>JAUMHE010000062.1:1778859-1791233 GCA_032359235.1 Enteromius mattozi
AATTTTCTGTTTATTTTTTACAGTAATCATAATTCTCATTAGTACAGTAAAAAATTACTTGCATTTCTATTTAATCTAAACCAGCATAACAAATAATATCATGACACATTAAATTTAATTATTTATTTTTATTATTTATATATATATTATATTGTAATTTAATCATAAAATTTTTCCTAAACATATGCATGTGTTTTTATTCATATATACATAATAAATAGACACATTACACACTCATATATTATGTAAACAGAAACTTTTATTTTGAATGTGATTAATATTGATTAATCATTGGACAGCACTACATGAAATGCCAGATGAAATTTTACAGTTTTTTTTCAAATAGGCTCTGTTTTTGTTGTAATGTGTAGTTTGTGATTGTTAGATGAAATGTGGTCTGCACATGCTGGTGAGTTTTAATGCATTGCATGTTGAATCTGAATGTCTTTATCGAATGTTTTCTGAGCACTGCATGCACATCATGTGCGTACGAACTCAAACTCAGGCTTGCAGCTGTGAAGTGCTACAAGAAAAATGAGCTTAAAGTAGCTCAGACCTGTTGCATCACATCCTGAACAGAAGCCTTTGTGTTGTTTGCAAGAACATTCACGTTCTCTCAAATTCACAAATTCTGTCTCGATTAAAGTATCTCTGTATTGTCTCCGAAGGGTGTTTATAGTTAACTAAAATTAAAACCATTCAAAAAAATTATTTACAGCATAGAAGTTCACCTAAATGGGAACTTAGAAAGTACGTACCCTGCATGACAAAGCGGCTGGATAAATCAACTACACAAACAATTTAAGATGGAGCTGTCTGATGGACATGGAATAGTATAGAGTCCCACACATGACATACAGGGAAAAAACTTGAAATAAAAAATGTGCAAGTGATTACTTTTCATTCCCTTGATTTGCTAAATCATACACACAATTCTCTTCTTCTCATTAAATGATGACATAATTTTCATTTTTGGGTGCACTATTCCTTTCATGGTGTAAAGCAGCTCTGACACAGTCTGTATTGTTAAATCGTTGTGACTTGACGTCACTGAACTGTTATGAAAATGCATGTGTGTGTGTGATTGAGTTCTAGGGTTACTGATCAGGTGTGTATGTGTGTGTGTGTGTAGAGTTTATAGAAGGCGTCTCTCAGTTCAGTGTGAAGGGTGATAAGGAGCAGAAACTGCGCTGTGAGTACCACACACTTCACCTTTGATCTACACCAGACTGCACTGGACTCTTAGCCATCATGTGCTGTTTTCCTGGATCCAGTCGCTTTTAGGATCTACGACATGGACAAGGACGGCTACATTTCCAACGGAGAGCTGTTCCAGGTGCTGAAGATGATGGTGGGCAACAATCTGAAGGACACTCAGCTGCAGCAGATAGTGGACAAGACCATCATCAACGCAGACAAGGACGGCGATGGGAGAATATCTTTTGAGGAATTCTGTGCTGTAAGATCATTTAAACCAAACTCCACACAATTCAACAGCTTTTTAACAACTTTAGCATTTTTAGAGGGCATTACACCAAAGAAGCATGGAAAATGTATTTGAACTCTGATTACTTTAGACACATTAAAATGATCGAAGTACCAGTACAGACATTTATAAAGTTACAAAAGAGTTCTGTTTCAAATCAAGGCTTTTGAGCTTTCTATTCCTCAAAGAATCACGAAAAATAAAATGCATCACAGTGTCCACTAACACTGGGCAGCAGCACTGCCATTTTCAACTTAATGATAATATATATATATATATATATATATATATATATTTAATTAAATTTTTTTTTTTTTTAGAATATTAAATTTAGCATATTAAAATGATTTTGGAAGGATCATGTGACACTGGAGACTGAATGATGCTGAAAATAACAGAAATAATTTTTTTAACAGATACTCACATACAAAACAGTTATTTTAAATTGCAATTATAAGGAAATGACATTATAGGTGTGGCGTACTCAGTGTTTTTTCCTTCAATAAAATATTTTTCAGTTTAAAATAGTGCTGTCAAATGATAAATGACATCCAAATAAAGTTTTTGTTTACATAGTATACAGTATATGTGTGTGAACTTTGTATATTTATGTACATATAAAAACACAATTTGAAAATATTTACATGCATTTGCATATGTGTGTGTGTGTGTGTATATATATATATATATATATATATATTACAAATGTAACATTTTTCTCAAATATATGCATTCATATGTATTTATATAGACATAATAAATATACACAGTACACAAACATATATTATGTAAACAAAAACATTTATTGTTAAAGATCATGTCGGTTCACATCAGAGAAGCCTAATAACAGCTGTTTGATTCTGTGTGGTTAATGCATTGGTCTGTTTCTTGTTTGCATGTTCAGGTCGTCGGAGGTCTTGATATACACAAGAAGATGGTGG
The DNA here is from genome assembly GCA_032359235.1 of Enteromius mattozi. Lineage (NCBI taxonomy): Eukaryota > Metazoa > Chordata > Actinopteri > Cypriniformes > Cyprinidae > Enteromius > Enteromius mattozi. The sequence goes on from JAUMHE010000062.1 coordinate 1,781,287, forward strand.
TGGATGTGTGAGCGAGTCCGTCTCCGGCAGATCCGCTTTCCTCTCCATCTCTGACGACCTGCTCAAGATGTCCAGCAAATGCTCTCTGTGTGTTTCAATGGAAGTATTTAATCCACTTTTGTCAAATAGAAGCCTTGTGAAGCCAGCGTGTAAGTGTTACTGAACTCACGTCCGCTCGATAACCAGGTATAGCACTTTATGGGCTCATGGACACTGAAAGAGCATCTCCGTTCAAGAGGAAAGAGCATTGGCTTGTCCATATTTATTTAGGTTTTTTTTTTTTAATGCTTCTTTTTTTTTAATATTTATTTGGTTCCGTCTTTTTTAAGGTATGGAGTATGATCTAATAAGTATACGTAGGTATGATGTGCCAAGCAAAACATACAGAACAAAGCTCTCGCCACCATTCTGTGCAGAAGCTTGTTCGACCGCATGACGTAAAGACGTACCAGCTGGCTTCCTTCTCTTACACTTTGTGATATTACACTATTTATAGCATTCTAGCATTTAACCATGTTTAATAACTGTTTTTGTATTGATCGTGATATAACCTTTATATTGTTAGGTCTGGAGTCCAGTAGAAAGTTACCAAGACAAAATGATTTGGTTTGCTTCATTAACACCAATATCTTCATCTAAATGACAATCGCAGGTGGAACGGCACACAGTGATCACGAAATCGCTGAAGTCACACTTACAATCAACAACCGAATGTCAAAGCGAGTCTCATCTGTCAGAAGATGCTGCTGATGGTTATCAAATTAATGTGGCTCGATGAGTTAAACATTTGTGACACTAGAGCACAAAACCAGTCATAAAGGTCAATTGATCGAAATATAAAAATAATAACAAAAACAAGAGTGATAAGAACAATTATATAGTCTTGCAGCTTAATGCATGACAAAAATGTTAAAGTCATCCCAGGAGAAGTCTTTTTGAGAATTTCTGAATAAAAAAATGTAAGGAATATCTGGAATCTGAGGGTGCAAAAAACAAAATCGAAACATGGAGAAGATCGCCTTTAAAGTTGTCCAAATGAAGATACATATTACTAATCTAAATTTAAGTTGTAATATATTTATGGTAGCAAACTTACAAAATATCTTCATGGAACATTATCTTTACTTAATATCCTAATGATTTTAGGATAACACTTTATTTTAAGGTGTCATAATACAGAGTAATTACCTAATTAAATACTTAGCAGCCGTTGTACTTACATGAAATAAAATATAGTTATAGTTAGTTATAGATGTAACGGACAGCTACTGTTACACGTTACACAGATACTTACACTTAAGTACAATCTTGATACACTCTAAGTAGCTTAAGCCTGTGTAATATTCTGTGATTCTAACATAACAGTCTGTCACATCTACATAATTACGAACTGTAAGTACAAACTGTTCCATAACTTATTTACATGATTTTTTTTTCACGTAAGTACAATGGCTACTACTAAGTACTTACTAGGTAATTACTCTGTATTATGGACACCTTAAAATGAAGTGTTACTAAATACGGTATTTTTGACTCATACAATGTATTGTTGGCTATTTCTCCTAATATTCCTTCTACTGATGAGTGCTTTTGTGCTCCTGGCTCACATTTAATTTTGCTCAGTGTAAAGAAACTCACTCCGATAGCTCCAGATCTAGTGCTGTGAAGCGTTTCGTGAGCGCCGTGTGCCAATCGTCTCTAATACATGGATTATATTCACGTCCATCTTTTGTAACAGCAGCAGATCTGTGTGCTTTGATAAACGTATGACATCCACAGCCAATCAATACACGCATCCTGTAAAGACGGTTAGTATGGAGTTTAATCATTTTAACAAGACTAGCACTTCAAATAAAAATCTCTGTATGTTTACATGCATGACAGGAGCAGCATAACCAAATTCATCTCTGATCTCAGCATATCGATATTATACGTCAGTAATAACGCCACATACTGTACGAGGCTTCTGCCGTGCTTGCTTTGACTCGTTCCTTTCTGCATGCTTACCTTCATCTGTTCCAATGGTTTACACTTAAGCTGTGAAATTTATATCCGATATCAAAAGAACCATGAACTGCATTAAGTTGCCAAATTAGATTGGAACAGACGTATATTCTTTTCAGATTCAGCTCACGTTATTTGCCCGTTTGTTTTGTAAATACAGACTTAAGTTACTCACGCTTTGAGAAAATGGGTTTGTCTGCAGCTTTTGGTGAATGAAAGCGTGTCTCATGCATAGGAAGACACATGAAGCTCATTAGTTATGTCTATTCTGCATGCTGCATCAAATCAACTATTATGGGACTACTTGATACCGTATGAATCAATAAACATGTAAAACTTTATTATTGGATCCACACGCGTCTGATTTTCATTGGTGAAGTGTTTATTATGTGAAGATCCAGATGCTGGAGGAGTCAGCCGTCCACCGGGGCTCACATCAGTCAGCGTATCATTCACACACACAAGCAGGCCAATATGGCATTAATAATGTCAATGGTTATTTCTGCATCAGTCCGTGAGCGTGTGTTAAAACCTCTCAGCTGCTCGGCTCGCCACCGCCCGAATGTTGCCGTACACCTTTGAAGGAGGACTTCCTGCAAAAGTTACATGAAGCATAAATGTTTGCTCTTATTTTGATTAATTCTGCAATCAGATGCATACATTAGAAGTTTAACTTTCACCAACCGAGAATGAGGTTGCATATCGCTGTTCGTGCCATTTTAATATTCTGGAAAGATCCCAAAATATGAACCTTCCTGTATAGAAAAAACCCAAATCAAAATGAAAGAATCAACTATGCATTCAGTCATGAAGTCTACATATATAGTGACCACGGCTTTATCAAAAAAACTATTATAGCTTGGTAGCTTTGTGTTTCTGTTGCATTTATACATTTAAAAAATATATGGTCCCATGGTCCCCACTTTATATTAAGTGTGCCTAATACCTGTGTACTTCCATAGTAACTAGATGTGTATGTAGTATGTAACCACAGTATAAGTACTCACTGGTATAGTGTCTAGAGCTGTAATATTTTTGTAACAACCCTCAGAATGGTGTGTTTAAGTACAAATGTGTAACAGGACATAGGTAACAATACTTTTTCACTTCACTAAGTACTTGTATATAACTACATTTTCTTACAACTAGGGATGTTAATTTTTGATCATTTCCACAATCGATTGTCATTTATATTAACGATCAATCAATCGATTAATCGTTAACCTTAATACGGCAAAATGCATCTGGGCATCTACTGCAGGGGCATATAGTCATACGCAGCTTCTGTTCTGCTGGAGGGTCACGAATTTAATAATATTTGATTCTTTTCCCAAATCCTCGCTGTCTCACTCTCTAGATTCACAGGTTTATTTTATTGTTGTTCATTTTAAATCATTGTTTTCACATAATGTGGTAAATACAGGGGAATTAAAGATTAATAATTCATTACTATCACTTGAATTGTTCCCACATTAAAGTTAAATTGTGGGTTTTCTCGGGAAACGTTAATGAAACATGGTCAGTAGCCACAAATGAATATGTAGGAACGAATGAACAAGTTTTAGGAATGAATACATCTGTGCTGTCTGCGTCGGCAGCCCTGCCAAAGTGAAGTGCCTACAAACTACAAACATGATAATAAAACATGACTTATTACTACATTTCAATACAAAATAACTTGTGCTGTATCTGTTTTAATGTAGCTTTAAAGTTTGGATCATATTACTCACGTGTCTGCGAGCACAATCCTCGTTTTAGTCACGTTCTCGATGGTGAACTTGGTTTTTCCTCCTTTCCCTGCTATCCTGCCGATGGCTCTGGATAAATGATCTCCTTTCAGAGGTTTAACTGCAAACACACAGAATAATCAGCAACTGGACAAAACTCCCTCCTGTGAAGTGACTGAGGTTAAAGACTCACCGTCTGTGATATCAAACGATTCCAGAAACAGCTCGTCTAATCTGATCAGAGCAAGAGCATCCTGCGCAGTGACATACAAGAGCATTACTGCACAATCTCTGAATAATACGACCATATAAGAATAATAGCAAACTACTGAAATAAAGGCCTGAGGAATATAACAAAAAAAATAAATAAAATCACACACACATTTGGTGTACGAAGTCATTGTTTTCTGCTTTTTTTCCCCCCTAAATGGTTATATTTTTAATTATTTTAATTTATTTCGCATTATTCTTTACTAATTGTTATGAATTATAAAATGTTACAGTCCATAACGATATAATAATTTGTTTAAAAGGTGTCTTAAATAGCTGAAAATCATGATTTCTTCTTGTCTAAATTAGTCAGTGTATAAATAAATAAATATTATATAAATATTTTACATTTATGCACACTAATTTGTAAAAGTTTGGGATTGCTTGGGAATACTTTTATTCACCAAAGACAAATTAAAATGATCAAAAGTTGCATTTTAGACATTTATATAGACATTCTATTTAGAAAAAATTAATATCTAAAAAATTGGTAATATGTGTGTGTGTATAAATTATATATATATATAAATAAAGTAATCCCAAACTTTTACAAATTGGTGTGCATAAATGTAAAAATACATTCATAATAAATAAATATACTTTCTGTCCATCAAAGAATCCTGAAAAATAAATGTTTCACTGTTTCCACAAGAATCCTGGGCAGCAAATCAGCAGAAGGATCATAAGACACTGAAAACTGGATTAATGATGCTGAAATTTCTGATTTGATCACAAGAACAAATGACATTTCAACAGATATTAACTTAGAAAACAGCATTTTTCTGTGGTTTTTTTTTACTTGCTCTGCTGAGCAGAAGAGACTTTTGAACAGTAATGTATTTGTTTACCAACCATAGGAATCATTAGTATGAATTAATACATTTTTGAGATGTCTTGAGATGTTTCATTCATGTTCCGCAAGCATTTTGAACATCTGAACATGATTCGCACTCACCTCCACCTGAAAGCCTAAAACAAAGGCCTTCACGAAGTCAGCAGCTCTGGTCAGAGCACCGATGTCGGACGTTTCTCTGCACGTCTGCAAAACAACACCACTTCATGTCATTTGAAGGTAATGATCCGACATTACTTGAGATGATTGTGTTATTAGTGGGAAACTATCCAAAATAACTGTCAGAACTCACTTTAATCTCTACGTTTCTGGTTTTAAGGTTGAAGCGCACTTGGAGCTGCAGATGCTCTACGATGGGCGTGAAAATCTTCAACCAGTTGTCTTTCAGAGGAGTGTAACGGTGAGCAGGAACCGGCACCTTCCTCATCTCCACAACACCACCCTGAAACAACAAGAGAGTCACAGCCTGGAAAACTGACCGACCTCGGAATAAACAAACCTGCTATAATTCAATGTTAAATAAGATCACTTATTTAATCCCATTTTATTAACCAAAGTCTTCACTACTGACTTCCGATCATATAATTCAACCCTATACTAACATTTGTGTTTGATTTGTGTTATTACTGAATAGTGTTGAGCCTTCTTCTGCGTCATCTACTGTACAAACGAGAATTAATGCGAAATTAATGCAGTCTGAGGCACTTTTGTTGTGAAAGGGCTTTTACATTTGCAAAAAATGTTACATATTAAAAACGAACTAGCAAGTCTGTCCAGACTTAAAAAGTAACTCAGAAGTAACGTAACGCATTACATTCCAAAAACAACATATCTAACTAGCGTAATTAGTTACTTTTCAGGGAGTAACGCTATATTGTAACGCATTACTTTTGAAAGTAACTTTCCCCAACACTGTTTGCGATTGTGCAGGGATCGTTTCTAACCGGTCTGAACACTTCGAGAACAAGATTCGACACGAACAGACCCACAGATATTTGTGAAGAGAGACACGAGCGGTGAGTTACCGTGAGCTGGTCTCCTGATAAGGCCGGGAACTGCGGTCTCTTGGCCGCTACAGCCTCCTCGGGCTGCATGTCCACCTCCGTCGCGTCTCGCTTGCGTTTATGAGTCCTCTTTGACTTGACTTTCTCAAACGTGTCTGTGTTTCCATCGCAGTCTATAGCAGCGCTCGCCTCCGCTGCCGTGTTTGACACCGACTCCATTGTGATACGGGATTTTAAATATTACAGTCCAGCAGAGATGTTTACCACGAACATGTGGCTTCGGCCATGTTACAGGAAGGACCTTATTGCTGCCCAAACAGGTGCCAAATGCTATGACTTATTAAAAGAATCGTACGTTTTCATGCTAGCTGCTAAAATTATTTTAAATTAAGGAATCTTTTAAAAAGTGTATATTAAACTAGCTATTATTATAGTCTATCCGCTTGGTAAAGAGTTGCCGTTGATTTTGCTCAGGCTCGGAGTAGGCCAGCTATGTGTTGTGGGAGGGTCCTTGTCGCAATAGGAAACACACGAGCGCACTGTTCGGGCAGCTCTGCTGTGGTCTCTTCTGTGTAAACCGACGGGATTCTGCAGTTTGTTTAAATCGATAGTTAAGCAACATGTCGGCGGCGCTCGAGAAGCCCCAGATCATCGCGCACATCCAGAAGAGTCTGAACTACACGGTGTTTGACAGCAGGTGGATCCCCTGCAGCGCGAAGTTCGTTTGCATGGGAAACTTTGCCCGTGGAACCGGAGTCCTGCAGATCTACGAGATCCAGCACGGCGAGCTGCAGCTGGTCAGAGAGGTCAGACTTGTCTAACGTTAGCTGGACAGCAAACATGTGAAGGCCGAGCCACTTTGATGAGCGTCAGCCGCTTTCGAGAAAACTCCTAACGCCCGGTTGTCATGGCAACAGCGAAGCGGTTTGTTTACTCGGGCCTCGTGATCAATAATGAACTTATAGCCCAAACGAGTTTTGAAATAGCTTTTAAAACGTAATTATTAAGAACTTGAGACACAAAATAAAATGTCTTAAACTTAAAATCTCAGTTCAAACTTTTGTCTTTCTTGGGGGATATTTTTGACAGCAGATAACTACATTTTATTCATTCGTTCATTCGTAATTATTATTTGGAGGCTGTAGTGTGGAAATAGTCTTTATCGTGAATTTAATGTTTAATTGTAAATTATGTGAAATTATATTTGTTCGTCCCTCCTGTGCGGTGATGTGGTGTTTTATAAATACTGCTGCCCAGTCATTAATCATGATTGATCACATCCAAAATAAACATCATATGTGTGTGTGCTGTGTTTATTATGTATAAATACACATCCAGAATATATTTAGAAAACCTATTTGTATGTATAGACTTGTGTTCATGTTCATTATTTATACTGTACAATATGTAAACAGAAATCCTTTGACAGCACTGTTTTATGACACGATTCTTTGTTCCAGATAGAAAAAGCCAAGCCGATCAAGTGCGGGACGTTTGGAGCCACATCTCTCCAGCAGAGGCATCTGGCCACGGGAGACTTCGACGGCAGTCTCAATGTTTGGTAGGATAACGTTTGGTTGTTTTGAGGTTTTGTCCATGTTTCCGGCCACAGTGATGTGCAATTTAAGATGAAACTTTGTTTTATAGGAACCTGGAGGTGCCGGAGAACCCGGTGTACTCGGTGAAAGCACACCAGGAGATCATCAACAGCATTGATGGAGTAGGGGGACTGGGCATCGGTGACGGGGCCCCTGAGATCGTCACTGGGAGCCGAGATGGTGACTAGACTTACTTTGCACATCGCTTTTGAAAACAGGACCACTTTTGGTCACGCATACATGGACAATATACTTTATTTGACTAGGAACTGACACAGAACATATTTGTCCTCAATGTTCAGCTCCAGTCAGTCCAGTGTTGATTCAGTTCAATAAATGTGGAAAGTTCAGCTAGAAGCAGCTCTACAGGAGACAGTGATGTCATCATCCAGCTCAGCTCACATTTTGTTTTGATCTCATCTGGTAATGATAATTTGATAGTCACATGTTTGGTTTTATCAACAGGAACAGTCAAAGTGTGGGACTCCAGGCAGAAAGACACGCCTGTGGTGAACATGGAGCCCATGGAGGGAGAAACCAAGAGAGACTGCTGGACCGTCGCTTTTGGTGCGTGTTTTTGCGACTCATATTGTAGGTGTCCCATTAAAACAGGAATGAAGGTTTGTTCTCATTCTGAGTTCTCATGGTCATGCAGAATCTCAAAATATCACGAGGGCTTTTCATAGTGTGCTTAACCCTGACTTATATTCTGAACCTGTTTTTACAGTCTGAGAAGTCCTTTCATGGAAAAACATGTCAGTACAGTCTGCAGTGCATAAAACGAGGATGTGCAGCGTTAGAGCTGATGCATAACCAGGTCAAAGACACTGATAAATAAGCAGGTTAAGCCGGGTCTGAGGAGTGTACAGTGGGAAACGGCAGCTTATGAGAACCCGGTCGTTAACTGAAGGTGAATTCTGAACAGTGTGAAGCTAGATAACCCTGGATTCTGTTTCTTTAGGGCTTAGAGTAACCCATGGTTAACTATTTCAAGTGTGAAAAGCCCTACTGTATTTAAAAATGGTCATTTCCAGGTCTTTAAACCTGAGTGAAGATAATGCATTTCTAATATATGCATTTAATGCCTTTTGTAAATGCAGTCTCTATAAACAAACTTTGACTAAAACAGTCACAAACAAAAGGAAAGTTCACTGGTCGAAAGGAGCAGAAGCCGGCTTATTAACTCACACTCAAATCTGTTCAGAAGTTTAAGGCCCTCATATGCTTTTAGGGAAATCGAAGAAAATCATTTCACGTGAGATCCATGTTTTTTTGAAAGTTAGCGTGTTTTTTCTCCAGGTCACGCTTTCAATGACGAGGACCGCTGTGTGTGTGCTGGCTACGACAATGGTGACATCAAGTTATTTGATCTCAGAAATATGTCCTTACGATGGGAGACAAACATCAAAAATGGGGTAAGTGGGTAACATACTTTACTTGAGCTTTGGTGAGTGATGTACCGACTCACGATTGTGATGTGATTGAAGATAGTTGACTTTATTTATTTTTCTTTTTAACGTTTTTTTAAAATTAGAGTTAAGACATTAAAAATGAAAGGTGTTCTTTCATGATTTCTCAAACAAAATGCTGCAGATTTTTAGGGGAAATTGAAATAACAAAAATAACAAATAACAAAATTAAATAACAAAATTTTAATTCAAATCCCAAATCAAATAACACAGATAGCAGAAATCTCTTTATATTAATAAACCAAGGCTTACCTGCAGTCTTTCCATTTACAATTAGAAACAACTGCATTTCAATCATGATCCAAACACAGATGCTGCAGGCATGCATCATGAGCAGTTTTTGAGTTAAATTAGATGTATCGTTTAGAAACCATGTCCCCAGTTTCACAGACAAGGCTTAAGCCTAGTCCTAGACTAAATGTAAATCTGAGCTGTTTCAGCTGAAAGAAACTTGCACTGACTGATCTTAAAACATGTCAGTGCCTTTGTTTTGTCTTAAGATGCACACCAGTAATGACTTTTTCTAAGGCATGTTTATAAAAATGACTTAAATGTCCTAATTAATCTATGGCCTAATCCTGGCTTAGTCTAAACCCTGATCTCATTTGACCTGACTTTAGCTTTATGAAGCTATCTTACATAAAACATCTGAGCAAAACAAAAACAGCAGATGTGCTGAATTAAAATGCAGATTCAGTCTCTGACCGCAGGTAGCGTTTAAGCAGCGATGCAGCTGTAAACAAAGCAGTTCTGCGCTAATATATATATATATATATATAAATACAGTACTGTGCAAAAGACTTCGTCCACTAGTATTTTCAGCAACAAAGAAATGGTTTTAAGTTGGTTATATCTATCTTTTGCGGTAGCGAAATATCAGTTTACATTTCCAAACACTATTTTTGTCATTAATTGTAATAATGCAGTGAGATTATTGTCTGACAGCAGCCAGTGTTCCACACAGAGATCTGATCTGATCATCATCCAGTCTGTCTGGAATCACATGAAGTAACAGAACAAAC
>JAUMHE010000062.1:1834034-1844266 GCA_032359235.1 Enteromius mattozi
GGACAGTTATTTATGACAGCAATAAAACCATAAAGCAATAAATCTTTTTGTCATTCTGTATAACCAATAAACTACTGAAGTGGCCCGAAACCTGAATACACACCATATTATTTCATCCTCATAATGCAGATCAAACCAGTATGCACACACACACACAAACACCTTGATTTTTTTTTCAAATCAACCTGGTGCAATAGGTACATTATACGTAACACATTTTTTGACACAAGTACACATTGGTAAGGCCCTTAGTATAAAGTGATCAACCAAAATGTCTTTGTTTTTGTGTTCAGATCCCTGTAATCTCACACTGGATTCAAACACAGCAAACGCTAAACTTGTTTTGTCTGAGAAGAACAGAAAGGTGACACATGTGAGAGAGGAGCAGCTGTATCCTGAGCATCCAGAGAGATTCGATGAGTGTCCCCAGGTTCTGTGTCTGGACAGTCTGTCTGGACGCTGTTACTGGGAGGCTGAATGGAGTGGATATGTTGACATATCAGTGACATATAAAAGAACCAACAAGAAAGGAGAGAGTGATGATCGTGAAATTGGATCAAATGGTTACTCCTGGAGTCTGTTCTGCTCTGCAGAAAAATGTTGTGTCTGTCACAATGATACGTTTACTGAAATACATGTCCCTTCAGGCTCCTCTAAGAGAGTAGGAGTGTATGTGGACGTATCTGCTGGCACTCTGTCCTTCTACAGCGTCTCTGACATACACACACTCACACACTTACACACACACTCAACACCATATTCACTGAAACCCTCTGCTGGATTTAGGTTGGTGTTTTGTGACTCCTCAGTGTTTCTCAAAAACTCTCATACACCAGATTGAAAGGAATACTCTTACTTTATTTGATGGAGCTCTTGCGATATCTAATGTGAATTTTGGGCATGTAATATTGTTGAAATCTGTTATTTGAATCAGATGTTGGATGGCTGAAGGTTAATGTGTGACTTTAGATTACTTAGGCTAATATTAGATTTTGCTGTGGTCCTAAACTGCAGTTGAGAAGTGTTAGATTGCACTGTTGTATAAAATGTAGAAAGCAATAACACTGAAAATAAAAACAATGAGAACTAAGAAACAAAAACAAAAATCACTTAATTTATGTATTAAGGGGAGCCAGTGAAGTTTTTTTTTTCTTCTTTTTCCTGCATTGAATATTCATTATTAAGAGTTTATCTGCTTTATAAGTACTAATAAACAGCCAATATGCTAGTAATAAGCATGCTAATATGCAACTAACAAACAGTGAGAATTGATCCTCAAAATAAATGTACCTGACATGCACACTAGGGGCCTCATTTATAGTCTTCGTATACACAAATTTGATCTTAGAGTGTGAGTACGCTTAAATCCACACCGTCGCTCATTTTTGTCTTTGACGTGAACAAGTGTTTAGGGTCACGTCAGGGTATAAGCAGACGTACACACCTTTTTTTTGTCAGAGTACTGCAGGTTTTTTGAAATGTAAGCTGTTCTAAATTAAAGGATTTGAATGATGACTGGTGATCTTTTATATGTTAATGACATTAATTAGGAGTTGTTTACAAGGCAGTGCTCTGAAACCATTCAGTTGTGCGCAAGTTCAAGATCATTTGTGGTTCATAGATCTCACATCTGAGCTGTACATACGTTTTCAGTGCCTACGTTCAATCTATGAATCACGCATACACTTATTTGAGAGATAATTGTAGTATCAATTTAAATTTACAAGGTCACCGGAGCCCATTTTTGAAAGTCAGAATCTGCAGTTCTCTATATTTGACAGAGCATAGCTGTTTGCCTCAAGCAGAAAGTAGAAGGTGTGTAAATACTGATCAGAACTTTGGGTTCTATCTGCAGTTCAAGTATGTCTATTTTAGTGTATACACATCTGTTTGAGCTTGATAAGACCCTTTACAACACTGTTTATGCGGTAATCGTTTTCTTGGAATTGTGTATGATTGTCTTGGCATTTATGTAGCTAAAGCAGGTTGTATTGGGACATATGGGGTGTATTTGCATGCAGCTCTTTGGGAATCAATGTTCAATTGCATTGAATGGCAAACTGTGTGTCTGCAGTCGTCTTGGGATGTATGATGGGAAGGTACTAGATATATGTGAATATGTGAGAATGATGGTTATTGGACAGTTTTAGAGGTGTGCAATGCATGTCGATGTAATGTTCTGAGTTCTGATCTGTTATGTTCTAACAAGCATTTTGATGCCTGAAATACATCATGTTCTGTTCTGAAAAAAAAAAAAAGTTATGATGTTGATCAGACAAAATAAATGATATTTCAGTTTTTTAGGCCACCTAATATAAAGTGTTTGGCCCGGATTTTTTAAATAAAATTGTACCTTTACCCAGAATATATGATGGCAAATATTTAACTGATAAGTAGCAAGTTTATAATCTAGAATATGATGATTACATTTAACATGCATGACTATGGGTTTATTTTCTGTACATTTGTCATCTGTAAAAAGATAGCTCAGACTGTTGATCCTATTAATACAGTCAGTTGCACAAACATCCTATTTCACATGTTTTGTGTTATTTAAGTCTAGATTGATTCGATCTGTGCATTCCCTCAGTGAACTCAAATAACACAGGCCAATGTCTATTATTTCATTCAGTTTGTCAATTTATTTATAAATTCAGTCCAAATTAAAAAAAGGTTGTTTATACTGTATTTATGCAAAGATTAGCATTTTTTAAATGACATGAATCCAGAAAGCTGATGTGTCAGAACATCTTTTCCAGCAAACACTTACGTGATATTTCAGTTTTTCTTTTTTAATAAATTTGCAAAAATGTCAACAATTCTGTGTTTTCTTTCAATATGGGGTGCTGTGTGTACATTAATGAGGAAAAAAATGGAACTTGAATGATTTTAGCAAATAGCTGCAATACAACAAAGAGTGAAATATTTAAAGGGGTCTGAATACTTTCTGTACCCACTGTATATCAAATTATTCTACTAACCCTAACAGTCTAGTAGAGTTATGTAGTTGTCAATTAATGAGAATTAATTGACATGTAGTTACAGAGATGTAGATAGTAGAATGTCTAAAGTGGACTATCAAAATAAAGTGTAACCAAAATCTGCCTTTAGACCACATTCAGCTCTGGTGTAAACGTAGCTTTGATTTCACACAGATACTTGCTTTCTGGTGCAATTTAAACTTGCTAAACCACTTAAAGTGCTTTCCACACCGATAACACAAATAGAGTTTCACATCTGCATGACTTTTCATATGTATCTGCAAGTGTGATGGGAAAAGAAATTTTTTATTACACTGATCACAATTAAATCGCCTTCCTCCAGAGTGAATGCGCAGATGATTTCTGAAGCTGCTCAGTTTCCCAAATACCTTGCCACACTCCAAACAACACTCTTTCTTTCCAAAATGACATTTCTTGTCTTTTTGATTTGTGAAATCCTTCTCACGCTTCAGACATGTGTAAGGCCTCTCTCCGGTGTGAAGCCTCAGGTGAGTTTGAAGGTTTCCTTTAAATCTGAAACTCTTTCCACAGTGATGGCATATGCAAGGTCTTTCTCCAGTGTGAATTATCATGTGAGTCTTCAGATTTCCTTTACGTGTGAAACTCTTTCCACAGTGGTGGCACATGAAAGGCTTCTCCCCGATGTGAGTCGTTACATGATTCCTAAGGTCTTTCTTGTCGGTGAAACTCTTTCCACACTCATGACATATTGGACAGCTCTCTCTCAAGTGAATCCTGGTGTGCTTATTTAAGGTCGCTTTGTATCTGAAGCTCTTTCCACACTGTTCACATGTGAACGGCTTCTCACCAGTGTGAATCCTTATGTGATACTTAAGATTTCCTTTTTGTGAGAAGCTCTTTCCACACAGTTTGCAGGTGTAAAGGTTTTCTCCAGTGTGAACTCTCAAGTGGATATCAAAGGACTCCCTATATGTAAAGTTCATTCCGCACTGAGGGCATGAGTAAGGCTTCTCTCCAGTGTGAATCCTCATGTGAGACTTGAGGCTTACTTTATGTCTAAAACACTTTCCACAATTAGAGCATGTGAAAGGCTTCTCTCCAGTGTGAACTCTCATGTGATATTTTAGATTTCCCTTTTGTGAGTAGCTCTTCCCACACTGTTTGCAGGTGTAAGGCTTCTCTCCAGTGTGACTCTTCATATGAGCGTTAAAGGTTGGTTTATATGTGAATTTCATTCTGCACTGCGTGCACGAGTAGGGCTTCTCTTCAGTGTGAATTCTCATGTGAGTTTTGAGGCTACCTTTATGACAAAAACTCTTTCCACAATGAAGGCACGTGAAAGGCTTGTCTTCTGCATGAATTCTCATGTGATTCTTAAGGTATTTATTGAAGCGGAAACTCCTTTCGCACTGCTGACATTTGAAAGGCTTCTCTCCGAAAGCCTCTGTTGAGTGGGAACTAAGGGTTCCTGTCATTTGAGCTAGATTTTGTAAGGAAGTATTTTGTGAGTGATTAAAAGATATGAAATCATGGTCGTCCTCTTTGATTTCATTGAGTACTTCATTCTCTTCTTTCAGCGCTATCAGGTCTAGGACAGAAAGAAACAAATACAATTTAATCTCAGTTTAATGGCATAATATAACAGACATGAGACGATTTATGACAGAAACCAACATATTGTATTATATCTCTTCCTCTGCTATTATATATGTCAACAACGTAGACCACAGCATTTACTTGGAGAGAGAGAGAGAGATATTCTGGTCTTTGTGAACCTGCATTAGCATGTCCTGTCTATCTGACCACTACCACTTTGTGTAAATAAAGAATGACCGATTGGATGCCTAATTAAAATATGAAGTGCCACAGGGTTTAGTGTTAGGTCCTCTGCTTTTGTTTTAGGATATTACATCACTGTTATGCCAATGATGAAAATTCTCAATCTCTGTGAATGTACTACAAAGAACCTGGGTGTTGTGTTTCTGTAATCAGTAAATAAGTGTGCAAGTTAGTACATAACGCAGCAGCTAAAGTGCTTACTAGATGCAAGTAAGCATCACTACACTGACTGATGTATGTTGTACTCATTAAAATATATCTAATTATACACAAAGTTTTGAATGGCCTGGCTACTTACCACTTACGTAACCTTCTACCTTGGTGATGATCATCACATTTATTCTGGCCTGATATAATATTTTAAATGCTGCATTTCACAAAAGCTCACTTAAGCTGAATTGCTGCCACTCCCATTCATACAGCTAGAGTAAGGGGGGGAAATCCTGCTCCTGTGGAGAACCACCTTGTTCCACACTTCAGTCCCGCGTTTAAGGCAACATTCCAATGTGAAAGTCACACAACTCTGGTTTTTGACAGAACCAAGAATATCAAAGTTTTCTAAGCTTTTTCACTCTGGAATATCCTTCCTGAAAATGTCTTTGTTTAGATCTAGATTAAAGACATGTGTCTTTAACAAAGCATTCATGTAATGCATCTTTTACTACAGTTATATCTGATGAAACAGTAGTAAATACACAATCAGGTGTTGTCTGAAATGCTATGAACAGCAGTCATGGTAATTATTCTCCTTTTTTGCTCTCATGTTTTTACCTGGCGAGTAATGAATGGCTCTAAAAGTTCTTGTTCATATGTCAACCAAGCAGAAATATAATCTGTTCAATAAAACTAAATGTCTCTTCAGGGTCAGCTTCTGTTCCCCCGTTATAGTTCAAGATTTTGTTAATAAAGAGTACATTTTAGGTAAATGCCCTAAAGTGTAATAAAACTAAATATATAAAGCTGAAATCAAGCTTTCAAATGAGAAGAGAAAGCTTGCATAAGCTCCATGAACTAATTGCTTTACTGTTTGTATGATATTTTGTATGTAAACTAAGTGGTTTCTCTGGTTTTTAGGAGGAATCTAACAGTGATAGGTTTCATACGCATCACACAAAAAAGTTATAAATATAAAACAGCATTCACTGCAAAGTGCTTCCAAGAGTCAAGGGCATACAGGTGTTTTCAATCAGTCTGCCTGGAAACAAAGTTATGCTTTAAATACACTATAGTTTGATACAACTAAAAGAATACAACAACAAAGTTACAGATAATAAATAACAAGTAAATCAGTCACATCATGTGGCTTGCTTTCTGAAGAAAAAAGTTGCATAATTATATAAAGCAAAGTGTTTGCATTGTTTTAAATTCAGGTAATGTTATGCAAAACTGTTTGTTCTGTTCAACACTTCTGTATTATTTGTCCTGATGTAATCTGTGATATTGTGATACAGGCCCAACTTGGAAGCAGTGCTCTTAAACCCAGCATTAGTATTTGACTGACATGTGGCGACCGACTCCATACGAGAAAAAAAACACTGCTTTATTTAGGCAACTCTTATATGTCATTAATCAAAAATACACATGGTCTCCGTTATGATAAGAATCAAATGACTGAGTGCAGCTTTGGGAATAGATACTAACCTGTCTGTTCCTCAATATCTTCATGTTTCACTCTGAATGTTTCTTCAATCTTCAAGTCTTCCCTCTCCTCCTTCATAAACGCAATCTTTGTATCCATCACATGGCTCTCAGCTGCTCCTCCAGAAGCTGTTCTGCGTCTTTGGTAGGTTTTCATTGCACTGCCAGTTCTGACCCGCAGGTGCCGTGAGCGTCGCTGTGCGTGCTTTAAATCACTCAATCACTCTGCGTGTGTTGGTTATTATTAAAAGATCAGAGCCGAATTCACAACGATAAACTGATTCACGTATAGCTCCTAATATATGTGGATGTGCCTTATTCACAAAAACATAGCGTCCACTGCTATTAGATAAAACATTACTATATAATATTCAACGGTAAATAGTTAATTTGCATCGTGTGCAAAAATATCAAATTGATTTAACTGTTTATATTGATGAACATAAACAAACCTTCAGCACAGAGGAGCGTGGCGCAGACGTATGACGTCAGGTCCCCAGCTCAAAATAAAAGTCCTGTTCACACACAATTTACTATTTATCTTCTATAGACTCTTAATTACAGTTCAAACATATTTCAAGTATTTTTTTGACTCAAATGAACTTTGATTTATTAAAAAAAATATATAATAATTATAATAAATAAAAAATAATATGTATTTCTAGAATTTTTGACGACTCAGAGGGGGCATTAATGCATCTCATAATAACAGTGTTATGAGACTAATGTTTTAAATAAAAATTTAAATGACTTAAAAATGAAACTGAAACCACCAGTAGGTGGCAGTAAGTCACTGTCTTTGTCACTGAATCATCACTTTATGAATGACGTCGCGTGCCAGTGTGCCTACTGATACTATGCCCTTTAAGTACAGTATGTACTCTTTTGGTGAAGAAATAGTACACACTTTTGAGCATGTAGTAAAGAGTAGACAAACTTTGGGACGTACTATCATGTCACACTGCATCTTTAACTAAGCACTCAGTCGCACATGTCACTGTAAACTCGTCTTGTCACTGTTAACCTTCTTCACATTACATTTAATGAGTATGTGTTCCTGCTGACCACATTAATCACAATTTCACGTTTCCCAATCTTATGCAGAGACTAACTCGATGACTAATGTCCAATTCACAGTCTGGGTGATATATCCTCTTTCCTGAAAACTGTCTTCTTTCCGGACCTACTTTTTCACGAATGCAGTGCAAGTGTCTTGTAGTCTCTTATTCCACAATCACACTGCTTCTGCCATTTATCCTTTACTTCTGTTGTACTTAATGCCACTTCAACATACATTTGTGAATTTTTCAACGCCAGTTTAGCCAGATGATCTGTCTCCTCACTTCTTTTCACCCCGGGAATCGTCAGGATTGTCTTATTCTAAATACTTCAAATCAGTACAAATGTTCTGTTTGGTCGTACTTCTCCTTACCACGGAAGAGCTAGAAGAACTGCTATTAATTCTGCAGCAAACACAGAAATGTGATCTGTGATTCTTCTTGATATTTTGAGACTGAAGTGGGGGTATGTAAACTGCTGCTGCTGTTAGTCCTGAGTCTAGATCCTCTGAGCCATCTGCACATAATTCACAGAGCTCGTGATTTAATAGTCTCGATTTCATTTTAAAGCTGCCATAATAAATATAACCTTAAATAACACTTATACACAATATATACTTTTATTTTTATATGATATATTATATTACAACTTTTCATATATAAACTATTTCATTTGATAGAGAATGACAGCAAGCTCCTCATTACTTTTTTCTTTTTTTGTCTATTAATTTTTGGATATGCATTCTAAAATTCGATTTTGAATCCATCAATATTCCCCAAAATCTCCCACAACTGGCATTTGTTCCAATTGTTGTAGGCTACATACATTTTAATATTGATTATTGGATTGATTCTTCTTTTGGCTACAGAGAAATGTAAAGAAAAACATTCATTAGTTCAACTCTCTACTTTTTTAAAAACTTTTCCACATTTCCAGATTATGTCCTTTTCTACAGCGCCCCGTCATCTGCATATAATGCTCTCCCAATACTCATGTCTATTTATTAAATAAAACAGAATAGTGTTTTAAGTGAGAACAGGACTTTTAATGTAGTTTGGCGATGTGGCGTCATAAGGCTGCGCCGCGTGATGCGTCTGTGTTTGGACTGAAGAAAGGTTTGTTTTAAGCATATAAAGCATTTAAAATGTTTCAATGAATTGAAACCCCACAAGAGTTGTAACATTGTTGAAAGAAAACTAGTTCTCAATGAATGTATGTTTAAATGTAACGTCGTAATGATTTATTCAATATTTATGGTGGTATTTTGTGAGCTCCCGCACATGAGAAACCTTGCGTCTCATTTCGTTTCGTTTCGTTTAATTTCTGTTTGTCGTAAATACGAACTCGGGTATTGGCACGAATAGAGTTTTCAGTTTTCCTTTTATCATTTATTTCCAGAATTCTCCGTTTGATCAGTTCCCATCGCTGTACGCTCACGACCCCCTCTGGTCAATACAGTGCACTCCTAATAAAAACCAAACACGTGTAGTGACAGCTGTTACTGAGCATCTGGCAAATCCCACAGTACTAGCTGTCTTTATCAGTTTAGAACTGTTAATTCAGGTGTCGCAATATGTGTGAGATACTCGTTAATAGCCATAAATGGAGGTTTGGCCACAATATACACAATATTCTGTTTTTGTTGTGGGTTCAATATAATATTATTGTATTAATAGGCAACAATAAAAACATTTGTATTTATTAATATGAGAAAGCGGTTAATATTTTTGCTTTAATAATCTGTATACGAGATATATATGAAATGTTGTAATGTTGTGTACTGTAATTAAAAAATAAATCTGCTTTTGGGAGGTGCAATTGTTTTATCTTTCAATTCAGGCTAATTTTAAGAACTACAAAATATGTACTTTCTGCTAATATACTGTTCTGGGGAAAAAAAAAAAAAAAAAAAAAAAAATATATATATATATATATATATATATTTTTTCTCATGTATTCATGTCATACAAGGGTGTAATTTTACCCATGCAGTGTGGTGTAGTGAATACGTGTCGGGGAATTTACTTTCAGGGAAAGTTTTTCATATTAAACTTACTTTTCATTTTAAATTGTGTGCAAAAGAGTCCCACACACTACATACGAACAGTGTTACTTTTATAATGAATAGTTAGTATGTGTTAGTATTCATTCTCATCTTAAATATGAACTGTTTCCAAACACAGAAAAAACTTCTGCTGAAGCGACTGAGATCCATGTGAATATTATAAAGATGGAGTTTATTAAGGAGGAGAATGAAGACATGAAGATTGAAGGAGCATTTAGTGTGAAGCAAGAAGATACTGACACACAAACCGGTTGGTTTCCATTCTCATGTTATCCTTCTTAAAATGTCAACCGCTACAGGAATTAATGATATTTTTGAAGAATGGATATAAGTGGGCTGATTAAGCAGTTTTAGTTGACATGTAGTGTGTCGCCTCAAGCCCAAAGTATACTTGATTTTTGCTCGTATCCTAGCATATGTGTACAGTTGAACACACAGCCGTTTATGAACACAGGCAGTCGACATGTGCTCTAGAAAGCTAAATCTAATCCAGATCTAATAAACTAACTAAAGAACACACGGCTACAGCAATATAATTTTGATCTGAGTTATTATATTTTTCATTATAATAAAGTATGCAGGGCTCTAGAGTGCGACCTGATTTCTCAATAGTGCGACCACAAAAAATCTGAGGTCGCACCGGTGCGGCCAGCCGTTTGAGGGGGGAA
>JAUMHE010000062.1:1845652-1862477 GCA_032359235.1 Enteromius mattozi
TTTTCAAACTTCTATCTCCGGCTTTCTCAAGCCAACTTAAAGTTTGTCTAAACAAACTTTTTTATCTAGTTATTCTTTAAAAACGTAACGAAGATTCAGATGGCAAAAACACTGGTAGTCTGCCCACTGTTTCTTTTCACATCTGCAAAATGGGGGCCAATTCATCCGTTCACGAGCTGAGCACGCACAAATTCTATTACGCATGCTCTGACAAGTCCTGCTTCTTCTTCTTTTTTTCTCCTTCTTCATTACTCTTGGGTGCACTACTACCTCTCACTGGTGCAGTAATGTCATTGTTTCCTTTGTTGCTGCTTAATAGTTTTAGTGATGTTTACTTGCAACACTTAAGTAAATTGTTTTACTCACCCTGCAATTAACTGTAACTCAACAAAACCTTGTAAGAAGTATATTTTTTTAATTTTTAAGTAAAGTTCACTAATTATATGTGAGTCATTTATAAATATGTAATATAATTAAATCAACACCACAGCTCATTCATGTTGCTTAACAAATTAAATTTATGTAGCTAGTTAATAAAATGTTAATTACTTATTTTAATGTTTAATTATATGTGTGCATGATAATGGGCAATTACAGTATTATAATATTTGTGTCTTTTTCTTTGGTTTTGGGCAGTTGTTGATGTAAACATTGCTATATATAACCACCTATCACATTTTTGTATTTTCCTACTTGCTTTAAACATACTTGTGTACATGTTTGTAAATGTGTGTAAACATACAAAAACATGAATTGGAAATGTGCTCTCAGGAAACAACATCTGATGCTAATTATTTATTTTTTGATTTGTTGGCTCATGACAAAAACACAAACAAACAAAAAACACAAAATGAAAAAGTCAACACAAAATATCACCAGAGAGAGAAAAAAAAAGAAAAAAGAACTTTGTTTGAACATGCATCTAAACTTTGAGCAATTGAGTTTAATTGCAGTCAGTGAAAATTATGAAAAGTTCTAAAGATTATGATGCAGCAAAATAACTAGGGACACAGTTTACAGCTTGAAAATAAATGACACAGAACAATGAGGAAAAACAGAAATTTGTTCAATACATGCTTGGTGTTTAGCATCATCCACTTAAACTACACAATAAAAACATTGTCTTTAATAAGGTGTTCTGGTAAAACTATAAACATTGTAGCCTATTGTGTGAGGAACGTGAACAGCTGTACATCTAAATGAGGAGTATAAACATTCGG
The DNA here is from genome assembly GCA_032359235.1 of Enteromius mattozi. Lineage (NCBI taxonomy): Eukaryota > Metazoa > Chordata > Actinopteri > Cypriniformes > Cyprinidae > Enteromius > Enteromius mattozi. Next base: position 1,846,873 of record JAUMHE010000062.1, read on the forward strand.
CTTTATTACCTTCTCGAAATAATTCAAACAAGAGCTGAAGGTCAGACAACAACACACTCCATTGCATTCGCTTGTTTGCAGTTCAAAAGGCCACGCCAATGAGCCTATGAACATTAATACTAACCCGCCCATTGGGACATTTTTTCACAGGAACTGAATATTACACAACATTGGCGCACAAGCTGAAAGTACAGTAAGCAGTAGTGCTATACCGGTTATTCAAACATTCTCCAGTGTTCACGTCATGTTAGAATAATTGTAATTTTAAGACTCAGAATTGTAAAATGTCTTTGTGACGTGGTGTGCTTTCTTAATTTAATGAAGCAATTTGTAAGAATGTTTGTTTTTATGTTTTGTACAGAAGATGTATGTGATGAAACTGAAGACTGCTGGGTCCACTCAGCTAGACAATTCATCATCTGCTACAGATGGCTTTAACTGTGAATCTGAAAATGTCACTATTTATTTATTTTTTGTTTTCTTTAAACACAGACTTAAAACAAAAAAATTGGTAAGGTAAATTGGGAGAATCTATATTGTATATTTATATGTTGTGCTTCTTTGACCCATGTGTTTTACTTGACTCATGATTTTTTGTAGGGCCAGGAGGAGAGGAAGAAGAAAAAGTAATCACCTGCTCTGTCTACCTGTTTTTCTCAGCATCAAGATATCCTTGAAAGAATGCAAGCAAAGTAAAATCAGTCAGCAGAGGCACAGCTGGTAGAAGTCAGGAGATTTCTGAACAGCGTGATGAAGATCAGCAGCCACAACACTGAGTGTTTGGTGTCTCTGCTACTGAAAGACCTTTGCACTCCACCAGTTTCCTACACAGATGCTAACACATCCACCTCAACTCCTTGACAGTACATGCAGCCTCACAATTGTTTAATAATATTGCACCAGAAGAACCACATGGTTATCAGCAGATATAGCTTTATATGCTTTGAATTTGTAAGAAATAGCTCTGTTTGAATGTTTCATAAAATTGAAGTTTAGTTGTATTTCGCAATCATACAGAGCCCTTTGTTTTAAATTTTAAGTTTAATAATTTGTCAAAGTTGACACTATTTTGTCATCATTGTTGTTGAATCAAACTTTTTTATTAAAGCAAATGGCAAATTGTTGTTTGTCAAGAAACACCAAAGGCAGCATTGTGTAATTTTGCTCACTGAAGCTATAAATGGAGTTGATCTGACAACAACACAGAGTGACAGGCTAGGACAGTGACCAATAGATCACTAGGATAATTGCTCCATTGTAAGATCAGTCAACGAGAATGATAAAGGGACAATGATATATTATCCATTTTTGGGCTTTTGGAAAAACTGCATTTTCCAGTTCTAGAATAGCCCCAGAGACCCAGAAAAAAAGAAAGAGACAACCTAAAAAATCCGAACACACAAATTAATGAAAAACTTGAGGACTTTTTAGTAACACCAACAGTGCCACCAAAACAACATGATGAAATGGAGCTTTTCCTTCTAAGTTTAGCACCTCAGATGAGATCTCTGGGAAAAATAGAACAAACCAGAGCCAGATGCTGTGTATCCTGGATGACCTTGATGCGCAGAGTCAGGCACATCATGGGCCAGGTGTGCCTAGTTACCAGCGTGACAAACGATAGCATGACTAGCAAACATAACTGAGCAACTAATCTTAAACAATAAGCAATATCTGCAGCAAGTTTACCAACAAAGTAGGTAGATGTGGATCAGCTGACTGTCAGCTGATGCGACCTTGACTTACAGGACCTGCCAGAACTATAATTTCACTCCATTTCTGTTTATTTGTAGATCACAGTATAGATCACATTTAGAAAGAGTGATCAATTCTAGGCTACTTTTTTTTTTTAATCAAAAACACAACCTGAGTAGCAGAAGGAGCTATTATTGTGATATTTTGTATGATGTGTATGGTTCTAAAGTCTTGAGACGAGACATATCATTACATATAAAATGCATTATTAAATAAATAAATGATTGTAACAGTGAATGAGAATCTGATGTCTGATTTCTTCAGGCAATCATATTTACAATTAATAGCTAGTGTGCATATTCTTTTGCATGGCTTATAAATGTCTATTTCTGCCTTGTATGGTGATCATATGGTAATTCAAGCTGGATCTCAAACATAAGTTATTTCAAACACTCGCTGCTTTCTGAAAGTGAGTTTGGAGTTCAAGTGGAGGTTCTTTTTAATGCCAGTGTTATCTGTTAACAGTGGACACTGGTGAGCAGAAGAGCGCCCGCTTTTGGCCCGACAGTGGCTATTGACTGAGTGTCTGTGCAGCCAAGGATGACACAATTCTCCGAATCTAAAAATATGTGCTTGTCTATTAACTTAATCTTTAATTTGAACATCATTTAATTGAACGATGTGTGTCCAGTTGATGTGGCCAGTTCTGCTCTTTATAGGGTTGTAGGCCTGCAACATATTCTGCGCCAATTTCAACATGTGCCAAGCATGCATCATTACAAACACCTTCTCACCAGTTATTGGATGTGAAAAAAAAGGTTTCATGAGGTTTTGCCTTCAACTGGCAGCCAAGCTGGGTGCACCTCCAATTTCCTCTGTGGCAACATGTGTTTCTTCCATACCATCCCCCATATCAACTAATCCAGACATGTTGTGTGTCTGAGGATTGTGCTGAATGTGTTGCTTAATAGCCATGGCATCCAACATCACATCCATATTTAGCTGGGTCTTCCTTTTGTCATCTTTTCAGCATGTCAAACATCATCATGTTGATGCCAGGCTTAGCTCTTCCCATAAAAAAAAAGAAAATACTTTATTTTCACTTTACCAGAGTACAAACCGAGTCTCTGTTCTAGATCCTAGTTTATATTGGTTCTTTCCCTTCAGATTCTCTAGAAGATCACACAGTCTTCTTTGGCCTCTGTTCCCAGTCCTTCACATTCCTCAACTCATGATCCAGACTCTCTACTCTAGGCAAGGCTTCATAAAGTTTTTTGATGTGAAGGTTGACAGTCAAGACACCTTTATTTATATAGAACCTTTAACAATACAGATTGTGTCAAAGCACTTTACAATATCAAAAAGGAAAATAGTGTGTCAATTATGTAAAATGACAAGATTGAACACTCAATTTTCAGTGTTCAGGCTTTTCATTATTGAATTCAGTGATGTCATGTTTCAGCTCAGTTCAGTTTAAATATCTGCGCAATCAAGGCAAAAATATGGCTGGTAATTAAGTGTCCCCAACTAAGCATGCCAGAGAAGACAGCGGTAAGGAACCAAAACTCCATCTGTGACAGAATGTAGAAAAAAAATCCTTGGGAGAAACCAGGCTCAGTCTGGGGCCAGTTCTCCTCTGACCAGACCAAACCAGCAGTTCAATTCCAGCTGCAGTCAGACTGTGTAAAGGACTCATCTGATTCCTGTGGTCTTATCCCGATGGCCATCTATGGCAGTGGTCCCCAACTCCAGTCCTCGGGACCCACTGCTCAGCACATTTTGGATGTGTCTCCTTTCTGGCACACTGAGTTCAGTTCATGGATCTCTCCCCTAACGAGCTCATGATCTGAATCAGCTGTGTTAAATAGGGGAGATGCGCGATATGTGCAGAGCAGTGGGTCCCGAGGACTGGACTTGGGGACCACTGATCTAGGGGATGAGGTCACCACTGGGGATCTGTCTTGATCTTTGTAGATAAGGGGGGAAACCAAGGAGACCAAGATGGTGGCGACATTGATGAACGATCCAGTGGCCAATGAGGCATCTAGGTATTTTATATTTCTATGGCTTCAACAATGCCATCGTCTGTTTGCATGTGTAGCACGACAAATAATTAACTGCACTTGAACTGTTCATAAAATAAAATAAAATAATTTATTTTAACTATGTTAAAACACCTAAAAAAAGAAGAAAAAAGACAAAAGGAAAGAAAGAAAAAGAGATATAGAAAATCTGAATTTATTACAAATCTACTAAAGCAAACAAAATAATTGTATTTATATTCAATCTATGGTCAAATCAAACCCTTGACTTGTCTCAGTTTTTGTCGTGAGTGCCCCCTAGTGGAGCGTGAGGGCACTCGCAGTAATTCACCTCCCTTGGACTCTTATTCCATCATGGACTCAATTTCCCAACATGCACTGCACATACACACCTGTTCACACTCTGTAATCATCTGTCAGCTGTTGTTCATTACCACTCCCATTCACCCTCACTATTTATCTGTTCCGTTCACACTCAGTCAAACGCGAAGCGTTGTCTTGCCCTGGTTATTTTTCCTAGCGTGACCTCTGCCTTGTAAGCGTTGTTGTGATTGTTTGCTGCCAGCCCCGACCATTGCCTTGTTTTTCGACCCTGTCTCTGCCTAGCCCGTATTGTGTCTGTTTGCCCATTCTGACCCAGCCTGTACGACTCTCCTTTTATTAAAGAAGCTTGCATATGGATCCGCATGCCTCCGTTTCCATCGTTACAGTTTTCATATGAGAGCAGGGACCTAATAAAATATCTTGAAATTTCCGTTTGAAGTAGTCTTTAGCACTGTATCATACTCTATTCTCTTGTCTTTCTGTGGACTTTCTGTCTTGACATTAAGGAACCTCATTATAACTGTTCTCAAGGGCATTTTACCATCTTCCTTTCTGATGCATTGCATAAAAGTAGTTAGTCGACAATTAGCTCCTGCTATGACCAACAGTATGTGGGACGGCCTCATCTTTAAGACCTCTGGTAGCCATTTTTCCAAAGAGGCACATACATCTATACCTTCCTCTTTCGATGGAAATCTGACTAATCAGAATTAGGAGATCACTCCTCCAGCTTTTGCATTTCTGTCATCCACCTTTTTCAACACCTTATTTCTGGGGTGTTGGCTCTAGTTCTTAATTGAATGATTTAGAGATACGTTCCTCTGTCTCCATTATTTTTCTAACCTCTGTGACCCCAGAGTGAACCTCATTAATCTTAACACTAGTTTGCTTTTCCAGTGGTTTAAATGCATTCTCCATTACTAGGATTTTTATCAGCAGGCTCACTTGCCTCCATCGTCCTCCCATGATTTGTGGTGCTCTCTGTGTCTGAGGGCACACTTTGCATTTCATTATCTAATTTCCCATGACTTTTAATTATTTTAGACTGCAGTATGGCATTGTCTATTATAACGATCTGTTTAATTTTAAATTATTCTTGTGAGTGGGCTTTGAAGATTAATTCAGATTAATTCACACTCGCTGCAGATGAGACAAAAAAAAAGTCACAACTTGCCAATGCCATAATCAGAAGCAGCACTCACTTAATTTATGAGGCTGCAAAATTACTTTTAAAATTAAACTGAAATTATTTTAATTTTATATGTGATTTAATTTCTATTATCACAAACAACAGGTTGACATGCATGCAAGGTCAAGCACTTTAATTTTCTTATAATATGCATTCATTTTTGTCTAATTTGTTCAACGACTCCCAAACGATTTGTTCAATGATTCTATTTTTCAAAACCCTCCGGTGATCGTTTGACTTTATTTAAAGCATCTGTGAGCTTTTAACGCTCCAAAAGCGGCACCTAGTGACAAAGAATGAATTTACATTTTCGTTCAAACCAACGTGAAAATAAAGCTTTCCCAGGTCTGTGTGCACAACAAGTGGGCCGGTGATATGTTAATGTTTGATGTCAACATGAAACGGCTGGACTCTTTGAATCACTGAAACAAGTTGTTTTTAAGAGTCGACTCTTTCTTTTGAGAGACAATAATGGTGCAATAACAGTGCGCTTTCAGATTTAAAAAAGGATGTTTTCATTCACTTAGAAGGTCATTTTCAAAAATCCATAATAGGGGCACTTTAATATTCATTTGGGAAACCCTGATATACTGTAAGTATAAGGAAAGACCAAATGACAACTAAAGAACATCCTGTGGTCAAACTGGCTCATATGCAATGAAATGTGTTTTGAAACATTTGCACATGGTTTTATTTTGAATTTATTTTTTATGACAAACAGATTTGTACTCACATTTCATATGACATGATTGTTACTGTAAAACTATGAAACCAGGAGGCTCTATCTATAGCAAAGTTCTTTACCAAGAATGGGATGTTGATTTCTGCAGTCAAGTCTAACCTGAACATTGTCGTTTTTATATACATTTAAAAGGACAGTGCTTAGAAATAGAGACAAAGCAGTGGGAGATGACCTTGAAATGTGCAAATGAACTATGCAGGTATAAAAATTTGACCCTTCCAACTCAGCATAATTATTCAAATGGGACAGGGACACAAAGTCATTAAAATGAAAGATGAGAGTCAGTAATCCAGCTCATTTGACTTACAGTAAAGAGAACATGAACCGTCAGAAACATCTTGCTACAAACTTCAATGCAATCATTCAGCTGATGTTATCATCTTTGCCTTAAATGCTAAATACAATGCACAATGCAGATCATTATTTGTGACACTGGAATAGATTGTACACTTTTCATATGCTGCCTTTTGGTATTATGGATGTGGCAGTTGGTCAAAAGGGACCCGTAACACCACTAGTAATAGCATTACTAGTGCTAGAAGAAAAGAAATATGTCCGTCAGTTCATCCACCAGTCCTGGGTCAATATCATTGTAGGGTGTCTTTTGGTGTCCTGTACATAAATAACTAATTTGCCCTGATAACTTAACATAAAAATGACTTTGAAAGGGTGTGTTATATTATGCTAACTTTTTATATTCATAACAAAAGCATTAGATACATTTTCTAAGATGCTGTGTAAGAGGATTTGTGTTATTTTGCTATGTCCCGCTCATTAAATTTGAATGATAGTAGAAAACTGTAAAATCATAAAATCAAATAAATAAATGTCTTAATATTCTGTTAAATAAGAGATTACTCAATTTTAGTATATTGATTATTTGGTAATAAAAACAATATTTTTTATTGAATAAAAAATAAAGACTTTGTCCACGTCCCTTGAATGATTGTCCACCCTGTCATATTGGAGAATCGGCCCCTTTAAGAAAAGGTCAACAGATTTTGTCTCTTCAGTGGCGGGAATTTCATCGGCTAAGGTGAATAAGTTAGTGACTTTTCAATTGACAAACTTTCTTTCTTTCTTAAGTTTGCTTACTTGCTTTTCCTAAGATTAGATGTCCAACCTGTCGGCATAAGTTTAAATTTACCAAATTCTCTTCAGCAACCAAACTAAATATTTAGCTAGTCACTGTTTGTTGTAAGCTAATATGAAAATCGAAGCTAAAAAACTGCCAGACTCAATACGGTAGACATACACATGACAGGGTAGTTAATTCATTCATTTATAGTTAATATTGCTAAAAGCTACCATTATGATTTATTTCTCACCTCTGTGTTATTTATCAGCATTACATTACTTTTTTAATAACCCTGTTTAGGAAAGAGATATCATACCTTTGCAATTTTGCATCTTAATTTTGCAATGGACAAATATTTAAGTGTAATATAAATGTCCATGACAGGATGGACATATACGGTTTATGCTTCAAATAATGGCCAATAATTATTTAAAAAAAATGCGTGGGAGCTCAGCTGATGTTTCTATAGTACTTGAGTGTCTACTATTTGTGATACGACAAATTGAAGGGAAAACCTAAGCAAAAATGTGGAGTGTTGTGAGGGTTGAAAGGCCCTTTATGGTGATATTGACCCTCCTACGATCCTTCCACCTCCAGCAGCCTTCAGGTTATGAACTACTCCACCAGTGCTTCATCCAGTGGAACTTAGCAGATGACCGAAATATTAAATGAATCAAATGAAATATTAGATTCCTGAGGGAGGAAACCTAAAATCCATTTCTTATGCACATCAGCCTCACCAAAGGCGAGAGCAGCTCATTCACTTGCGGTGTGAAAGTAGCTTTGATTTCACAGACACACATGTCTTCTGGTGCCATTTCAAACTGCCAAGCCATTTAAAACCCTTTCTACAGAAAGAACAAGAATATGGTCTCACTGCATGACTTTTCAGGTGTATCTGTAAGTGTGATGACAAAGTACATTTTTTATCACACCGATCACAATTAAAGCGAACACGGAGATGATTTCTGAAACTGCTCCTCTTGGTAAACTTCTTGTCAGTCTCTGAACGTTGTAGTTTCTTTTCAGAATGAGTCTGCAAATGACATTTCAGCTCTCTGAGATACATGAAACTCGTCTTACATTTAAGACACTTGTAAGGCTTCTCTCCGGTGTGAAGCCTCATGTGAACCTCGCGGTTTCCTTTGAGTGCGAAACATTTTCCACACCGAGGGCAGACGAAAGGCTTCTCTCCAGTGTGAACTCTTATGTGAACCTCAAGGTTTGTCTTGTTTTTGCAAGTCTTTCCACAGTGATGGCACATGAAAGGCTTCTCTCCTAAATGAATCTTTACATGATTCTTGAGATGCTTCTTGTCTGTGAAATTCCTTCCACACTGATGACATAAAAAATGCTTCTCTCTTGTGTGAATTCTCATGTGGTGACTAAGGGTCACTGTAAATCTGAAGCACTTTCCACACTGACCGCACACAAACGGCTTCTCTCCGGTGTGAATTCTGATGTGGGCATTAAGCGTTCCTTTATGTTTAAAACTCGTTCCGCACTGAGAGCACGTGAAGGGCTTCTCTCCAGTGTGAACTCTCATATGGCTTTTAAGACTCGCTTTTCGAATGAAATTTTTCCCACACTCTTGGCAGGTAAAAGGGTTTTCTCCAGTGTGAATTCTCATGTGGACTTTAAGGCTTCCTTTCTGAGTGAAGCTTTTTCCACACTGTTGGCAGGAGAAGGGGGTTTCTCTCGTGTGAACTCTCATGTGGACAGTCAGGTTTCCTTTCCTGTTGAAACTTTTTCCACACTGTTGGCAGGTGTAAGGGTTCTCTCCGGTGTGAACCCTCATGTGGACTTTAACGCTTGCTTTTTGACTGAAACTCTTCCCACACTGCTGGCATGCATAAGGCTTCTCTCCAGTGTGCACTCTCATGTGGACCGTAAGGTTTCTATTTTGATTAAAAATCTTTCCACACTGTTGGCAGGTGTAAAAACCTTTAGTCGCTGCCTTTTTAGCTTTTTTTCTTGACAAAGTCTTTCCAGTCTCAGAGCAATTTAAAACTTTTTCTTCAGTCGTGAAATCATGTTTGTCATCTTCTATTTCACTCAGCTCTTGATTCTCCTCTTTCAGCGCCATCAGGCCTAAGATGAAAAAAACAATACATCAAATAACCTGTTTAATGGCACAAAGCAACAGACATTAAAACGGCTTGACATGTAAAGCAAAACAAGAGCCACAAAATGCATCACATCCTATTCACACTAAGCCTCTCCCAGAACCTCTTCTAAATATTGGGAACTTTTAGCTTTCTTTAGTTGCACTAAAGTCCTATGTACTTTCAAGCTAACAATTACCAGAGCCAGTATCAAAACAATAAATAAATATATACACTTTTAAATGTATTAATTTATTTCTTTTTTATAGAGGAACTTTGGCTGTATTCACCAATAATTTTGTTTTATCTTGTTAAGATAAGTTTTTCTGCATTAGGTGCATTTAGGTTTAAGATTTATTATTATGATTTTATTTATTTATTTAGTGTTTTCTCAACATGTTCAGTTTTGCTGAGGAAAAAGTATGGAGAACTGTTCAGAATTTCTGGATTTAAGTCACAATGTAGTGCAGAATCTAAAGTATTCTTTCGACAACATAGACTGTGAGATTCTCTTGGATAGCCTGATAATTATTTTACCATTGGTGGACAAGCATTACCACATTCAGGTCCTAGCTATTCAACCATTAAATTGTATTTGTGCAAAGAGACACCTCATGAGACAGAGCTATGGAGTGCCACAGGGCTCGGTATCAGGTCCTTTGTATTTCTTTTGTAAATGTTTACTATTAGAAACACAGTCATTAGTTTCCACTGTTATGAAAATTATATCCAGTTTTATATCTCCTCAAAACCTGACCAAAGATTAAAACTTAAATAAAATTGATAGCAAAGAATTTCTAATAGTAAATTTATAACAGGTGATCTCTTTAGTATGTAATTTGTGTCTTTGATCTGAACTGTTTGTTTGATTAAAACATTTTATGCTGCAGCTTATTCTAAAGTTACTGGCCGCAAGGTACTTTATTCGCTTGCCAAAGCCCATCAAATGAACAAACAATGCAGACAGCATGCCAAACTCTGTCAACAGGTGATATGTTATTTCATTACTTGTGTTTTTGACAAATGACTCACTTAATGTTTGTTTTAATGATTTTATACTGTTACTGACAGCATTTTAAACGACTCCTAATTAATGTCATTAACACCAAAAAATCACCAGTCATCGCCCCAATCCTTTAATTTAGAACAGCTTACATTTCCAAAAACCGGCAGTATTTTGAGAAAAATGGTGTGTACATCTGCTCAGTGTCAGTAAGTACTTTTCCACGTGAAAGGCAGGTTTTACACATATGGGCACTGGCGTTGATTTAAGCGTATGCACACTCTAAGATCAAATCTGTGTATACGCACACTCTATAAATGCATCAAATAAGAACACTTTAAGTTTTGGCCAAAAAAAAATATTTGACATTTTTTAAATAATTAAAACATTATTGTAAAATACCAAGATGACAGGGTGGACCAGCACATGACAGCGTGGACACATAATGCAGACCTCCCAACCTGGTTTTGTATGTTCTTCTTATTTGGGGGCACGACGATCTCGTAGGCTGCACTGAACTGATAACTTCATAATGCGGAACACACAAACCATGACAAAATATGAAAATGAAACATTTATTCAACAACAAAAGAGAAAAAATTACATTATATATATATATATCTGAAGAGCCAAGTAATGCTTTTGTCAAGATTATAAAAACGTAGCCTCATATAACACACCCTTTCATAGTTGTTTTTATCTTATGTTTTATTGGCAAATGAGTTATTTATTCACAGGACACCAAAAGTCCATAAAATGACTGAGTTCAGCTTTGAGAACTAAAACCAACCTGTCTGTGTGTCAGTTTCTTCTTGTTTCACTGCGAATGCTTCTTCAATCTTCACGTCTTCACTCTCCTCTTTAATAAACGCCATCTTTATAACATTAAGGTGGATATCTGTTGCTTCACCGGGTGTTCTGACTCATGTTTGGAAGAGATTAATGAACAGACAGAAAGACTTTAATGAAAACATTCGCCACTGTGAGGAGTTGTCATTGTATGTTAGTGCTCTCATTGCATTTACAGACTTTTGAACAGCTGAGCGCACGACACTGAATTGATGTTTACTTTGAACTGATTTACGACAGAAGGATGAAATGAGACGCACTTTTTCGTGCGGATCTGTTTTACTCACAAACAGAACGTCCTCGTTGTGTGAAAAAAAACATTACAATGTTATATTCAATAATAACTCGTCTTATAGTTCTTGCAAAACCATAAACGTAACTGAACGAGCTGCACTGATTTAAACACTGTTTAATGGTTAAAACTCTAACCTTTCTTCAGCTGAATCACAACAGATACATTAGAGCGTGGCGCAGACGTATGACGTCATATCGCCAGATCAAAATAAAAGTCCCCTTCTTCTCCTTATAGTTCACTGGTTTAGGTGCAGAATTTATATCATGACATAGGAAGATGTCCACTTGATGGGACAGTATGTGTTTTTGTTCTTAATTGAACAGATACAGTTTTAATCATAATACAGTAACACTGTAATACTGTATGTATTTAACAAACCAATTAATAAAATTATATAAATAATGCATTGCTAATATTGCAAACATTATTGAAGAATACTTTCCATCTCAGTCTCCTGTAGATTCAAAAGGCAGCTGATCCTTCTTTGTAGGCAGCCATTCCTATCACTAATATCAATAATATAAATTGTAGTAGAACTGATAGATGACTTACTGTAAGCCTAAACTTCACAAAAACTTCACATCTGATTGGTTAGTCACAGTGTTGTTTCAGGGTCAACAAAGATGTTGATCCAGGAACATGTCACACTCAATAAAGTCAGGTTCTTCGTTGGTGATTTGGGTCACATTTGTAGAGGTCTTGCTATGAGCTAAAGTTTGAGTGAGACAGGACATTGGAGAGTGCATTAGCTTGTTTTTACATAATATTACATAACATTACATAATAAATGTAAGTCATTTAATATCGACTTCTTTTTTCTGAACTGTATAAGTCAATATTACATTTATAATCTGATATTAGGGAAAACAGCACTCTTCCTCTGATACTGCTTAAATAAAACTCACACATATAGGAAAAATCAGTGTCACTGCGTGAGAAAACAGACCTGTGGTGTGAGAACAGGGTCTCACGGTGAATGAGACTCATGGTGAGAGCTGGCAGCCCTGGGTCCATGCTTGCGTGTTCATGCATGTACCAATCAATATTCTGCTAAGGGTTAACAAGGATGTTTATTTAATATTAAAACCATTACACGTATATCTCTCCATACTTGGCCCCTCAGGTACGCTGGGACTCCAGGTGATAATTCAATTTTGCCACATTTCATAAAAACTAAAAGTCCATGAAAATGAAAGTAAATATGTGACAGGGTTTGACTTGCTGCAGACAGGTAGTGCAAGTAGGAGAGATCAAAGAATGGAGATGCTATTCATTCTAATAACAAACAAACATTTTGTCACAAATAGAGACTTCATTATTGTTGAGTTTAAGGATGTTATGGCACATTGTTATTATTAATATATGCAAATAAAGAATTGGTGGGGTTGAAAGCAGTGGGTTTAGAGCTGATATAAACCTGGGTATTCTCTGTATAACAGTGAAAGTTGAAACCATGATGTTGAATCGAAAGATGCTAGGACAAATGAATTCATGCATGACCATCTATTTTCATCATGTTTAGACTTTAAGTGATTACAGCATTGCCAAAGGTGTTCTGGTTGTGGTCTGGTAAGTGGATAATGCATCTGCAAAACTTTAGAGACACTTTTCTAAATGTGTTAAGTTAAATAAGTTCCACAGGAGGAAAGAAGGGTGGGCCACACAGTGTCCCCCGCTCTGAGGAAACAGCCAATCACAGCATGGAAATGGAGAAGCACCAAATCTCCTCCTCAATGGAAAGGGATAAAGGTACCCTTCCAAAAGACACTCCTTGTTCTGAGTCTGAGCCTGCAAGGGTGAGACAGTGACAGAAACACCAGCGTTCTGAATCTCTGGCCCGTGAGGGAAGAGGCAACAACAGATACCAAGTCCTGAGTCTTCAGCTTTCGAGGAAAGAGATAATCTATGTTCAAAGTCTTCATCAGGTGAAACAGCATCAGATACAACATGTCCTGAGTCTCCATCCTAGAGAGACCAGGTGGATTGACTAAGTGCTTTGACATAATATGTATAGTTAAAAACACTATATAAATAATGGTGATTGATTAATTGACTGAAGTTCTGAGTCTCTAGCCCAGAGAGGCAGAAGAGACACAGACATCTGCAACAAGGTTAAGCTCCGGCGATCAAACCTTCACTCAGATACTTCTGCTTATGTGTTCCAGACAAGGACCTCCTGCACCTGCTCCAGAGCCATATCTGCGCGTTCCAGATCTTAGGGCCCTTTGGTGCTCCAGGAGATCAGCATCCTACAGCACTTTTCCCTCCTGCATTGTTACCAGCACAACCAGTGGATGAAGTCACCACCACCTGACTGCTCACTCCACCACAGAGAACGTAACTATCACTTATCCAAACCTCTTCCAGAGACCTTGGCGTTGTTGTGCATTATCAGTACAGTATATGATTTTTGTAATCTACATTAGATGTTATATGGATGATTGCAGTTGATAACAAATAAACTGAGACAAATTTGTTTGATGCATAATAAGGTGTTTCACCGTCTTTCCAGATAACGTAGCTCTAAATAGCAACATAATCACATCTCATTACTCTTGTCTGTCTTCTGTTAATAAAATCTATTTTACTACACCTGTGTCTTCCTTGCGTTGATGATACAGAAAAAGGTTCTGCAAGTTAGAGATCCCACCAATCTTTCTAATGTGATGTGTTAAGCACACCTTAAGTGACACATGATCCAAAAGTCATAATATCATTGGTGATGCGAGTACTATTTTGCCTCCCTATGGTGAAAGCAAATGCTGTCTGCATATGATAAACCTTCTTCCTGTGGTGGATCTCTCAACATAGCAGTTTAGCCAATTGCTTATTCAACATAAAATGTGGGGCAGTTGTGGCCTAATGGTTAGAGAGTCAGATTTGTAACTCAGAGGTTGCAGGTTGGAGTCTCAGGTCCAGCAGGGTTTGCAGGTGGAGGGAGTGAATGTCCAGCGCTCTCTCCACCTTCAGTACTACAATTGAGGTGACCCTTGAGCAAGGCACCGATCCCCCAACTGCTTCCTGGATGCATTGGATGCCCACTGCTCTGGGTGTGTGTGTGCTTGGATGGGTTAAATGCAGAGCACAAATTCCACAAGTCACGCCATCGTCCAAAATGATTTTGTCACCCCTAATGAGCCACTGCTGAGGTCAGGAGTGGTCTGTAGGTACTGGATCAAGCAAACTATGGTCTTGCAAGAGATGTTTTGATGAATAAAAATGGTAATTAAGTTGAAGATGAATGGCTGACGTACACGAGTCCAGTATTTTATCCTGCACTCATTAAATTTATTTGAATTTTTTTTCCTGTGCTCATGTACAGTTTTAATACAAACAGATACCTAATACATTAATGTTGTTCATTATAAAACATGTGTCATTCTAGGTAGATCCCATCATGAGGAGTTTTACCAGTAATGTTGTTTCTCTCACCTGACTTTAACCCGTGAGGGTCCCGTGGGACACCAAATGCTGGTGTGGCACATTGTGTTGGAAACAAACTTTCATGGAGGCCTATATCTGAAATTTCCAGTAAGCTGTTTAGAATCAGAACTACTAAATCAGTGTCCATTTTGTCAATTTAATTTTACTTTTTCTTTCAAATTAGTAAAACAGGATTCTGAATCACTTGGTTTTAATCTAATGGTAGCAGTGACATTTATGTGTGAAAATGTTCCTATACTATCATTACATTTTTAGCATACCTCTAGAAATGTGAAAGATGTGGTGAAATTTATATTAAGTTATATGATGTCTGTGCAAAATATAAAAAAAAAATAAAGTATGTGGTGTGAAAAATGTTCTTGACCCGATGTACTTTATGCTATGATTATTCTAAGTGATAATTGGCCTATACAAATAAAAGATATACCTCATTTAATTGTAGAAAATGAAGAAAATATTTATTAGTTGCTACTGCGTGTTTACAATTTATAAAAGCAAATAATTTAAAAAAATATAGTGGCCTTGTTAATAATCAAAGAAAAAAAAAGCTGGAATTCTGTATTTATCTGAAAATTGTGTAAAAACACTACATAAACAAATCAATAAACTTGGTTTAATAGATGTGTATCTGTCATCTTGTGACTGGTGAGGCGTCATCACTTCTCTCTATGCTGCCCTCCAATGGACGAATCCAGAACTACCTGGAAAGTTCATGAACTTGCTGGTGCTGATGAACACATGGTATAAAGCTAAGAGACAGAGACTGGAGTCAAATCTACAAGCCTTACGACGCCACCAGAGAGAAAACTCTACTGAGGAGCAAAACTAGAGCACAAAAG
>JAUMHE010000062.1:1863050-1873883 GCA_032359235.1 Enteromius mattozi
GTGCCACACAGACAACACTCAACAATCCTGAAAGCACCGAGCACAGAGTCCAACCCTCCGCTGGACAAACTTAAACAACATTTCATTTCACAAGATTTGCATATTATGAATAAGAATCATAGTGGTACTATTTACAATGTTGTGTAAATAAAAAATATATGTAACACACAACTAATTAACTACATATATAAATACTTAAAGATTTAGCATTTATCTAAGATGGCACATCAATTATTTTAGAGAAAATAATTGATTCTGGATAATATTTTATTTGCTTGATTAATTTCAAAACTATTTCAATACATAATTTGGAAGTCTCAGAAATAAGATACTGTATAAAAAAATACAGATCTAAAAGTCAAATAAATTTTATTGGTTCTTGTGTTTAGCTCAAAATCAGCTATCCTGTCTCTTGTTCTAAAACTAGGAAATGAGACGCAAACTCTCAAGACAGAAATGAGTAAATGAATCTGATTTATGATTATATTTTAAGGGTGTGCAAGCACAAATGAACATGGATTCATCTCATCTCTCACTACAGGCTGAGATAGATCTCATGGGAGTTTTGGGAGTTTATTGGTAGTGATATGTGTCTAAATGTGTATGTGTACATTACAAACTACATTTGAACATTCATTTGCAGAAAATAATTTGCAGGTAACATGTTGAAAAAAAACATTGTAAATAAAACATGGAAATTTTGACATCTATAAATTCTATAATAGACACGTAAGATTCTTTCGTGATCTTTTTCTGACACAGAGTAGATAAAGTTTGCATCCTCAATGCAACAGGTTATAAAACAAATTTGTGACAGTCCAAAAAGCACACAGTTGTTGTTTTACTGTATAGAAACATTAAATAAGACATTGAATCCATTATCACTGAGATATGCACAACTGTTTTGCAGCCATTTGTTTGCCAAAGAAAATGTCATAATCTTCTTTTCCCTTTTACCATCAGCTGTCAAATTTATATTAACTTTATAATACTTATCAAGTCTGAGAGACCTGTTTTGTCCTCCCTTATTCTCTCATTCTTCAGTGATGCTTCAGGAAAACAAAACAAAAACAGAAAAATGTTTTGTAATAGTCCATTACTCACTCTTCATTCCCTTCTTCTTGCATTTGTTACACAAGAAAGTGGCAGAGTCTGGGTGGATTAGGCAATCTTTCCATCACTTATGGATAATTGTTGGGTATTTGAAGAGCTCATCTTACTCCGACCAGCCTGCTGGACATTTCCTGAACATCCGCAAGTGGCTGTCCATCAGTTCTGACATCCATTACAATGTGCATTAATTAAATATTGAAGATTTCCACTGTAACTTTGTTTAGTATATGATGACTAAGTGCTTTTCCATAATCTCTCAGTCTTTGTTATCTTACATGAGTAGGTCTTATATTTGACTTTTGATGAGAACTGTGAATGATAATGATGGTCCTGTAAGGACCAGGAATAATAGTATCACACATAATACTCCTTGTTTTTGTTTTTCTTGCTCTTGCTGACACTACTGGTGCCGTCCATCGGTTTCTCCTTTACAACTGTTCCATTTGACTGGGCTGAATTGCAAATGTAGTTGCGGCTCTCATCTACTTGGTACGATCCTTCGTCACGGTTGCGGTATTTGTACATGGCGTAAAGAAGAATGAGGATGCAAAGCGCGGCAGCAACCACGATGCCGACCACCATGCCTGTGGTACTACTGGACTCACGGAAAACCTCCGACTGACCAGGATAGCTCTTCACCCCGGGGACTGTGGGGTTAGCTGAAGAAACAAAAACATCAAACACGTTTTACCAACTGGGACAATCTGCAATACTCTAAATATATGTGAGATACGTCCAGCTTTCCCACACAAATGAGCTTTATCATATTGGTCCAAGTATTAATACACACACACAAAATAAATCAATAAATACAAAAATATATTAAATAAACAAGTAGCTGACCTGTGTATGTTTCCTGCTACAAATGTTGCTGCTTCTGACTTTTAATCTGACTTTTTACTCATCTTCAATATGAGCTAACTTCAAAATGCAAGAGCTCTTTCAGTATAATACAAAGCTGTAAACATATACGTGTTTACAACACACCCCTCATCTTCCTGAAAAGCAGAGGGGTCATACCAACATCGTGAAAAAATAATAGTAACTGCTTTTTTAAGTCAGTACCTCAAAAACACTATATGATTTCTTGTACTGTAGGTGTTCATGCAATTACCTGACCCCCAGGAAACATCAAAATTGAATAATAAACAAGCACTATATGTAAATTCTTCAGCATCGAGTGTATGCTGCCTCAGTCTAATAATTATGTGAATATACAGATTTTACAGTATGTGTACTTCCCTGGTACATACATGGTAAATATCTTGTACCTACAGACAAATGAGTGTAACACAAGGTACCTGAAGTGTACAGGGTAACAAATAAGAAACACAGCAGTACGAAACATTCATCGGTCGTACAGTACATTCATGGTAATTAGTTTGTACGTACAGACAAGTGTCTAACTGTTACAACCTACTCCGGTAGTGAGGGTAGATTGTCACAAGGGCACTTCATGCATTTAACATCAATTGATATAGGCTGTCATATTCTTACAGAGGTTTGAAATTGTGAATTTTGTAGGGAACAAATGTGGGTACTTTGTATAAAAGTTTGAGCACTCTAGCTCAAAAATTGTACGGGTTACAGACGCTGAAACAAAAAGTGTTACAACCATACCCGGTCTCCCCTACTTAAAGGAATAGTTCCCCCAAAAATGAATATTCTGTCATAATTTACTCACCCTCGAGTAGTTCCAACTACTATTCCTTGAAGGATAAGTGGGTACAAACAGGCATGTCCTTACAGTATCTGTATATGGTAACTAATAAGACACATTACTGTACAAACTAATGATATGTACACTGTAAATGTGTAGCACCTGCAAAAAATTAGGTATTATGTGCTAACAAACAAGACACATACTTGATGTACATATGGTAAATAGGTAGTTTTTACAAAAAAGAGTGTGTTAATGCCAAATTGCTCTCCACAACAGCGCTTACCAAGTTTGAAGAGCTAGTAACTTCTGTGCAATGTTTAAAACGGTTCACTTTATTTTATAGTCCTATTTCCATATACTTGCTATGTACCATCTACCATCAATTACTCAAGTAAAGTACCTTGGTCCATGTTAATACCCCTAACTTGAGTACCGCATACCATTCTGGTACACACAACAGTATGTACAGTGAAGTATATGGAGATAAGAAATGTGCCATTTTACATAAACATTGCACAGGAATGACTAATTCTTCACACTTTGTAAGCACTGTTGTAGAGAGCAATTTAGCATTAACAGTCCTACACAAGCAATTGAAATCTTTATATTAGGTAAGGTTAGGAATTACCAAACATACTGTTTTTACCAAGTACAATATGTGTTTTACACAATAGCATATTTTTCTGTAGGTGCTGCACATGTACATATCATTAGTGTGTACAGAAATGTGTCTTATTAGTTACCATATACAGATACTTTAAATCCTTTACAGATTGACTATGTATGCGCATTAGTAAGTACAGTAAAGTATCTAATTAGTTGCCATGTATGGGCACTACTTGTAAGTATACTGTAGCTCCTTTGTATATTTGATGGCCTATTGTTTGCTGATGCACTTATCCTTATCTATTGTTAGTATATTTGCATTACAGCAAAAGACTGCCCAGATGATGAATCATGATCTACTAATACATATTGCAATATGACAGGGCACTGAGCCTTAGAAGTTATGTCTTGCATTTCTTGTGTAAAATATTTGTGAATGGACTATATTTACTATCATACTAACCAGCAGTCTTGAAAAAGAAAGAGAAAAGAAAACCTGTACCATTTCCAATGCCTGAAATGATCCAATATTTCAATATTTGTTTAACAGCAAAATCAAATTCAAGAAGGTCTGTCAGTCTGCTGTGGTCTCTTCAAGCACATATGCAATATGCAGTCGAGTACCCACTTCTCAACAATATTATTAACGTCTGCACAGCAAGCAGTCTTTTGCTCTGATCTCTGAGAGCTGACATTTGGCTGTCCAGCTATTCAAGATGTGTCCATAGAAGCCTGGCATCAACACAAACCGCTCTTCTCATTTGTGCCTCCATGTGCCTCCATTCCTTCTAACTAATAAAATTGTCACTCATAAAAAAATCCCAGACAAAAAGAGGGAGTGTGTTTTTTCACAGGAAGAAAGCAATGTTCTATTCAATAAAAGGACTTGTCGATGACGGTGTTTAAAGAGGTTTGAAAATGTTCGCCTGAATGAGCCCATACAAAATAGTGTAGAGACTTCATATTCATGACTCACATGCTCTGATCCACCTTCAGATTTTTTATTTCACCCAAGCTGTGTTTGACTAGAGATGCCCTGCCTCATCCTCTGTCAAATGTCACAGCAGGTGCAATCTCATCTTCTGACCTACCTTCATCTCCTGAAGCGCACCTGACAAAGCTGAAGCAGACGAAGGTGTTGTTGGGATTAAAAGGTCAGTCATTTTTGTACAATTCATTGCAGACTTTTTAACGCAAAGTTTTCTGCACCAGCTTTTTTAATTTTTTTTTTTGCATTGTCGACAAAGCCATGGCTACACGGCAAGTCAGAGGACAGGTTCAGAATAAATTATAAGAAGGGCTATTTTTATTTCTGAAATAATATATTGCACTATAAATATATTTAATATGGGATTTAATAATATAATTAGTTATAGTTAATTATGTATTACATTTTCCATCATATTGTCCACTGTAACATGGCACATTTATAACAATAATATTACAGGCATGGGCGTAAATCCCGGGGGGGTTCTCTCCACAAGTGCTAACCTTGCTTGGGTGCTCTCATGGTGGACATAACATATACCAAGTATGTTATAATCAAGGGGGTATTTGTGAGCAAGAATTGTAGAAATTTTAACAGTGTAGACAAAGTGTAATGGCAACACTTTAGTTTAGAAAACACATTAATTAAGCGTTTTCCCAATAAACTCCTAAACTCCTACTCCTGCTGCTAATCAGTAATAAGTTAGGTAGTTGGTAGTAAGGTACTGTATGTTTAAGTATTGGGTAGGGTTAAGGGATCTAGACTATGCTCATACAGAATAAGGCATTAACACTGTATGTGCTTCATATGTACAAATAAACAGCCGGTATGCGATGTGTCCTTGTTACATATGTTACATGTATTTACTATTATAATAATTATTATGCATAATTACATGCAAGTAACTCGTAGCCAAACGCTTGCCCTAACCATATAGTAAGTACATGCAGTTAATAAATATTACTCAGTACTTAAATTTATAATTACAATGTAACGAGGACACCTTAGTGTCATGTGTGTTTTACTAGATAGCTTGCAACACTGAGAATAAAATCTCTAATGCAAAATAAATTGATGTTTTATTATCATGAAAGAGTGGTGGCAGCATTGCAC
The DNA here is from genome assembly GCA_032359235.1 of Enteromius mattozi. Taxonomy (NCBI): domain Eukaryota; kingdom Metazoa; phylum Chordata; class Actinopteri; order Cypriniformes; family Cyprinidae; genus Enteromius; species Enteromius mattozi. The sequence continues at coordinate 1,868,534 of JAUMHE010000062.1, forward strand.
TGATTATACACCATCTCACCAGGATGGCAAAAACTGTTGAACTTCCATTTATAAGCATTTAGAAACAAATACTAATTAGTGACTATTATCCATTATCTTCATACAAGAAATGAAAAGCCTTTCTGGTATTTTTTATTAATTAATAATACGTTAATAATAGTTTACGCATTCTTTTGTTTTTCATCTGTCAATATTCACTGTTGTTGTTTTTTCTACACACAAGAATCAGTGAGCAATTCATCTACAATGACAAGCTTAATCAACCTGCGTTAATATTCCTGATGTGGGACCAATTGTGTGGGAAAACTACAAGCCAAACAGCAGTAAAAATTAATATATTTTTACATCTTACACACCAAGTACAGACACGTTGTAGAAGAGCAACCCAACTGTTGTGAAAGTAAGGAGAAACACAGTCAGAAAGAATAGAAGTAAAGAGATGACTAACCTAACCCACCTGAGCTCGGCTCGCATGGATCTATGTCCTCATCGTCGCTCGGGCACTCGGCAGATGCCACCAAAAAGTCATCAGTAGTCTGGAAAACAGATGGGAAAGAGTGGATGTATTGAAGAAGAACTGCACACAGCATGAAAAACATACAATAAAAAATAAAAATGAGAAATTGAGCTAAATTGAACATTGAATTCAACATCAAGAGAATAACTGAATCTACTTTCCCTTTTTTGAAACAAACATTTTTCATGTTTTACAATGATTACAAAGAAACATTATTCGTTTACGATCAAGCTACTTTGAAAATGAAAAGTTTATAAAAAACAAAATGGTAAGACATCACATATGTAAACACTAGAAAGGGTGATGTATATCATATCAGTCACAGCAAAAGTTAAATCCACAGTTCTTACTCTCCACAAGCCTCTACCTGTTGTCAGCTGTTTTTTTTCTTCTTCTTGTCATTTAGTTTGTTCTATGTATTGTTCTAAACAGCCTCGATAAATAAATGTAATACTGTGTGCCTTACCTTTAGGTTATTGGCTCTTTGGCTGTGAGCAGTTCCAACTGGCTTTTATTACTTACTCTTATAGCTTATATCAATACTGCTGCAATTTTGTGCCACAGTAGTTTATTCTGCTTTCACCCAGGTTACAAAAGTATTTACAGGTAATTGTACTTGTTCTGGCGTTAACACTAAAACATCATGAATATTGGTGGGCTAGCAAATTTTACCACAGGTTTGGAGAAACTCTGCAGCACTTTCAGTAGTTTTGGGCCATAAAAATCTGAGCATGTTCCGGCGAGATACTAATGGCACAGGTAGAGAAAAGAAATGGAAAGGAAAGGGTGGAGGTCAGCTAAAGCAAGGAGTGGAGTTTCTGACCTGCTGGGGTTGGTTTGCTGTGCTGGGTTTGATCTTGTGGTTAGAGGTGCTTGTGGTAGTGATCTCCATGACTGAGGTAGAGGTTTCAGAGCGAGAAACCGTAGCGCTGGACTGTGGTGATAGGGAGGAGGACGACTGCACCTCCCCAACCAACCTCACGCTGCCTTCGATGCGGATGTTAGGGTCTCCTTCCACGGCCATGTTAAAAACCTTCAGGCCGTTGTAATAGAAACCAGACATTTGGCCCTGGAAGGTACGGCTGTGGTCTTTTTCCCAGCCCCCGATCTGGATGGTCATCTGGCTGTTGAAGATTGTGAGCTGACGGCCTGTGGGAGAACAAAGTTACTGCAATACAAAAAAACTTAGTGCAGACTGAAGAGAAACACACGTGAGGGAGAGTGATGGAAATAATCACGTCTGAGGAAAAGACGGATTATTCAGGTACTGGGGAATGCAGATGCCCGACAATTTATCATCGCTGTAATGAAGGGATGCTTATGAAACACAAATGATGAAAAATAAACAATAACAAAACAGTGGTAATAGGTTTAAGCTGTGGCAATTTGCTAAAAGGCCTCTTTAACACAACCAATTATCAACCAGTTTCATTCCTAATGAAGTTTAAACTGATTCAAGTAAGAGAGGGAGAAGAGATTTTTCCCGTTGTCATGGAGTTGAAAACATATCCATGGCAGAAGTTTACAGCTAACAGTCAATCTGAAAGTAGCTTAATAACTTTATACACTTGTGCATGTGATATCAATGTTGTGTAGGTGGCAAGTATAATGATAAGAGTATGAACTATAAAAGAACAATAACAACCAGTCTGCCTTTTAGCAATGTGAGTTGGATTGGATGCAAAGGTAAACAGGGTGGTCATGAAACAAAGGAAGACTGAAAAATAATTCAATTAAAATCAAGAAAAGCAGTTGTGCATTTCATTTAAAAAGATGAAATGATTATACATGCACTTCAAAGTTATTATTTATTTTTTTTCCAGTGGATGTTTTGTCATTTTCTTAGCTACACGTAAATTTTTCTTAAAGGGACTCAAATGCCAATTAATATTTTTTAAACGTTATTTAAATATGATCTATTATTATATAGGTAATTATTACTATGATTATTATAATTGTTAAATATTATCTAGTTATTATGGTTGCCTTTGTATTAATATGACAAAAAGGTACACAAACGTACACATTTACATGTGCTACAGTTTGTCAATTCATTATATTAACACACTTATCAGTTTAATTTGAATATTTTTTTATTTTTTATGATTTAAAAGTTAAAATTACATTTAAAAAGCGTTGTTTAACAAGCTTATTCAAACTTACATCTACAGTCCCTTTAACCAAAATTTATGACATAAATTAGTACAGTACATTAGTAAATAAGTTATTACAGTTTACATTTATCTATTTAAAAGTCATTCTTTTATTTAACTAAATGTTTAAATTATTGCTTTATTTCACATTTAAAAAATACTACTTAAAACTTATTAGGTTTTATCAGTGTTTTTACCTTTGTCGAGTAGCCAATCATCAACTACTCGACCGAGTCGATATGGAATTCGCTGTCTAGCGATCGCCAGCCGTTCACTATCAATGTTTCCTTTAAAGTTTAAAGAGACATTTCATTGGTTACAATCCAAAATCAGAGGGGAACTTATTATTCGAGCTGTTAAAATGAAAATATTTTAAATCTTATATTAGATATATTACACTCAATTTCAGTTTATACACTGTGTGCATTTTCAGTTTATTAAATTTTATGTTTGTTTATAAACCCAATGCAGAATTTATACAAACATAAGAGATCTTATAATTGCAGTTTACACCGACCATCCTGTTAGCAAAAGTTTACATTACCTTGATTCCTCATATTTAGGCTAGTGTAGGCTACTGCCTTCAGTATCAATTATCGTTTACACCTTTTGTAACAGTCTCTCAAACATAAGTGTGAAAAGCTGGATATCAACATCATGCAGTAACCATTGGAAGAATTCAAATATGCAGACAATGTTGAAGAAATTTAAAGGACAAGCAGTGACTGAAAATTTCCCCATAAGAACAGTATCACTACTCCATAAATCAGGGACAGCCACAAAACATTACAACAGTCACTGATCACCGAGGAAGAAAGATACACAGTACATCAAAAACCAAGGGGATGTAAACTGAGCAGGATAAAGTGTGGATTTTTACATTTTTTTATTTATTTATTTAATTGTTTATGTAGACATGGCATGTGAAATAACTAAGTCAGTGCAATCCTAAATAAATAGATATTTATGACCTTTTTATTGTTAAAATGGTAAACAATTATTGTACACATTCTGTGCACATTACACCTATGATATAACCTAAAGATACTGTCACAAATCACAGAACAAAAGATCCATTTGCAGTGAAATATTTAATGAACTCCAAAAAAACATCAAAAATCCACAGAGCTAGGTCAAAACCAGAGGAGCAGAACACAGGTTACACAGACAACACTACAGAAGATGAAATACAAACAGAGCAGGGTATTTAAAGTGTAGGGCTAATGAAATAATTACAAACAGGTGTAAGTGATAAGACAGCTGGTGACAATAGACAATCAGGGGTGCACAAAAGTATGGGAGACGTAGTCCGGAACACACAAACAAAAAAACTACAAAAAGGAGCCCTCTGGTGGCTGTCAAGGGCATGACAGCCACCTACTGTGACACTACCCCGACCTAAGGAGTGGCTTCCAGACACTCCACAAAGTCTTCAAAGAATTCAGGAGGGAGGTAGAACAGAGGCAAATCAGGGGGAGGGACGGCGGACCAGGTCCATGTAATGGGAGAGGGACCTGTAACAATGGCAGCCGGGGGGAGCCGGCAGTGTAGGAGGCCAGGGCGGAGCCAGCAGTGCAGAAGGCCAGGGTGGAGCCAGCAGTGCAGGAGGCCAGGGCGGAGCCGGCAGTGCTGGAGTAGTTTCCGCCAACTCACAGACTGAAACAAACGGTGGTGCAGACTCTAAGCACTCCCGGACTGAAACAGGTTCCAAAACGGACTCCAAGAGCTCCCAGGCTGGAGCAGGCTCTAAGGGTTCTAAAACTGGACCTAGCTCTGGAGTGGATTCTGAGAATTCCCGGGCTGGAGTGGGCTCTGGGGGTTCCCGGGCTGAAGCGGGCTCTGGGGATTTCTGGACTGGAGGGTGCGCTGAAGATTCCCGGACTGGAATAGGCTTTGGAGTGGACTCTGAGGGCTCACGGACTGGAGCAGGCTCTGAAGTAGACTCCGTAGGCTCACAGACTGGAGCGGGCTCTAGAGTGGACTCTGTGGGCTCTTGAACTGGAGTGGATTCAGGGGTGAATTCTGAGGACTTCTGGAATGGAGTGGACTCTGGAGAGGTCCATGTACACTGAACAGCCCTGACATAATAAGCAAAGACTGCCTTTTTAATTATGGCAGCCGCTGTGAGGTTGGGTGACTCCAGGACCACCAGGGTTGACCTTGCTGCCCTTCTCCTCGACCTTCGTTTGCGAGTAGGAGATAGGAAGACTTCTTCCTCTCCTGAGGGTATTGCATCGACCAGGGGTGTCTCTGGGAAGACTACGTTGGATTCCAACAGACAAGATTTTACTAGACTGCAGTAACCAGCATAGTCCACAAATCCTCAATAATGCAAGCCTCTAAGACCCTCCATCTACCTCTGCCCATGGTTAGAGTCTCCTTGAGAACCTCAACATCAAATCCCAGCCCCACTGGCAGAGTCCAAAAGAACTGGGCAAAGCATCCAATCTCCTCCCCCTGCTGACGCAGAGACAACAACTGCTGGAGTCGGGCTGTTTGCTCCTTCACAGTGGCGGGAGGACAAATCCGGATATCCATGGCGTCAGATCAAAAAAGAAGATGAAAACAAAACCGCTGGATCTAATTCTGGCTGTAGTGTTCTGTCATTCCTTCATCCAGAATCACTCCAGACCCTTTAGATTACCAGCTCCATGTTGGTTCTCCTCTTTAGTTCACCTCA
>JAUMHE010000062.1:1935778-1945877 GCA_032359235.1 Enteromius mattozi
TTCAGGTGTGTTAAATAAGAGAGACATGCAAAATGTGCAGAGCAGGGGGTCCCCAGGACCGGAATTGGGAACCACTGTACTAGAGTACCACAACACAACATGAGTTCTGATAATATTTGATATTATTGATAGCATTTTCATAAATAAATTATGTTCTTGTGCAAAAAAAGCACTGAAGTCACTTTATAAAATTGGATTACCAAAATGATAGGATACAGTTGGCAGTACTTGTGTCTTGTGGAGGTAGAAAAACAAAGTTCTAACAAAGGCTAACAACGTTAAGATTTGAAATAAAATAATAGCTAAATGTGTTTCTGCAAATAGCCACAGATCAGGAGCGAACTGCAAACGCGTTCTGTGTGAAAGCACAATGAGTCCGTTATGCTTCAAATGCACTGAAAACGGAGTACAGTATGTGTGAAGCAGGTGTAATGTGGCGGACGAGCCAACATGATGACGTATTTTGCAATGTACCATGGAAGTAGTTGTTGATTTACATCTACTGCATTAAATCAGCTTTAGAAAAAGGACTACTTTTCCCAGAGCAACCTTGAGATGAGAATACGTGCACACCCCACCTACCAAAGGACCCGGAAGTTGCATAACAGTCAGCCAGCCAATCATGTTTATCAACACAGACTGGAGGTGAAATTCAAACCGTTGTTCGAACTTTTGTGATTAAGCCATACTTTGGTTTTGTCTTTTGGAGCTTTAATACATCAAGGTAAGTTAATTCTTCTTTTAAAAACCTCAACTATCATGTAGGTTTTAACCATTCCTCTGCTTTACGTTACTGGCTTTTTGTTCATGTTTAACTCTTTTCTGTTATTGGATTTCAAATTACAATTCCCCATTTACAGTGCTTTTTTTTACATTTGTGTTTTACTTGCAGAAATCATGCAGTCAGCTTTGTTGACACAGAAGAAGTTGAGGTTGTGCCTGCAATCTGGGTTAAGAGCGGTGTGCATTTATGGCATTCATACAAACATTTTAATCAGTTTTATTTTTTAAGGTAGTTATTCACCTCACAATAATAGAATTTAGAATTTTCTCTAGGCTGAAGTCTAGTCTCAGACATCAAGTGTTGTCTGCATATAAAGTCAAAATTATATATACTGCAAATATGTACCCTTTCTGTATACAGTACTGTATGTTTAATTTAAAAGGCTAAATGGTAGAAAACTTTTCAGATTGTTCTGATTTTTACATTCTGTCTTTCGCAGATAATTATAGTGAAGATTGCTTTAAGCTCTTGCAGAACAGACCGATCTCCAGTCAGCGGTTGTGCCTGACTCCCAGATGCCACCAAATCGCAAAATAAAGTAAGATTGTGTATATTATATAATTTTTATTGTGCAATTTAACAAATTGACATGCACATTTCTTTTTTAACAACAAATAAATTACATTTTTCATAAATTAAATTTTTCACCATCGCTTCATAAATTTTGTAATAATTACATTTCTTGCCTTTTCTAAAGATGAAACAAACACCTATTGGATGAATGAGACACTGATAAGGAGGCCACCACATTCCTAAAAACTGTTATGGAGCATCAGAGGAGACATCAGCAAGATGACATCACAGAACCTAACTATTTAAGTCCAAAACAAAAAAGTTTCCTATTAAAGACTTAAGGCCATTAACTTCCCTGGAAAGTGTTCTTCGATTCTGTTTGGAAACAAGACAAAACGTGGTAGATAACAGTCTCAGTTATGCATAGTTTCCCGCTGTTACAATTCTGGTCTGGCAGTAATTACTGTCATAAGTAAATGTTGTTTAGTGTTTTAGATTAATAGTAACAGCATGCTTAAAAAATATATTTCAGGTACTTGAACTTGAAGTTTGCTGGGTGGAGTGGATGTGAAGACCAATTATGAGGCAGGCAATCAAAATTGACTTAGCTAAGGTGGTGAACTAGAGAGGTGTAAATGGGAAAATACCAAACCATTGTGATTGGTAAGTGCATTTTAACTGCATTTTAAGTCTTCAACTTAAACTTAAAGTTGATTTTAGTTCCAACCCTAACCAAACAGACCTGCTTGCAATTTTCAACTAATCCTTAACAATAATTATTATTCAGGTGTGTGATGATTAAGGTTGAAATGAAAATGTGTCCAAGCAGAGTTTCCTACTCCCTGAGTTAAGAATATAGTAGTTACTTTAGGGATCTCAAGATATGTCAGGAAACCTACGACTACACAACTGATTGGCAGGATGTGGTGGGTTGTTCAGTTTTTCCCTTCCTGTTCACAGCTGTTTGAGGTTAATCAGAGTGGTGCAAAACAGCTGCATCGATTTTGTAAAAGCTGGAGGAGCCAATGGCTTCAGAAAAAAAAAAAAAAAAGATTACTGTAAATGCAGTAGCAAGGATGGACAGCAAGGCCAATAGATAATAAATATGTAAATAATTTTGTAAACGTGCAGTGTGGAATTGACTGTAATGCCATCAGACCTCAGTGAAGTCCATGACCCTGGGCTACAAACAGGAGAAGATGGGACTGATGTGAATTGTGAGACCAGTAGGTCAGGAGCAGGAAAAGTGGAGCAAGTTGTGAACAATGCAATTTAAGTCTGAGAGGAAAGTTCTGTCAGTAAGAGCTGGATTTGTTGCGGAAATAGCCCCTCAAATGCTGGTTAGCAGCCTCCAGTAATAAAAAAATAGGTTTTTGATTAGAACAGTTGGAGAGAGGGCTCATCTGATAAGGTGGACATGTGGAAGATACCTCAGGCTAAGCCTTTCTATTTAAAAAATTACTCATCTCACTCTTCTAAGCCCAAGTAAATTTGAAGGTCATGTTGGCTGGTTGCTTTGGGACAGTTTAAATCCTGAAATCCTCCTAAAGTCCAGCCCTGGAGGGCCACTGCCCTCCAGACTCCTGTACAAACTAACCAAGGTCTTGAGAGCTACAAGCTGGTGAGTTTGATCACAGTTTGAGATAAAATATGTAGGGTAGTGACAAAAGTTTATACACTTGGTTTGTTTCTTTTTAGAGAAAGTTCATAAAATTTGTTTACACAGGCTGTTTTTAGCAAGCTACTTCATAAGGTAAAGGGATTTTAGCATGATTGACAGATGAATTAGCATCTTTGCGCAACGACTATAATTCCCATTAATCAACAGGATGAGAATGAGACCTGTTATATACTAAAGTTAATTAGAAAGTTTACTATCCAAGAATTAATAGAAGATGTTTGTTGTTGAAATTATGACAGTAGCACAAACAAAGGTATTAGTCGTTCCATGCTCTGGTACAGATAGCATGTGATAACCTGTGGGGAAGAAATGTCTTGCTGGGAAGGGAAGAATGAGAGATAATGCAATAGTGGCAGTGAGACATCTCAGACCAGACCAGGAGAATTTCTGGGCTTAATGAGGTGAAATATCTATGAAGGATGCTCCCATGATGACCCACAAATGGACCAAAGGCAACAGTGCAACAGGTAATTCATTTAATTCATTTAAAAAATGGCATGTAATGCATGGCAGTCGACCTTTATGAATGTCTGAAATTTATGAGAGAGCAGTAAACAGGATTCCACTAGAGGCCCTGATTCCATACACAGACCATTTTGGTCGTAAAGTCAGAGATGCTGTCTAGATGGTACAACATCTACACATCTGTTGATCTACAGGTTATATAGATGTGGATTAGGCTTTTTGTCATAGAACTAGCCTTGTTAAAGTAACACTGAACCTTTTACTGTACATACCATGCTCAAAACTCATTTAGACTTTTGTGTTTTGGTACACAGAAATACACAAATACAAGAGCAGTGTGATCATAGTGCAGCATGTTGATTGATATTAGGTGAGGTAATATGGTTATCCTCAGAAAAAATAATATGATGTTTAAAACCCAATTAAAATCCTGTTGGGATTCAGTTAATCAGAATGTCTTAACAAACAAACCATTAGATGCCACCAAGTCAACTCCTCACTCAAGCTACCATCCTTGACTGGCTTCTCATAACATTACTCCAGACTCAACCAGATCTGAGATTTCACAAAACCAGGCAATCCCCATTCAATGAACAATATGAGTGTAAAAGATTGATAGGTGGATAATACAGTATTCACCATTCTCTATTTCCTAACCTGTGTGTGTGACTACTGGTTTAACATATATTATGACACTAAATGTGTTAATGTAATGTAGACATGTTCAGGTTTTAGGTTTCTAGATTATGAGGACATGAGGTAAGTGATGTAAGATATTTGTTCTCTGCTGAGTTCAAAATCTACCCGTCGTGTTACTAACTAAGAATGTCCCAGAGAGGGCCCTAATTAAGGTCCTCTAAAGCAGTGGTTCACAACTGTGGTCCTGGGAACCCACTGATCTGCATATTTTGCATGTCTTATTTAGGGATCAACTGATATGTGTTTTTACCTGATACCGATACCGATTATTAAAGACCAAGTAGACGGATAACCGATATTTTGTAAAAATTTAAACAAATGCCAAAATTAAGAATAACAAGGGCTCTAACAAAAACTGCTTTCCTGGTGTTGGTTGCACGTTAATTCACTTCTACACTAAGGGTATATAAAGAGAGAGTTAAATGTGGGGCCACTATATGCTTCATAATTAAGCCTATGAATACTGTGCTAAAGCTTGGGGAAATTTGGCTTCAATAATTTACATATTAGAAATGTATGTGTAATACCATAACCTCTCATAATTCATCATTATTTTTTTTCTGATAATTAAATCATAACCTTCAAGAGGTGACTATTCATCTCATGCACATCAATTGATGAACTTAAAAAAAAGCATAATTTAATTGTCTTCATATTGTAGAAATTAAGAAGACTACAACTATTTTAATGAAACTATAACACTAATAGCCTATTATAGACAGACTTGGTTCAATATCCTATATCCTAATCTTGGCCATTAAACATTTCATTTATCTTTAATCAAATGAGAGTAAAACTCTTTTTTTGTTTTGACAAAGGAGTTTGCTATTAAAATGATATTTTCCATTAACGGTAGACAATATTAAGTGTTAAAAGATTAAGATTATGACTATACTTTAAGTTATGTTGACGTGTTTTGTTTCATGGTACTTTTAGTAGGTGTTAATATGTACATTAACGATCATTTGAGAGGCAAACGTAATGTAATTTAATATGAAACTATGCAAATGGGGCTCTGTGGCGAACAACAACGTTGTGACTCACCGTGGACAGACGCTGAATGGCGCCGCAGGTGCGCTTCTCATCCGGTGTGCAACACACTTGAGGCTTGAAGTCCATAAACTACATACAGTATCAGCCATTCAAATATCATTTGTCCATTAATGGTTGTTGTGTTAAATAAGGCTTATCAATTAAATCAAAGCAAGTAATGATATCTTCTTGTAGAGCTCGTCTCCTCTCAGACGCTGTCCTGAAATGGCGGCCCTGACTCATGTGCGCAATTCTCAAAACACCTACAAGATGGCAGCGTTTATCGAGGAATCCGATATTACAAAAACCGATACCCGATTATGTGAAAATGTTTAAATATCAGGAAAGAATATGAGGAAAATGATATATCGGTCGATCTCTAGTCTTATTTGTATGTCTTAGTATTCATTCTTGATTCAGATCATCAGGTCTTTAACAGAGATCTTTTTAAGACAGTGTGTCACATTAAACATACTTACATTGCCATAATGACTTATCTATGTCTTCTGCACTGTGGTAGACATTTGTATCAGAACACTTCCAGGTAGCAAACATTTAACAGTAAATGGAAGGTATGAAAGAAAAGAAAGTGTCACTTACTCGTGGTACAGTTTATCCTGTCACAGTCTAGATGGGGAAGAATAAATGACATGTAAATTCAGTCTTCAAAGTAATATCTGCAGTTATTGAAGCACATAACCCTCTTCTCTGGGGACAGACACACAAGAACACCAATGATCCTGATGCTTGTGCATATCATAGAATTCACCCAAACGTCCTGCAGTGAATTTGACTTCTTTCTAGGAATATTGTACACATATTACTCCTATATTTTTAGGCCAGTTAGGCAGCATTTAAGTGTCACTTTCCACAAATAGAGTAAAAATAGTGTCTAAAAGAATTTTTAAATTTTTGTTTACTTTTATTTTACTTTCATCAAATGGTCAATGAAAGGGTGTGTATATATATATATATATATATATATATATATATACTAATGTACTAATAGACATGTATTTGACTAAGAATGCCAAAGCATCACACCATTGGTCAGGCTGGGACAATAACTAGTAAACTGCCTAGTAATCCACTTTTCTTTATTATTGGGTGTCCACCCAAACTTTTCAGACCGTGCTCTAAGAAAACTGAGATTCACTGCAGTGCTGCAGCCTGCACTGTAGTACCTTGTTACATTCATTTGGAATGTGGGTGGTTCATAAATTAGATGCAGACTTGTCACAATGAAACAAAGTAAATTCCTTTGATTAAAAGGAACAGAAGGATGTCAGTTATCAGTTATCCAATATAAAGAAAATCAGTTTCCACTAAAATCACTATACCTGTTTTTAGGTAGTGAATTATTGAGATATTTTTATCCAAGTTCACCAGAAGGCGGGTCTCAGCCTAGTGTGTCATCAACCTCAGCAGAGAAGGGGCCGCACACAGTCAAAGACCAGAGCTGGCTCATCATGTGAGGAAATGCTCTTACACTGTTAGTAATAAATGAAATCGAACTATAAAAATATTGACTTCTGTTGTATGGTTCAAAAACACTAAGCTATTTCTCAAAATAAAAAAATACTGAATTATGACAGATGTTTTGGTTGAACTACACAAATTCTAAAGCTCTGGTATACATGAAGTTCTTCTTCATTCTTTGCTCAGAGGTAAAATGAAGTTTGAAAACCTGAGTAACAGTATATTTTTGTGTATATTAGGACACCTTCCACAGTACTGTTTTAGAAGAGTATTTAAATATGCAATACTGTGACAATTCACTGAGCATTTCTGTGTCCATATTAACAGGTTAACAGCATTCACTTAGGGAGTGTGAGCTGAGCAGAGTCACGCTGTCATTCAGGTACTAAACACCAAATCCACAATAAATCACAACCCCTTCCCATTCTCTATGCATCAATAACTGCTGCTTTTGTTTGTTAAACAATTTCATTTCTAATTTCTAACAATTTAATTTATAATCAAATTTAATCTTATGTATATCTATATATAAAGAGAGTGTCACTGATTCTACAGTGATTCACACCACTATTTTAAATCAGTTGTTGCTCACAAATGTTGTGTCTTGTCTGTTATGTTAATGTTCACACATGACAATGTGAAAGACTAAAACTTGATATGCATTTAGATGTATTCCACTGGCTCTATAGAACAACGCTGTAGTCAAGAGGGGCCTAGTCCTGTTCCTGGAGAATTACCTACATGCAGAATCCAAATCCAAGAGATTTTAATTCGCTGGATCAGGTGTGTTTGATTAAGAATGGAGCTGAATGTTGCAGTGAGATTGATCTCAGGAACAGGATTGGGCATCCCATCTGTAGTCTGACGTGCACCTCCTAAACCAGCCTGCAAACAGCCATGTAGGTCACAACATAGTGGCTACCGTCTAGGTCAGACACAGCAGTATAAATCAGCCTTTAGACATTGTAAAAAGCTGTGGATAACTAAAGTGCACAGCTTTCCCCTGTGATTATATTAATCAAAGTGAAAATAAGAGGGCACAGAGTGTTTATGCTCTGAGAAATTGCTGGTTTTCAAATGGGAAGAGCAACAAAGAGGACTGTTACACAACACAGAGCATTCCCCTTTAACATAGAGCACAGCTGAGGTGTTTGAGTGTGTACGGAGAGCTGCAGACTCTGAGCATTGAAGGGCTCTGAGCATGTCCACCATAAAGACAACAGTGGTTTTGTGTGTGATGTGTTTTGAAGAGAGGTTTAAGTGCATGACAGGACAGACAGCAAAGAAAGGTCTTGTTTAAAGTTCATTTCTGGCTATATATGAACAAGTTTGAGTACATTTGGTCAGGTGTGTGATAGCATGCGTTTAGCACTGATACCTAGATTAACCGTGAGTCGGATGCGACTTGTATCCAGCTCCAAACGGAGAGTGTCTGCGGAGTCTCGAGAAGTGGTTGCCATGAGAACACCATATGCCCGCTGGGAGCGGAACCGTAGCGAAACATCTTCAGCCTCTGTATGCATAGCTACAGATAACTGGACCTTCATGAACTTGCTGCCATCGTAACTGAGAATGGTGGCATCTGCAGATGAGAGGCAAAGATTACACTATATCAGTGTCATTAAAAACTAAATCAGGAAGTTTTTTTGCTCCTTATTTTGATATAAATTTCTGCTTTATTTTAAATAAATAAAATACATTTCCTGACAAAAGTAGTTCATCAGGTCACAATGTAAGTAAAAAGGAAATTCACAGCCAGCACAAATATTTGATGTTTTATTGATTCATATGGGAAGTGAAACTGAAGCCCAGGGGTCTCCAACCCTGCTCCACAAGAGCTGCCTTCCTGTTTCAGGTGTGTTTGATTGGGGTTTAAGGTTGAAGGACTGTAGCATTCCAGGAGCAGGGTTGACTAGTGCTACATCTATAATGACCGGGTGTGCTGCATTCAGTTGAACTGGAGTAGTTTTCAGGATACACGCCGAACCACCTGCCAAAAATCATGTTGATCTCCCTCTTGCTGCCAAAATAACTTTGATGTGTATACTCCACAAGACCTCTGTTTGTGTCCTATGGTATCTGACACTAGAAGCAGATCCTTGGGCCTTGGGCCTGTTTACAATTGACCACTTCATGCATTTTTTTTTTTTCATTGGATATTATCCAGTCACAAAAAGATGAGGTGTAAATACCCTCCAACAAGCATATTTAAAACAGACTGCAATCTGATCACACAAACTACTTAAGCAGGTGGTTTGAAATACCTTTTAAATGCAACTGGACAAGTGTAAATTTATCATTGAAGTCACATATGTAAATTGTACTCTTCCCAAAACAGCAAAAAATGAAGGATTGCAACATCTATGTCTACAGATATGGCCTTTTAGAGATGAGCATTTTTACCAAACATGCAAACTGACATAAACAATGCACACATACCCATTCTAAAAGAAAAGGTGAATTGTTAAACCAGGCAACCTCCTTCCACTACGCTCATGTGAGCAATGTAGGTGCTGCCCATTTGTCCTACTTTCAACAAATGAAACTGACTGTTCACTTGCTACTTAATATATAAATCCCCTAACAATACAATTAATGTTTTTAACTTCATATGTACGTGGTTTAAAGGGTTTTTCTCCACCCCAAAACAAAAACACGATTTAAGATATTTTGGATGAAAAACAGGAGGCTTGTGCCTGTCCCACTGGCTCCCAAATAAATAACACTGTCAAGGTCCAGAAAACTATGAAAGACATCATCAGAATAGTCCATCTGCCATCAGTGGTTCAGCTGTAATGTTATGAAGCTTACAAGAATACTTTTTTTTCCGAAAAGAAAACAAAAGTAATGCCATTTGGGAGATTTTCCGCTGGACGCAAACTGTGTACCCACTTCTGTGTCAGCTGCAACACACAGATGCGCTGTACCATATGAAGAATACTCTCGTAGCTTTATAACATTACGGTTGAACGACTGATGGAGCATTAAAACAACATCTTTCATACTTTTCCGCACCTTTTTTCTTTTTTTGAAGTGACTTGTGGCCAGGTATGGTGACCCATACTTGGAATTAATGCTCTGAATTTAACCCATCTAAAGTGCACACACACACACACTGTGAACAACCCCCCGGAGCAGTGCTGTGGTGCCCAGGGAGCAGTTGGGGGTTTGGTGCCTTGCTCAAGGGTCTCACCTCAGTCGTGGGACCTGGGACTCGAACCTGTGACCTTCTGGTTACTCATTACTTAGCATTCAGTGGGACAGTCCTACCCAGTCTCACAGTATTTATTCGTGGCAGGGACGCGTTTATTTTGTTATTTTCGTAAGTCCAGCACGATTTTTAAAACTAAGATGCATCCAATTAAAACACATTAGTTTAAAAAACGTGCTGGACTTACGAAAATAACGAAATAAACGTGTCCCTGGCACGAATAAATAGATTAAAT
>JAUMHE010000062.1:1963141-1973981 GCA_032359235.1 Enteromius mattozi
TTTTAGCAAATGGCTGCAATATAACAAAGAGTGAAAAATTTAAAGGGGTCTGAATACTTTCCGTACCCACTGTATATTATATTGTTTAGACCTATTGTAGAGGTACCTGTGCCCATATTCACAGAACATTTTATATTATCACTAAGAGTTATCCTAAATAGCAGTAACCTGCTGAGACAAAAATTTACTAAAGAATAAAGAGAAGTCTTAAGCTAGAGGAGGGGCAGGGTTGACCTCGTTGCTATGGAAGGTAGTTGCGCTCTGTAGTTGCATCCACCTCCAACACAAAAGGTCTGCTGGTGTTGATGGATGGTAAGTCGCAGGGACTGAGTGGCCTCTGTTACTCTGCCCAGTTTCAGTTGTCTAAATTGATCAGTGCCAGAATGGATCATGGCCTGGACTGGTTGTTGGTGGCCTTTCAGGACAGAGTGGCTGGTACCGCTAGGATGGCGTTAGTAAGAGGAGCTCTAATTTCACCCATCACACCCCCTCTGTAGCTGGGCGGGGACAACTGTTTCCCAAGAGCTCGGAACAAGTGGAGCAAAAGTGCCCTGAAGCAACACAGTAGAGGCAATGTTGCTCCCTCGTGCAACATTCCCTCTCGTTGAGTAAGAGCCTGGAACAATCCAACTGCTTGTCCTCCAGGGAATCATGAAGCTGTTCAGGAGCCGGGGAAGCCCTGGATGCAGGAATATGAATTGGGGAAACAGACCTGCTCACAGGAAATTGGGACTGAGATGTCTCCGCTCTCTCAGGTGATTGCCCAGACAGATGGTCATTGCAATGAGGGATTTCAGATCAGCAGCTGGTTCTTGGGTGGCTAACTTATTTTAAAGGGGCTCGGACAGCCCTCCCTGAAAGCAGACCATCAGCACCTCATCGTTTCATCCACTACCTGCTACAATGGTCCAAAACTCAATTGTGAAATCTGCTGTGCTCTGGGAATTTGATTAAAAGTAATCAAGCACTTGGAAGCTTCCTGACCACTGATTAGTTTATCAAAAACTTGCTTGAACTCTTCTTCAAAGGTCTGTAGGAAAACCTGGGGACTGGAGCTTGAAGGTCAGGAAGCATTGTGTGAGGAAACCCTGGCAGGAACTAGGATCTCCAGAAAAGGGCTTGGGAGATGGTCATCAAGGCTCTGCAACTGAAATAGGTGAAGTGCCTGGGAGCCATTCAAAGAGCTGGAAGATGGAACCCATCACATCAGCCAGGAGCTGAGATTGTTTGGTCATCAGTTCCTCCCATGGCACTGGAAAGATGGCTCATGTTGGGCGATCACTGCCAAGAGGTCCTTGGAGGCAAGTGTCTCTGGGTCCAGACTTTGCTTTTCTGTCAGGACATTCCAGGAACATTCCAGGAAATGTTAATTTATGAAAAAAAAAAGTATTTGCCAAAAGGTATTACCCACAGCCAAAACAATGGAAAAACCACATGAAAAAATACCAGTGGGAAGAAAACAATACTACGGAAATTCTAAGCGGCCGTGCATTTATTTTCTTGTTTTCTCACTATCACAACTTATTTTTCTCAAGATCTCAACATAACAAAAGTTGTTCTCTAAGTTACACCACTGCACCAGCAGGTGGCAGCATAGAACTACTGATGGGGAATTGTATACTGCAGTGGTTCCTAACTACATTCCTGGAGGTCCTGCATGTTTTCCAAGCACACCTGATTTAAATCATCAGCTCATTAGTAGAGACTCCAAGAACTGTAATGAGTGTCAGACAAAGGAGAGATGCAAAATGTGCAGTGTTGGGGGGCCTCCAGGAATGTGGTTGGGAACTACTGGTATACTGTATCAACTATAGCCTATTGTACACGAATGGGACAAAGGACCTTCATTGTAATCACTAAATTTTTTTCAGTTCAATACTAACTTATAAATGTTAAATACGACCAAATATGAAGTAAATATGACAATTTTGCTTGATATTTTGTAATCACTGCATTTGGGGTAAAAAAGATAGAATCGTGTATTGTGCCAAGAAGGTTGTATTGTTGTTAACACAGGCATTAACTGATTAGCAGCTGCCTATAGGGAGTCTTTAACGATTATAGGAAATTCTAATGCATAAGGAAGTGCATTTCCAATAGAGTTTTTGCAGGTTACATGCATGACGTAGAGAAAGTGAAAAATCAAATATGTTAATACTTCTATTTAAATATGACATGCTTATATCTGGTAAGACACGGGAAATGCCGTTGCAAATGGACTTTGGTTTTTCATTTGAAATGTGGCAGTCACTGTCCCACATGTGGAAAACGGATTTTGAAAAAGTTCTGAATATTCTTCCATAACTTCTTGCCCAACAGGTTAATGAAAACAAATATAGTTATAATCAATGTAAAATTTGCAGTTGGCATAACCGCCAAAGTTGATATTACCAAACTACAAAATAAAAGACATGAAAACATGAAACAAAACCCAGCGTGACAAGTTAATTATGTTGGCCATTATGTTAGTTTTAGTTTTACTACACATACATACACAACATAGGGTCCCCTTTTTCCCAGACATGTCCTGGCAAGGATTTCTATATTGCCAAAAATATCCAACATAAAATATTAATGTGTACACGTGTCTTGAGAAAATGCTGTGTTTACTTTTTTTAGAATGAGGAAATAAAAGATTGGATAGCGAAAGCTCTGGCTTCGTGTGGATGTGGTCTGTTCACACTCTTCAGCCTGATCACCTGTACCTTATAGCCAATCAGCACCTCAGGCACTCTATTTAAATCCTGCCATCAACATATTAATTTGTCTCAATGGCTTTCACACAAAAACTATACAGACTCCCCTATGTTCCCTACCTGTGGATTCTTACCTTCTTACCTGTGATTATCCTGAATGTGTTTTTTCCATCTTGTTGCCTTCTTTGATTGTCTCTATTGTTGTTTCTCCATCTGAAATGACTGTTACTCTCAGTTAAGTGCATTCTGTGTTTCACTGTGGTAACCTGTTCACTCACCTGCATTCCAGTTTTCTATGTCACCTCTGTAGTCCACTTCTCTCTGTTGGGGCTGTCACAATATCAGATTTTTCACACCACAGTTACTGTAGCCAAAAGAATTCACAATATCGATATAGCGCGATATCTATTGAAACCTTTGGGGAAAAAATGTTAGCGGTCAATTTTGTTACTTTGTTTAGTTTTTCTTTTTTATCAATGCAACAAACATCAGGAGACAGATAAAAAGGGCACACTCTGGGTTTCTCTGTCTTCTTTGAAGCTCCCTATGAAATTACAAGAGAGAAAATACGGTCAAGATCAACAGTACGATGAATAAATATTAAAATAACAATACTTTAACTTGTTAACTTACGTACCCCTATTTTAAGCATTTTTTTTGTATTTTATTTTCCTTTGTTGTTTAATGTTTATTTTGTAGAAATGACTTCTTAATATCCCTTTATGTCTGAGCTTGTTTTTACACTGCTCTAAAAGAAAGGAGAGTGTTCATAACAGCTAGACATTTATGCACAAAAGGACTTTTTATGCTGACCTGAAAATGAGAAAAGCTGAAGTTGGATTGTTGCCTCAAAACAACTTTATTTTCAGTGCACTCAATGTTTTTCTGCAAACTGGACTAAACCTGCAACGTTTGAGGAAGTACTATTTAAATTTTTTTTAGCTACTCCAAAGACACTGAACTGTTCATTATTTTATCTTTTTCTGTTGTTATTTCTGAAGTCAATTGCTTTAAGTTTCTGTTGGTTTAATAAGAGGATTTAAGTTAAATTTGAGCACTAAAGAAAAAAAATAAACAAAGATCAAACAGAATTAGCTCTGTGTTTGTTTCTTTAAAAAAAATAAACAATAAAAAAATAAACAAAGAAATTACTCTGGTAACACGGGAAGTGTTACAACAGAGCCGTAGATCACTGACAAGCTACGCAATATCGCGTTCAGTTTCGCGGGTGATTCATTGGCGTTGCTTGTCAGTGATCTACGGCTCTGTGAACGAACTGGTGGTCTGTTTGAAAACAGCTGATGGAGATTTACCGCCAATCAAAGAACCGGCTTTACTGACGAGATGTGCATGAATATATCGAACGATATATATCATAGGTTAATGTAAATGTAATGTAAAATGGCATAATCCATTTTCATGACTTCCAATAAAAAGAAAAAAATAGAGAGAGACTGATAACGGCAGTCAAAAGAGAGAACAATGTCAAATTTACCGTTCCTCTGATAGACGCTGCATTAGAAACATCCTCGCATTAGCGTAAACTATCATTTTGTAATTTGATGCAAAGGTGATATAATACAAAGAATGGTGTTATAAACGTGCATTCATTTAAAAAAAATACAAATAAGAAAAACTTTTAAGGATTTACGATGCTGATGACCGTTAAACATCATAGTCTTGTGAAAAGACTCCATTCTAGTTTGAATCAAACTTATACATTCCATTCAAAGGGCACTGAAGTGTGCATGTATTTAAGCAGTATTAATTTACAGAGGTAAATGATGTCACACTCATCCGTGTGTGAAGACGTTGTGCAGCGCAAATCTGTGAATGAATGTTCAGAAGTTAAGTGAACTTTAACGGATTTCCCCTGCTCAGGGAGTAGAGAGCAATGAACACTGTGTAGTGTCCATGTCAGTCGGAGAAGTTCATGCACGGAGCTCACTTCTAATGAGCTGATTATCAGAATCAGGTTTGTTAACTAAAAGAGACATGAAAAATATGCAGAGAGGGGGTACGCAAGGACTGGAATTGAGCTGTTTTCTCTTAAGCCAAAAACCCCCCATACTGGCGAGCTTACTTTTTCGGTTGAGGACAAAGCCGCTCACTCAATCTGTGTATGGCATGCTGCTTCTTCTTCTTGTTTGACAGCAGGTGTCAGCGTTACTGCAATACTGCCACCTGGGAGATCAACCAGGCACTAGCACCGGATAATTTATATGTCATGTTATCATAAGAGTCCAACATATGAGCCATACCATACAGTGGAAAAGCGCCATATGTCTGTCCTAGAACCGAAGCCTGCGTCTATGTCCACCCCCAAAATAGGCAAATGAGAAGTTTTTCTTGGATTTTGCCACAGATTCCAATTTTTCCTCCTCCGCCAGTCCCATCCAGCTATTATATTTCCAAATTACATCTTGAATTCTTCATCCCCCACAGCATAGTGCTCAGACCCCCCGGCTTCACTAGAATGCTTCCAGGCCTAGTACTCCACCAAGGTCCGTCATCATTTTAGTCTCCACCGGGCTCCTTCCTTCCTCCTGCTCTGTCTTGTTTCATTGCAACCCTTGCTACACCAAAGACTTATGAGTCTTCGGCTGCATATAAATAAAAAATACATGTCCTAAACTATTTTTTGTTAAAAAATTATTAATACTAAATTACTGCTTATTATTAGGTAGTAAGGTAGTTGTTACATTTAGGTCAGTCTTAAGTAGGATTAGAGATGTAGAATATGGTCATGCAGAATATGTGGTCAATGACGGTGAGGATGGTGGTATAGTTATGAGAGGCTGGCAGATCTGTGACGAAGTCTACGGCGATGTGTGACCATGGATGCTGAGGAGTGGGTAAGGTCTGTAAAAGACCTGTGGGTCTTTGATGAGAGGATTTCGTGACGTTGCAGGTAGTGCAATCCATGACAAACTGTATCACATCTCTAGGCAGGGATGGCCACCAGAATCGATTTAAGGCGAGTTTGTTGGTTGTTGTAATTCCAGGATGTCCAGCGCTGAGGGTGTCGTGTACCCAATGGAGCAGACGGTCTCAAAGTTCCAATGGCACATAGGTTCGATCAGGTGGGAAATCCGAAGGTGCTGATTCCCTGGTTAGTGCCTCGTCATTCTCTGTCATAATATCCCAACGGATGGGAGCAATGATGCGCGATGATATACTCAGGCTTGGATTCTTGGTGCTGGAAGTCATATTGCCGTGAGAGAGCGTCTGCTTTGCCATTTTTGAAGCCTGGTCGGTAGGTGATGTTAAAGTTGAATCTGGAGAAGAAAAGTGACCATCTAGCTTGTCTGGAGGTTAACCGTTTGGCTGCCCGAATGTACTCTAGATTCCGATGATCAGTAAGTACCATAAAGGGTATTTTAGCTCCCTCCAACCAGTGACGCCATTCTTCCAAGGCTGCTTTCATGGCGAGGAGTTCCCGATCTCCCACATCATAATTGTGTTCGGCCGAGTTCAGTTTACGAGAGTAAAAGGCGCAGGGGTATAGTTTGGCGGGGTTTCCATGGCGTTGTGATAATACAGCTCAAACCCCACTGTTGGAGGAATCCACTTCCACGATGAATTCCCTGTCTGAGTCTGGATGATGTAGGATAGGTGCTGAAGCGAAGCGATTTTTGAGCTCCTGGAACGCTTGAATGCTCTCAGCTGATAATTTTAGCGTGGAAGGTCCCTTCTTGGTCATAGAAGTCAGTGGAGCGGCAACCTCACTAAAGTTACGGATGAAACTTCTGTAAAAGTTAGCAAATCCCAGAAAGCGTTGCAGTTCTTTAATGGTCCTGGGTTGAGGCCAATCCACCATCGTTCGCACCTTGGCTTCGTCCATAGTGACTCCCTCAGCACTGATTACATAGCCAAGAAAAGCGATCTTGGTTTGATGGAACTCGCATTTCTGAATCTTGGCATATAGTTGATGTTCTACGAGTCGTTGTAACAACGCACGAACTTGAGCTACATGTGAATCATACTTCTCGGAGTAGATAAGGATGTCGTAGATGTAGACAGAACAGGATGTCGTAGATGTAGACAGAACACCACTACCGTGGTAGTAGAAAAGGCCGCCTTCCATTCGTCTCCTTTGCATATGCGAATCAGATTGTAAGCACTGCGGAGGTCTAACTTGGTGAAGTAACGAGCAGTATGTAGTTGTTCGAGGGCAGCTGGGACCAATGGCAATGGATATCTGTACTTCATCGTGATGTCATTGAGGCTACGATAATCTATGCAGGGCCTCAATCCTCCGTCTTTCTTCTTTACGAAGAAGAACCCCGCTGAGGCTGGAGATGTAGAGGGTCGACTGAATCCCTTAGCCAGTTCCTCCTCAATATATTCCTTCATGGCCTCGGCCTCGGGTTGAGATAGAGGACAGATGCGCCCTCTTGTGGGCATAGCTCCTGGTATCAGGTCTATGGTGCAATCGCTAGGTCTATGAGGTGGTAGGTGGGTAGCTTTTGCTTTACTGAAAGTGGTGGCCAGGTCATGGTATTCAGCGGGAAGAAGAGCGAGTAGATCTGATTCGGGGTTTTCCTCCTCCTCTATGTTCGTGGAACTGGTACGAATGGGTTCAGCTAGACAATTCTGGAGACAGGTGGAAGACCATTGTGTAATCTGTTTGGTAGTCCAAGAAATCATGGGGTTGTGTCTTTCTAACCAGGAAAGGCCAAGGATGATTGGACAGTCCGGTGCCTGGATGGCGAACAGACGGATACTCTCCGTATGTAGCATGCTAGATTGTAGTGTGAGTTCCTCCCTGGTCCTAAGGGGCAAGTTAGCACACAAGACCCACATGCAATAAGAGGAAGATTATGGTAATTAGCAAATGTCTCATCGATGAAATTTCCTGCAGCCCCTGAGTCAATGAATGCTGTAGTCTGAATTTCCTTATCTTTGAGCTTTAATAAAACAGGTATTTCAAGGGAGTCAGCGAATGAGAGATCACTCACCCTGGAACTTTCTTGACGGGCAGGTCTTGTGGGGCAGGAGGCATGACCAGCCTGAGTAGAGACACAAATGATTTCTCACCCGCCGCTCTCTCTCATCCTGGGTAAGGCGTGTGAATCTGAGCTGCATGGGTTCCAGCTCAGGAGGAGATGCGAATGGAACATACTGGTGGCTGCTGCGCTGTCCTCGACGAGAGCGCATAAGATTGTCGATACGGATGGTGAGTTTCATGAATTGCTCCAAAGTTTTGCCCTCATCGCGGCATGCCAACTCAGCATGTAGATCCTCGTGCAACCCTTTGCGGTAAAGCAGTTTCAGAGGTTCCGAGTCCCAGACAGTTTGGCGGTGAGAGTACGGAAGGTTAATGTATAATCCGCCACCGAATTCTTGGCTTGTCGCAGCGTTAATAACTCCTCCCCTGGTTCTCGTCGTCCGGATGAATGTTCGAAAATGGCACAAAATTGTTGCAAGAAATCATTATATGAAGGAAAAGACATGCATCTACCTTCCCACATCGCGCTATACAGTGCAATACAGGAATAGCAGAATCGTAGTCAAATAACAAGCACAGATTGGGGCAGGCGCCAATAAATCAGAGTCAGAATCAGGCAGAAGGTCGGGGCTGGCAGCAAACGATCGTAGAACAGTAAACAGTCAGGGGTAATACACTAAGAGGGAAATATACTGGGAAAGAATGCTCAGAATTGCAGCCGGGGCAAACAAGACTTTGCGTTTGTTGGTTCCGTGAACAGGGTATTTGAAGGGTGAGACAATGAGAAACACCTGGGCTGGTAATCAGCCCTAGATACGTGGGATTATGGGTAAAGTTAGAACTTGGGTGATGGCTCCCTCTGGTGGCGATCGGAGAGAGCCACAGAGGTGCGGTTTGTTAAAATATGTGCTTTATAAGTTCTAATAAACTGCCGGTATGCTAGTGCATTGGTCCCTATACTAAAGGGTTACCACTAGTCATTTAAAAATATTCAAAATAACTAAAAATAAGTGAAAATAAAGCAACATTTTGGAGTTACAGAAACAACAGTTACCATAGTAAATACACAATTCTAACAAAACTGTTAGAACAAGACTGCTCCTGGTTAATAGAATGAATATCATACCTGCATGCAAATCCTTCCTAGATAGTACGTTGCGTAATGTATTGGTACTCTTTTTTTAACAATTTCATAATTTACCAACATAACTATGAAGTTACACACTCATTTTTTTCTTTTGACCTTAATTTATAATGAAGTGATATACCACCGCATTAGCACAAGAACAGTACAACAGCTGACAGGACAGGAAAGTTCTTTTTTCTGAGGGGAGAGAGACTTTTAGTAAGAAGCTACAAAAATAAAGTTGGAATAATGCCACTGACATACAGTCTGACGACATCTTATCTGACCACAAATACTGAATCAGGACAGTGCATATCTCTCACGTTTCGATCAGCTTTCATCCATGTCTTTAAAAGAAAGGTCTCACATCATAGTTGTTTTTCCTTTGACCGCACCAGTTGAGAAATACTGGGTTAGATGGCAGTAGAGCAATGGACAGTAGTGGGTCACTATTTGGCGCCACCTATTGTTTCAGGTGTATAATTAAAAAGTAAAAGTCTTGACCCTGAATTTCATTTCCAAGAAAAAAAAAAACCTTCCTGTATTATGTTAAGAACAATTCAGTATTTCTGAGAAATAATGTATTTTCAGGGAGAGTTTTAGTATTTTAGTGTATTTGCAGTGTATAAGGTTTTTTTTTTACTTTTGTTTTTTTGTATGTGTTTATAATTTTTATAGTTTGTAGAACCCCTTCGAAAATTAGAAATCTCAGCGGGTTACCCTTTGATCAATAAATGAAAAACTTTACCCTTTATGGAAAAGAATCATGCCCATTCAGATGAGAAATTTATAAAGTGTTATTTGTTATGTGAATTACAAATATTTTTGTGTTCTTCAGCAAATGACTGTTGGTGCATTTTTGTCTATCTAAAATGAAACCCATCTGGTGGGGTGGGTCTAAATCAGCCACCATTGCACAGATCCTGAAACTTCTGCTGGAGAAGAAAAATATCTTATAATAGCACATTCAGAGGATCTGTAACTCTAGATCAAAAGGACATGCTATGCTACTGGTTCATATACCGTATACAGTTTTAATGACCGAGTCATGAACAATCCCAGTGACCAGCAACAAGCCAACAGTAAACTCATTAAGTAGGTCTTGAGAGGACAAGAAAAAAAAGAGTGGAAAAGAAACAGATGCCATACCTTGGTCGCCCATCATCATGTGTGCCAGACCTTAAAGGAAAACAAGAGCACAGTCAGCAAAGAATATGGGCCTAATGAACTTGGACCATGTAATCAACAATGCTGGAGAATGCAAATAGAAAAAGAAAAACATTTTTTTTTTCTGTCTTAAATAGACTCTATGCTGTCACAATTTGACAGTGATATAAAAATTGAATTGCACAAAAGCCACCCAAGATTCAGCATTATAGTGTTTTCCCCTAAGTAGTCATCAGTGTCAGTGGCGAGCAGTGACATATTTCACCAGGTATGCTGAGTGCCCTGTCCTAGTCAGCTTTTAGGAAACACTTAAGCATGGAAACACTGTGGCAGGCGTCAGTTTAAAAGTAGTTTAAAAGGTTTTGTCATTTAAAATTTTATATACATATTTATAATTTTATTTGTTTTAATTTATCTAATGCAGAGTTCAGACTGCACGATTTTATCCCCGATTTTGACTCGCTGACAGGTTTTGAGAAATCGCAGACAAATGCCCGAAATCACAGGCAAATCGGTGCTCGTTCAGGCGAGTGACAATCACACAATGTGAAAAGATGCAATCTGAATCGCTGACGTGTCGCCGACACCTGTGAAATATTTGGCATGCTAAATATCTGGACCTGTCGGCGATTCAAAATCATGCCGTGCGAAATGTGTTCTGACTGAATATCATCTGCAGAATAAATTCTGTCCGACTTGAACCGGCTCCGACGCCACGTGACGTTCACGTGTGGAATTAAAATAACGCGAGAGCGTTTCGAGAACAGCCGGCTTGCTTAGCCAGCGCAGCATTTCAGGAGCGACTGCACCAGGCTGTGATGATGTCACAGCTTCTCATGATTGGCCACATTCACCACATGACGATGATCACGAGTGTTTCGTGCTTCAATCCATATAATT
>JAUMHE010000062.1:2019498-2058780 GCA_032359235.1 Enteromius mattozi
TGATTTTAGCAAATGGCTGCAATATAACAAAGAGTGAACAATTTAAGGGGGTCTGAATACTTTCCGTACCCACTGTAGAAATATAAGAAGGCATAGGTTTGCTTTAGTTTGATGGCAACCACATTATAAAGTGAAACTTTTAAACCCTAATAACCTAAAATAACAGCTGAAGAGTGAACAACTGTTGCAAGATAAATCACTTTATTTAATGATTCATTTAAATTACTATAAATGTGATGTGAAACTACAATTCTTTTTTTTTTTTTCAGTTTCAGTCATAATATATATATATATATATATATATATATATATGTATAATATTCATTATATGTGAAAATTACTTAACTCTTACTCTGGATGAATGTCCTCATAAAATTAACAGAAAACACAGATAATTTTATTGATTTTAAATAAGCAGTCATACACTAAAAACACCTTTGCATAAATCAAACAGGTTGTTCAAAAAAAAGAAAGAAAAAAAAAAAGGAAAAAAAACATTTTAATGTATTTCACAAATACACCCAAGTCTATAAGCACGTCATATAAACCCATGCTTTAAAAAGCACACAAGATGTAGCTCATGAGCCTAAAGCATGATTTATTAAAATATACTGTATTATAGCATGAACTCTGAATACACTTTACTTGACCACCTTTCTCAGCTCGGCCAAGACCCAGATGGCGAAGGTGAGCAGTGCCACTGATCCAGACTGATGTGTGGCGGCCAGCGGGGTGGGAACATAGAACAGCAGGGTACTAATGCCCAAAACCACCTGAAAATTTCAGCAGAAAAACACATTCTATTAGCACTATTATATATCACGGTTATTATCACAGCTTATAAAAGTTAATAGCCTTAATCCTGGAGTTTCAACTCAAGAGAGTTCTAACTCATACTGTGATGATACCAGTCTTATTTCTATTTATTTTTCAAAGGGACCCTTTTTACTACACCTTATCACACATTAAGCTGTATGTTGTAGCACTGATCTTGTTTGTTGAAGTAAACTGATAGAGATTAGAATACCTCAATCTGGTGAATTTCAAAAATAGTTTAAGTTTACATTTAAAAGTATACTGTATTCCAATGTTTGTTTGTTTTTTTTAATCTTTAAAGGAATAGTTCACCCAAAAATGAAAATTACCCCATAATCTATTCACCTCCAAGCCATCCTAGGTGTACCTGTATATGACTTTCTTCTTTCAGATGAACACAGTCTGAGTTTTTTAAAAATGTATCCTGGCTTTTCCAAGCTTGGTAATGCTGGTGGATAGTGGCCCTTATTTTGAAGCTGCATAAATCATATGACATATGATGTAAGCTGCATTCGTTCTTATAGTGAAATTTCTCATTTTCGAATTGTATTAATCACCGGCGTTTAGTATTGCTCTATTCTCATTCGTCTTTTCAGTTCTGAGATTACGTTACAAATAAGGCTTATGTCATATGTTTGGTCAGAGGTCAGCCAAGAAGCCTGAATTCAACTCTCTCATGAATGCACATACAGATGTTGCGAGAGTTAGAATTTTAAAAATATAAATATTTTTGTTACAAAAACCCATCAATCTGCTTCAGAAGACGTGTTAACCCCTCGGAGGTGTAGAGGTTAGTTTTACGATGGACATATATGATTTATGCAGCTTCAAAATAAGGGCCACTATCCACCAACATTGCCAAGCTTGGAAGAGCCAGAATACATTTAAAAAAAAATCTCAGACTCTGTTCGTCTGAAAGAAGAAAGTCATATACACCTAGGATGGCTTGGGGGTGTGTAAATTAAGGGGTAATTTTCACTTTTGGGTGAACTATTCCTTTAAAAATGATACTATTATTTTATTACAGTATGACAATGTTTGTGTTAAGTTCATAATTTAATTAGTGATGTCAAAATTAATGTGTTAACACATGCAATTCATTTTTTCAGATTAGCGCATTAAAAATATTTAATGAAGAGGGCAGAGCTAGGATTGGTCACCCCATTCACAACTGCTGCTTCTGTCCCTTTTTCTCTTGACAAGAAGTGCATTTATTCAGTTGAAGAACGTCTTTATGACCACATCAAACGGGAGACGTTTCAGAGGCGTGCTCCACCTTACTTGAGCACCAGGCGCGAGTCAAAGGAGCAGAACCGTCACACTCAGCAGCAGCTCTTAAAAAAAGCCCTGCCAAAATAACCTACAATAACCAGCTGCTGTGTTGTCTATTAATTAAAGGACAAAGGACTTTTATAGCTTTAAGGATTCATCTATATTTAATTTAGAATGTGTCTGATAATTTCACTTTCAATTTCTGTATATTTCTGCTGAAGGGCACAAGTACATTTATTATTATTGTGCGTTTATTTGAAGATTGTTTTAAGTTTACTTAAATTAGAAGTTTTTTTAAGTCTAAATGTTAAAATTAATAGCTTTCAATTATACTGTAATGTTGATTGGCTATAGTCAATGGTTAAATTAAAAATAATGGATACAAATAATATATATATGTATATATATATATTTTTTTTTTTCTTTTTTAATAGAAAAATCAGTAATGGTATTATAATGGTTCTATGTGAAGATTGTTTTAAAGTCACTTAAACTAGAAGTTATTTTAAATGTTAAAATTGCTAGCTTTGTGATGTTGAATGGCTAATCAATGATTAAATAGCTATCAGAGGAACTATTCCAGAGACATCAGAGTGATGCTGGCCTTCAGTCACAAAAAAAGTTGCCATTATACAAATATTAATGTTTGCACATTGATTTAAAGATTGAATCTGAAATTACTGCAATATAAAAGCATATTTAAAAACTTTACTGTAAGTTAGGATTAACCGCAATTAATTTCAGAAAAATATGCGATTAATTAGTTAATTGTATAGATTGACAGCACTAAATTTAAATTTTCTCATAATGTAACAACCTTTATTACATTATGAGTTTAAGATTTAATTACATTGAAAAAATAACACTACATTAATGTTCAGTGCTTTGCTATAATCTGTATTGTTAAAAGCGCTATATAAATAAAAGTGATTGATTGATTGATTAATGTATTTATTAGTACTTTATGCAGTAAATTATGAGTAGCTCTAGAGAAAAATTCTCTCACAAAAATACTGAAGTAATCACATTGACAAAAGTATTCAGGCCCATAACTCAATCACTTGAAGCACCTTTGGCAGCAATTCCAGCCTTTTTGGGCACAGGCTTTGTACTTCTGTATTTTGGCATTTTGAAGTCACCGTGCTGATTGTCCTTTTGATGACAATCTTGTTTCTTACAGTCTCAGTCATTTAGGTGCTTCCATGAACCGAGGACAGGCTTTAATCTGGCCACTCTGACACAGACTTCAGATCAGTGAAGACCTTCTGTGAGTCTCCTGTCTCCACACATGATCTCTGTGCCTCAACCAGTGTGATCATCAGCTTCTTACTTTAGCTCTCTTTCTATCGTTACTGCTCAGTTTGGCTTGGCTGGTCGTTCCAAACATCTTCCATTAAGAATCATGGATCCCATTGTTCTCTTGGGAACCTTCAGTGAGACAGATGTTTTTGTAGCCTTTCCTCTGTTTAACACAATGCTGACCTCTGCAGGCAGTACTTGTGATCTAATGGTTTGGTTTATTATATTGACAGGGTTGTGCCTTTCCAAATCACCTCAAAAAATTGCCACAGATGGACTCCACTCAGTGTGTAGAACCATCTCAAGAACATCCAGAGAAATGGAATGCACCTAAGCTAATTATTTTTAAGTATCAGAGCAAAGGACCTGAATACTCATGTCAATGTCAACAACATTATTAGCTGCTAAACTCTGATTGGCTGCAGGTGTCCATATTTGTTTATCTGTGATATTCAAATGATATGTCAGCATTTGCACCAAAGAAGATGCATGTCAGCTGTACATTTATTTGATCATATTTGGTTAAATTTCATTTAGACACAGCTTTCAGTAGCTATAGGTTAATGAGTATAATTAACATATTACAATTTCATTTGTTTATATCTTTGTTTTTTCAGGCATAATAATAATAATAATAATACAGATAAAAATCCGATCAAACACAATAGGGTTCAAGCACAATTTGGTTAATAATAATTTAAGAAGAAGAAAATCAGTGGGAACCAGACTCCTAATGAGTGTATAGTGATGTATATGATGCATTTTTAGGCTTTTACTTGTGTGTAGGCCATGGCTGTGAGACAGCCAATCGCGATCTTCGCTCGTCTGGGAAGATGGACCCGTCTGGAGAACAGGTAGAGTCCTGTGATGGCTGTCAGTGAGCCGATGCCCTGCACAAACATAAAACACCTCGGCTAAACCATGTCTGCCAGAGCACTGACACATTTCATCTGACAGGAGCAGTGCTCACCAGAATACGGTGGTCAAACTGAACCGTGGTGGGATTTTCAAACATGTTCTTGATGGCTGGGGAAAAAGCCAGAAGATCATCAGGGATCCAGCGCTCGCCCATCTTTGGAAAGGAGTTATAAACCAAACCCGCATCCAGTCCAGCAACAAAGGCACCTGTAAGAGACCATGGACAAAAGCACTTTAATCATTACATATACTGTCATACGTGCCATTTTGCCTGGACACGTCCTGGCCAGGATTTCTATATTGCTTTGATTCAAAGTACCTTGAGAGCATTTTGAAAACATAAACCAACATAAGTCATTCACTGATCGGTCTGCACAGGCAAAAAAAAGCCAGAAATTAGATGCGTCCAGGAAATATGACATGTATGGTCACCTTACCTTGACAAATATTGTCCTCCTGTCCTGATTTATGGAGAGTTACAGACTAAAGATCCAAGTTCAACTTAAGTTACGTAGTCTTGACAACATTTCCTCCGCGTAAACCTTTCTTAATGGATACTAGTGCAGAACTACTACTAACATATTTTATAATTACATTACATGGGCATTCATTATTATTTATAGAATTGTGTCCAATGTTATTTCCTCCATGTCATAAAATACAAATTACATGTGTATGTATGAATGTATGATTACTCTACATGCAAGCAAACAGAAGACAGAGTTAGTAGTGGCTTTATGTCATTATTTTTTTTTTACATTATTTAATATTTGTAACAAACTCTAATTGTTTGTTTACATTGAATGATTGGAAACAGTATGTATTTCTATAACTCCAATTTGTAAATTAAACAATGTTTACATGAAATAGCAGGTTTGCATATTTAAATTCTAATTTGAATCCATTTTTGATTGGATTGTAGAAAGTGTCAATGTTTTCTAATTGCTCTCATCATTTTCAGTGAGAGGCTGCTGAGGAGGAAGGATTGAACTCATTTGTCCCCCTGTGCATATGGTTTTAAAAGAATTATTTATAATAAGAATGTCATGTCATGCATTTGCTCATACCAGAGAGAGCCGTGAGGAAGACCAGACCGCCCGTAACCTTGGCAAACCTCCTTAACTGCAGCAAATTCCTGCTGTCAGGCATCTAGAGTGGAGCAGAGACAGCAGAATGATCTGTGATGCATCCAAGCCTCCTGAAACAGCAGCAGACAGAGCTTACCTTGTTGGCAGGCAGCATGAGAGTCAGTCCCATCCAGAGACTGGAGCAGTACAGCAGCAGAGCGGAGCCCAGATGAGCTGCCAGCCTGTACTGACTGACACGGGGAATGTCGTACGATTCGGTTTTCTCCTCCAGACCGCTCTTCACCATGTACCATCCCAGAAGACCCTGAGCATGTGCATCCATTAACAGATCTTTATTACACAGCACAATGTGAACTGACTGAAAGAGCTTTTACAATTTAATGGACAATAATTCAGCCTTATTTCAATTAAATGCAATTTCGTTTTAAGTGAACACCAATTATAATTCACAAAGATTGAGCAGCAAATCAGCATCCTCACCATTTTAGAATGATTTCTGAAATTATTCCAGATCTTTGATCACTAGTATAAATATAGTATAAGCGTTTTTACTGAAGTTTTGTATTAAAATGATTATTCTTAAGTCAGGCTTTGGGTGATGTGCTTTCTCTTTTATTTTATTAAGTGTATTGAATTTATTTGGATGCATTTAACAATATAATAACAACAATTTACACATGACATTTTATTTTATTAGACAAACTCAAAACACCCAGTCAAGAGAGTCATTGTAGACTGGTTATGATCTTATATTTCTTCTATTGTAATAAAACACTCCTCCTATATAAGCAACACTGCCCATATTGTCAGCTGATTAAAACATTTATTTATTAAGTGCATCCAAAACAACTTACAAACGAGGATGTGTCAAGTAAAGCATTTAACCAACAGATGCAAGAAGTGACTAAACTGTCAGTGTTTCTGTTTTTTTTATGTGTGGAAATTACATTTCATTGCATATTGACTGATTACCTGGAAGACGACAAAGCCACACAAACCCAAAACACGAGGCTTCATGGAGCGGCTGAAGTATCCTCGTTTCCAGAAATACGCTGTAGGAAGTATGTACGCTAATCCAACCAGCCGACCCCACATACGGTGACCCCACTCCATGTAGAAGATGAACTTAAACTCTGTCAGAGTCATGTCATGATTCATTCTGAGAGAAACGGGACACATTTTGTTAATGCAATTTCCATGTGACCAATCCCACTAAATAGTGTAGTTCAAACATCATACCTCTAAGGTATCAGTGCAAAGAATCAGCTCACTTCAGCTCACACGGGAAGAGTAGACATGTACTCACATTTTGAACTCTGGGAACTGTTTGTACTTGGAGAACTCATCTTCCCACTCCGCTTCAGTCTGCGGCGGCTTCATCTCCTTCACTATATGCCAGTCAACCATAGACAGACCGGACTCCGTCAATCTAAGACACACAGCCATCAGTCAGTGAGCGATAAGTCTGTCTGGACAGCAGTGAGGCCAGTATCATATTTCAAGCACATAACAAGTGTTCCTGCATCAAGTGTCATTAAGTCAAATGTGTTATTACTCCTGACTTTAGATCCTCTTCAACACTGTGCTGCATCAGAGGGATTTTGCTTACAAATACTCACTATTGCTTTAAAATAAAACCAACATAACATTGATGTTGGTTTTATTTCCATTTGCTCCAATAGCAAAAGGAAAATTAAAGAACACAGATGCAACATCAATTTACATATTGACAAACGCAATCTATCGAGCACACTGCAAGTGAACTGAGTCACAAATAAGCAGAGCCAATGCTCATCAGGTGCAGATGATCTACTCACGACACAGGAGCAAAGTGGCTTAAGACATGCTTTTTTTGCCTCAAAAAGTGGCTCAAATACCAGTAATTTGAATGCAAACATTATTAGTTTGCGTTGCATGCTTCCTTTTAGTACTCTTCTCCCAAACGTTTGCCTCTTAAAGGGAAACTCCTACAATTCATTAAAGGTCATGTAAGGAATACATGCATATTCAATAAAGTCATGTGCAAAAAGAAGCCTCTTCGCTGTGCATCTTCAGCAAATCCTGACAGTACTATTTTAACGCCAAAAGATGGTTTGCACTGGCACAAGCTGCTAGTAAATCTGGCCCCTAGTGTAATCAACATACAAAGTCAGATTTCATTGAATCGTATATTGAGCCATTGCACTCTGCATCGAAAACCTAAACATGAAAGTGCTGTTGATATAAGCCGTTTAATGAGTTGACCTGTCAAAGTGATTACACTCAAGTGAACGAATCGTGTTTGTGCCGAACTCTTATTACAATTCAAAACCAAACACTCTTCACTGATGTATGAACATATCTCTCAGTTAATGTGCGTGATCTTACAGTCTAAAGCATCTGTCATAGCAAATCAACACATAGGATAAGAACATGCAGTCTCAGGAATAATTTAATAGACACTGACGTGTCATCAATGTACTATAGTCTATTGCCACGTCACAAATTGTGACGTCAACACAATGTAGATTTTAAACCCAGAAGATGAAAATAGCGTAAAAAAGCTTCAAATTAACCAGTTTTCTCCAACAGTTAAAATGATCGGATGCTAGCATTGTCTTCTATGATGGGCAATACAAACACCTCTGTCAAAATCTCAGTAGTAGAAGTCTGGGGTTTCATGACTTATTAATAAGGCATTAACGAAGTTCTGCTTTGACCTGGTGACCCCTCCCAGGACCACGGCGCCCAGCACCAGCCCGCTGCAGCCCAGCAGCCAGCGGCCCAGCACTCGATCGCTCGCAGCGTTGGGGATCGACGCCGTCCTGACTGACGCATGTCCTCCTGTGGTCACTGTGGTCTGTCCTCTCTTCAGCAGCCACTGTCGCAAAGGAGTTCGCTGTAAACACATCCACATGAAGACCTCAGGTCAACACTGCTCTGATCGTTACAGTTAAAGAGAAGTAAAGCCTTTAAATAACCCTTAGACATCTTCAAGAATCGGCTAAAAACACTACTCTATTCCATCTTCATTTAACCCTCTAACTTTAGGAATCTCTATTCTAATTCTATTGTTCTCACTTGCCCCTTTTAGACTGGCGCTTTATTCATTTCCTGTAAAAAAGAACAACACTAGCTTCTCTATTATTTTTCTGCCTATTTCTTTTCTATTTATTTAAAATACAATTAACAAAAGCAAAAAAAGGCCTCTAACACTAGCTTTGTCTATTCTATTTTTTTCTTTTTATTTATTATATGATTAAAAAAAAAACCTTGCTACATGTACAGTGTTAAGCTAACTGAGACTTTCCTATCATTGCTCTTTTCCAATGATTGAATAAAAGCCTCTGCTAAATGACTAAATGTAAATGTAATTAAAAGGAGCTTATTTAGCTCTCAAACCCTTACTGTAAGTATATTTACATCAGTTCCTTAAGCATGAAAACCACAAGTGATCTCAACAGTTAAAGGCACAGCAGATTTGATCACTAAAGCGTTGAAGTCTGGATCGATGGCTTCGGTCACGCTGCGAGGCATAATGCACAGATTGGACACAATTTTTTGTTTCCACTGATTTACAATCACTGACGACTCAATCAACTATTTACAAAACTTCCATAACTGTAACCTCCCTTAAATTTTGGCTGAACTGTCACTCAACAGGTGAATTCACGGAATAGGAATGATTTTATTAGTAATGAGCAGATGCACGTATTAATGACTGATTCATATGTGACACCTTGGTAAAAATTACAATTAAAAAAAAAAAAGTTTTTTAAGTGCAAGATGCATAAAACATCCTCCATAATCATCACCTAATAGCACACCTGTCTCAGCAGTATTTGATATACTGCCATTGTCTGTCTGTATGACGTAGGACACATAGTTGTTGGTTTTTGTTTTTTAAGGAGTAAGGTCTTACCTGCAAAATAGGGTTTTAGTTGTTTTGTTAAAAAAATCTGATCTATATTTTATATATATATATATATATATATATAGTCTTTGGTTTGTATTAAGGGGGCTGTAGCAGGACTCACAAAGAGATTAGTTTGAGTAAATTCAGTTATTTTCTCTCAAGGATAATACATATACACCTCTTACGTGAAATAGCTTATTCATGTCCATTCTAAATATAAAAACTGCAACTTGTGTCATAATCTGGTTGAGTGAAAATGGTTGCATTTTTTATGATAAAAACCTTGTCTGCAAATAGATGCAATCATATTTGAAACGTGTGTTACAGATCTTCATTGATGGTCAAAAACCTAACATTGAGCTGCTAAGGGACTTCTCAACAACATATGATTATTTTGTTGTATGGAAAATAACTAAATATCTCATGCATCTTTTGTCAATTTTTGTGTATGCGTAAA
Organism: Enteromius mattozi; assembly: GCA_032359235.1. Classification (NCBI taxonomy): domain Eukaryota; kingdom Metazoa; phylum Chordata; class Actinopteri; order Cypriniformes; family Cyprinidae; genus Enteromius; species Enteromius mattozi. Next base: position 2,029,244 of record JAUMHE010000062.1, read on the forward strand.
TATTCTTGTTTTAGAATAATCACAATAATTAACTGTATAAAGAGAGGGAATAGCATAATGTCACCCGTTTTCAATCTTTCGTGGATAAAATTGAGCCTAGTACATCAACTGGGATGGAAGGAATTTGTATATATATATATATATTCATTACTTTATTTTTTTACTGTATTCATGTAATGGGAGATAGTGGAAAAATATCACCTTTAATAAGTCAGGCATCTTAGTGTGACCCAGTTAACGTTATAAATGTGAAAATGTTTGTGATTTGAACAGGTGTTTGGAGACGGTCCCGTTCCGCGTCAGAACGTTCTCCAGTGTTCACATGCAGCTCATTTAAACGCGTAACGTTATTTCATTCAGCACGACCAGGTCACGTCCTCTCCAGAACTGGAAAGTGCATTACAAACTATACAGAGACAGCCTCCATACTTTACTGCTGCACACTGATGAATGATATCATATTCATTCATTGGCCGCTGCTGTGATAATATTAATGTGTCTCACCTGGATCTGCTGTAAACTTCTCCCCGCAGTCTGACAGCGACACGACAACACGACTCTTAAAACTGGCAGCACCATGATCTCAAACTGGCAGATAATCCTGTCTTCTTATGAAATTATTATGAAATTACTAGTCACGTAACCAACATAACCACACATAACTCATGACCCATGCTCTTCTTCGGCTGCTGCTGCTTCTTCTTCTTCTTCTTCTGGTTTTGTTGACCGTTTCCTTCTTCTGAGTTTCAGCGCCACCTGCTGCACGTGTTTCTTCTTCTTTCGCGGCTATCTGTCAGTTTTGTGATTTTAGCCATTTGGCTTTTCATAAAAATGTTATTTAAAACTAGTGCAAATAAATCATCAGTTTTAAATTACTTAAGTCATTTATTGTATTCTGGTATTTTCAGATTTTTGGAGTGATTCGAAAATTGTTTAATGTCAAAAACATGAATTTTTACTGTAAAATTGAATTAGATATTGCGTTTATTACTGCGATATCGTGTTTAAATGTACCAACTAAATTTTTGCTTTTCTTAACGTAATCGGTCAGCTGAGGAAGTGTGTTTTTGGACCATATTTACCTGGTCTCTGTTGAACTATGTTGTCATTGCCTGTTCACATCAACAGAAATGTTCAGTGCGTCAAAACATCTGAATGGTTTCCATTGCACTGTGAAGGTGAAATAGGATTCACTTTGACCACATGCCCAGAGTCGCTGCTATTACAGACACTACAGGTGTGTCCCAGTTCACATCTTTTTAATATAAATAATATGATTAGTATAAAGAAAAAGTGCAATGCAGATACCCAGAAAATCCACAAATTATGAAATAACCTTCTATCCACTACATGGTTGAGTCTATAGTGCATGTCATTTGAGTCACAGCTCAGTGGCAGTGAATCACAGAAGAAGAAACCAGCTCTCTCGTCTCTGTACTCTTAGATAAACACTAAGATCTGAACATCTAAATATTATTTGACTGTCAGAAACAGTTTAGTTTGAAAGGGAAAATATACTGTAGGTTACGGAATACTGCTTATAAGGCTGCATGGACACTTGCAGACTGTTGTTGGATGTTTTCTTTTATAAACGGTCTTTTGGCCTTCATTTGTCTACTTTCTCAGTTTGAGTTAATGTATGTGGAAGAGGGAATTGAGGGAAGAAGAGTATGGAATAACCTTAGCCGTCTCTGTAGATTCCAGAATTCTCTAAATTGCTGTTATCCACACCTGCACCAAGTCCTATGTTCTTTATAGAAATATATAGGCAAATACAAAATTTAATAAACTTTATTGCTACAACATATAATTCCATGTCAACACACTAACAAAAAAAACAACAGTATTATAGAGAAATAATAATATAATTTCCCTTTTTGGTCAAGACAAAAAGTCCTCAAGCAAAACTTCAAAGGTCAGTAGACATATTTTTAGGTGTAATCGTTTCTCCTCTGATTCCAGCATCCTTAGCCATGGCATAGAAATGTCCCTGTTTGTTGCTAAGCAATACACTCGGCGAATCAAACTCCACAATTTTACCAGAATCCAGGACCATTACCCTACAACAGAAGAGAGGAGGAAAGGTCAGTACAACGTCCAGCTGTGTGTCTGAGATTAGAAGAAAATGTGTCCTCAGTTTAGTTTTTATAAGCAAGTACTTTTACTTTAACAAATGCATATGTAAACTATTGATGTTTTCTAGTTCCTTTAGATTGAAGGTATCTTAATAGCTGTGACATTTACAGCTCCCTAAACCAGATTAATGTATGACAATGTATTTCATGAGTCAGGAGTGTGCAGAGGGTCTTCAGACCTCCAGGGAAGTGTGTTGGGTCTAATCTCAGCAGGATACTGGTGCTCCAGGAGTAAGACGGGACACCTCTGGTGTAAGAGTTATTTTAGGCGTTCAGAGGAAGTACACAGAACAGAACTGACACTCTATTGATTTCTGTCCAGCAGGAGGTCTTGGTGGAGTCCACACAATAATCTTCAGTGTTCTGTTGCTTCTAAAGTGCTCCTTTCTTCTTCATTGTTTTACTGACTCTATTGATCTTTTTTTAATGCAATGTTTACTTGACTGATAAAATATGTAAAGGCCACATGCTTACATTTTAATGTATTACTGTATTTAATCAGTTTTAGCATAATAATTAACTTTTAAAATTGACTAAATATTTTGTAAAAGAAGTGTCTTCTAATAACAAATTTCTAAATATTAGTTTTACTGGGAATAGTTCCATGCAGTAGTCTATGCCAACTAGGCACGTTTTTTATTTTATTGAGAGAATCACCTTTAAAGTTGTCCAAATGAAGTTCTTAGTAATGCAAATTACTAATCAAAAATTACGTTTTGTTATATTTATGGTAGGAAATTTCTAAGTATCTTCATGGAACATGATCTTTACTTAATATCCTAATGATCATTGATCATTTTGACCATCGCGGTGTATTGTTGGCTATTGCTACAAATACACCTGTGCTGCTGATGACTGCTTTTGTGCTCCAGGCTCACACACACACACAGACACATATATTTATATATATGAAATGGACTGGTCTTGAGGGCTGCTCACCGTGAACTGTCTAAAATGGTGTTGAGTCTGTGTGCAATGGTAAGCACGGTACAGTGTGAAAACTCTCTGCGGATGGTGTTCTGGATGAGGTCGTCAGTCTCTAGATCCACAGCTGCGGTGGCTTCATCCAGGATCAGTATACGAGATTTCCTGAGCAAGGCCCGGGCGAGACAGAGCAGCTGCCTCTGACCAACACTGTCAGAAATAAAAACACAGGCAAACATCAGACACTAAACAAACATTTGGAAATGAAACCAATAGCTTAGCACTACATTCTGTATCCACTAGGAGTGCAGCTGCCTGACTCTCATTATTGACTGCTAAAATCTGGACAAACTATTAATATTACAGCTAATCAGTGAAAGTTCGATGCACCCTAAGATGCACTAATCTGTATTAAGTACATTCACAGCACATTTGTTCAGTGGATGTGAACATGTTCATGTTTCTGCAGCTCACAGACCTCAGATTCTCTCCACCCTCGGACACCGCGTGTTGAAGTCCTGTTGGCAGACCCCTCACATAATCTTTGAGATGAGCCAGCTCCAGAACATTCCAGATCTCTTCATCGCTAGACTTCTCGAAAGGGTCCAGGTTCATCCGCAGAGTTCCAGAGAACAGTACTGGGTCCTGTTAAAAAGCATTTTTTATTTATTTTCAGCTTTGCAGGACACTCTCAGATATACATTCAATTAAAGGGGTCCTATTATGCCCTTTTATGAAGTCTTCATATGGTTTTTGGGGTGTACTAGAAAAGGATTTCATGCTTGATTGTTCAAAATAAATTAAAATATAAATAAAAACACTATTTTCACATATTTTACATAACAGAGTGTCTATTTATACTAAGTGCAAATAGCCCACCTTGCTTGCAGAAACTATTTAGACTAACTCCGCCCACCGCCGTGTGGTAGGGTTAGACACCATTACGAAAGGCACCGGTTAAACAGCAGCTCTAGTAGTTGAGGTAATAAAGCGTCTAACAATTACTTTTTGATGCAGTCTATCAAAGTTCCATTCTGTCTTTTTACAAACTACAGTAGTACTTAGCTGTCCACTTAGTGTAAATAGCCACTCACTGCCCATAATTGCAGCATCTCTCTTTCCAGCTCTTGTTTTGCATATTACCTGGGTCCAAATTATTTCAATTGGTGACTTTGTGATATCACAGTATCCGAAAGAAGCACACTGTAGTTTGAATGAGCCATTTGTTAGTTCTTGAAAAGAACTTAGAAGAGAATACCTCTGGAGTGGACTTTGAGCTTTGTAACATTGCAGATCTTATTTATGCGACATTTACACACTAAATAAAGTTTTAAAAAAGCAAAAAAATCCATAACCCTTCCAAAACTGGTTGCATTTTAGTTGCAAACAAAATAAATAATTGCCAGAGTTTTGGTCCCATGAGCCCATGGTAACAATTCTGCTACTTGGCAAACCTTTGTGTATCTCGTGTTCTCCACGCACCTGTGGGATGATGGTAAGTCTGCTCCTGAGATCATGAAGGCCCAGGGTGGAGATGTCAATACCATCGATGAGGATTCCACCTTCACTAGCTTCAATGATGCGAAACAAGCAGTTGGTCAGACTGGATTTGCCGGCACCAGTTCGACCAACAATGCCAATCTGAGTAAAATCAGGGGGAAAATACAAATACAGCTGTTGGCAATTTTCCCAAAAATATACATATACTAAGAATCTGTTATGTCTCCTTACTCTCTCAGTGCTTGCAATGTCACATGTGATTCCGTGGAGAACGAACTCCAGTTCAGGCCGGTATCGAACTTTATAGTTATCAAAACGAATATTCCCAGCATTGGGCCAGTCATCTGGAGGACGATTACTGGTGATCCACGGAGCCTGGACACACAGATATTCTCATTTAAATCACACAATTACATTAACATTTTTGAAATCACTGGATTTTACATGGATCTGTTCAAATATGGTAAAAACTGGTGAAGTATATTTGTGCAAACATTGCTTGACAGCAGGGTGTCTAAACCTGTTCCTGGAAGGCCACTGTCCTACAGCTATAGCTCCAACCTTAATTAAACACACCTGAACTAGCTAATAAAGGTCTTCAGACTCATAAGAACACGTGAGTCCAATCCTACACCTGGTGGGCCAGTGTTTGTAACCAACTTGCCTCAACGCACCTGTGTGGATCTTTCTAGCACTTCTGCTGTCAGGTGTGTTTAACTGGTGTTGGAGCAGTATAGCGGCACTCCAGGAGCAAGACTGGACATTACTGCACTAAAAACTTCCAGTCTGTTGGTACCTGGACCTGAACTTTGTAGGATGTTGGTTCAGAATTGGATACCCATATCTTACAGGTGTCACATTGATTAAGTATGATTTAGGCTACTCATTCTTAATGACTTAATGCTCTTTCAGGTGACTTTTCTACCTTAACAACAATGAAATATAGTCATGCATTTTTAGCGAATACTTCAAATAATCATTCTTGTAAAGTTGCTCATGCTGCTCTTGAGTTTTTGAAATTTAAGCCATTAATAATTAGTGATAGGGAAAAATTCACATAAAGGTTTTGAAACATGGGGTCAACGGTATTGACAGCCCTTTAAGGATGTGTTTTTATCAAGCCTGCTGCAGTTTTAGGCTAGTTTATAGTAAATAATTCAATAAAGTCAGAAAAATGAAGATAATGGTTTTTATTAGATTAATCCAAAAATCACACCTCATTTTTGATCTCTGTGTACTCCCTCACTCTTTCCACAGCAACAATGTTGGTCTCCAATTCTGACGTCATTCTCACGAGCCAGTTCAAAGTTTGAGTCACCTAATGAGAACATCATGATTAGAGGCACACCGGTACTGAACACACTTGAGGTAATTTGACTATCACAAGAACCTCAGACTCAAAAACCTACATTTAAGGCATATGATATGGACAGTCCAACCAATCCACTATTCAAAGAGTCACGAGAGATCACAGCAAACAAAGCTGCGAAAAACACCACCAGGTTCCCCAAAGACTCCAAACGCATGGCTAGCCACCTGAAAGCCAACAAGCAAAGTTAAGTGCTTTTGATGCAAAAACATTAAAAACAACTCTTGACAAAAAATCTTGATGCAGAATATCAGTGCTGACCTATTAGAAACAATCCAAGGATAGACACTTTTGAGATTCTGATCAATGGTGTCCTCATTTTGCTTCAGGAAGCGCTGCTGGTGCCCATATGCCCTTATCACAGAGAGCCCTGATACCGTTTCTCCAAAGTGTGAGTATATGGGAGATCGAGAAACAGAGTCCAGTCGTCTGAGTTGCCTGGATGTTGCAACATAGAACCTCTAAAATACAGGAGGAAGGTTTACACAAAACGACTGGACAGCAGGAGGATAGATCTGAATCATTTTGCTTAAACTACTGATTCTAATTCTGTACTATATGTAAGAGAAACATGTTTTAGAAACCTATTGTCTATACAGAGTCCAGTGTGTTACCTGGACGAAGTAGTAGACAACAGCCATTGGTACAACAACTGCAGTGAAGATTGGAGTAGCCAGACAGATAACAAACAAGGTCCCTAGAACTCCAAGAAGACATAGAAACCAGGATCTGAAGGACATTGGGATCATCTCATCTACTGTAAATATATCCTAAATACAGGAGAGAGAAAAAAAACATTTTAGTTTAAGATCAGGTAAAGTTAAACAATCATCCCAAAAAAATTTGTGGTCTATATTTCATACTGCACAACATACTAATCAGAGGCTACAACTTTACAATTACCATTCTTTGTTTTGGCTTTAGAGCAACTGTCTTGTTCAAAATCAAGTGTTAAATTAGGCCCAACTATACCTTGGCAAAACGATTGACTATTCGTCCTGAAGGTGTGGTATCGAAGAACATCATGGGTACTTTGAGAATATTCGACAACAGATTTGAGTGGAGAGTCCTGGAGGCAGAAATGGATCCATCAGCTATGAGTATAGTGCCAAAAAACACCAGAAAACCTGCCGGGGAAACATACACCATTACTTAGTCACAGAGGAACATCCGTGTGCTGTGTCTGACGATTTTGCATAAGAAACAAAGGCTGAAGGCTTTATTTTTTATTTAGTTTGCTCTAGGCAAATTATCACTTAGAAAAATTTATCAAACTCACAACAAGTTATTCATCTTGCCTAGGAAATTAATATAAAACTTACTGACAGCTTTTTAAATTAGAGTCTGAATACAGAGGTTGTCCTCTATTTCATTCTTTTTGTGAAAGTATTTCTTAAACCTCTCTCTGCTCATACCTTGCGCCAATCCCAGGGCTCCGAAGACACCGATTCTCATGTCTCTGATATGATTTGGGTAGGTTGTGTTGAAATATTTTACAGAGTCCTCAGTCCAGTCACTGAGCCACAGGTTTTGACCAATGACGGCCACATTCTGGATGAAGTAGAACACAAAACTCCAAGAGACGAAACACCAGCCCATAGACCTCAGATACTGGAGATACACTGAGAATTTCACCTGGTTTACAGATCAAAAAATCATTAGTGAGGGGAAAATGAGAAAACATTAAATATCAAAACTGCATTTCGTTACTATTATGTACCTTTCCCGTCTCCATCGCCTCTTTCTCAATCAGTCGCTGTCCCTTCTTATCGTCTGAGTCTTTTTTGGATCGAACAGAGCTGTTTTTCCTCACTCTTACACTAAAGACAAGAAATAGAAATAGAAATGTAGTAATGTTTGTGATTACAAAAATGCTCAAAGTGATTTTCATCCAGTATGTGCACTTCATTATGAGAACACTTGCACAGTTGGGGCAATATTCAGTTATATCTCTTCTTCTGTGGTGTGTTTCGGTTCTACCTTCCGTTTTGTTTGCTGTGCCGCTGGCTGTGGCGGAGGCTGTTTTCTCTCTTCAGTGTGCTTGAGACAATGTCCTCAGGAGAGTCATCGGCCTGTGGCTCCAAACCCTCCGGCAGCGTTTCAATCTGCTCGTACTCTGACTCCTGAGCTGATGCTGGTTGAAGAGTGAGAACAACAAAGAATTGTTAAAAGCACTATATAAATAAAAGTGTTTGATTGATGATATTTTAAAAAGAGTATGCCAAAGTATGCTTTTATGATTAATATTGACCATAACCTAACACCTATGATTTTCTGTTTTCTGACCATTTTGCTTTGTGATTTGTTAATGCTTATTGTGAATACTGTTGAATTTAAGAGATGTCTTTATTAAAAAATAAACTATTATTCTTACAATAGTATTACATATATTTGCACTATTTAGTAGCCTCATGACTGAATTGAAACTTTAATATTTTATTATCTGGGCATGAGTTGGAAAGGCACACATCTCTCTAACCACATATCATAGCAAAAGTCAAGCCATGAGGTCAAAGGAATAAAAACACAACATGAAACACAACACCATAAACCCCAGTAAAGTGTGCATTTTCTTCTACACTGCAAAAAATGCTTTTCTAGCCTAGATTTTTTTTGTCGTGTTTCCAGCCAAATTATCTAAAATTTCTTAAGTCAAGAAGGATTTTTTTAGGCAAGAAAACATTATTGTCTTGTTTTCAGAAAAGACATGTCAAAATTAAGTGAGTTTTTACTTGAAACAAGAAAAATAATCTGCCAATGGGGGAAGCAAAATAATCTTGTTTTATGTTTGCAATAAGATTACTTTTCTTACCCCTTTGGCAGATTTTTTTTTTGCTTGTTCTAAGCAAAAAGTCACTTAATTTTTTACTTGTCTTTTCTGAAAACACAACAATAATTTTCTTTGTCTAGAAAATCCTTCTTGACTTAAGAATTTTTAGACATTTTGGCTGTAAACAAGACAAAAATCTAGGCTTGAAAAGCAATTTTTACAGTGTATGAGGTAAAATTGTGCTTTGGTTCTCAGTTGATTACTCAGTTGATGGTTTCGTGCATTCACAACCAGAAGAGCATGAGGAAAAGCAACTTGCACCAAGAAATAAATCAACCAAGATTGAAAGACGAAGCCTACACTTTAGCAGCTGAAGCATGTAGACGTTGCAAGCACCTCAATAAAACATTCAGAATGTGTTCCAGAAGAAATGGGAGACAAACCTTTTCTGGAATCAGCATTGCTGCTTTCTTCTTTGCCGTACGTTTCCAGGAATTCAGAGAAAGCTCCTTTACTGGCTCGAAGACCGTTGTATGATCCTACCTCGGACACCACCCCATTCACCAATACAATGATCTCATCTACATACGGCAAGAAGCTGATCCCATGTGTTACCAGGATACGAGTCTGCAAAGAAAGAGAAGGGGACAAAACTGAGCATCTAATATAAAATCATTACATGACAGAGGTGCAGCAGTTTATGGGGAAGCTGAAAATATGCTTCATTTAGTGATTGCGCATTGCATTTTCATTAGAGATTAATCTGCATCTGAGAAACAAGTCAAAAGAAATTCTGATACCATAGAAAATAAAACTGTGTAAATGAGTCTGAAATTAGTAACAATTTTGAGCGTTTTAGTGTTAGTCTCCTACATTGTTTTTGAGCAGGCCTTTGGGTCCGATCACCCTCTCAAACAGATGTTTTCCCACATGTGAGTCTACAGCAGACAGCGGGTCATCCAGAAGATACACGTCTGCAGAGCTGTAGACCGCCCTGGCCAGACTCACACGCTGTTTCTGTCCTCCGCTCAGATTGATGCCCTGTGGTGTGAAAGATTGAATGAGCAGTGTTTCCCAAACCATCAAGATATGAGCAACTTTATTACAAGATAACAATATATATATATATATATATATATATATATATAGTTATTTTTGCATTAAATAGGATCTTTATGATATCAAAATCAAAAGGGGTTTAGTCAAGAGCAGTGATAGATTTTCTCTCTTTTGTTGTTATACAGTATTAACATGACTGACAGTAGGAAACAGTAGGATCCAATAAGCTTTTTCTTTCTTAGCTGTTTGTTGCACTTAGGACCTACATTACTGTTATTACGAGGACACTTGGAAAGACAGGCATTTTGACTCATAAAAGTGTGTATTTGTCATTCAAGGTCTATACATCAACAGAAACAACTCTTTCAATACTCCTGTCTTCATGTGTGCACAGAAACGCTCTGTGTCTCTCTGACAGCATGCACATACAGTAAAGCCAAATGAGTTCCCTTTCGCTGCTGATTGCATTTCATCGGGTTAAAATCACTTGTTTTTAAACCTTAATCCTTAAAAAACTTGTGCAATAGATACGTTTTCATGACCACATAGCACAGCAATGTCACGTGAGAGACGACAAATCTCTACCTTTGGTACATCACCCCTACCACGCACTTTACCTTCTCTCCGATCTCAGTTTGATCTCTTCCTGGCAGGAGATCCAGGTCCGGCCCAAGAGCACATGAGTCCACCACAGACAGGTAACGCTCCTCATCCAGATTAGAGCCGAACAAGATGTTGTCCTTCAGAGTGGCGTTCTGAATCCAAGCCTGCTGCGGCACATATGCCACAGACCCCTGAAAGAGCACAAGAGACACGTTACTAACGCTCCAGACAGCACGTAAGCCTTCAAGCAGAGCACTGAATCTTTTCCTAAAGAGATCGGTTTGATTACTTTGATATTGATGTGACCCTTGGGGCTGTGCAGTTCTCCTAGCAGAGAGGATATCAGCGACGTCTTTCCAGACCCTACAGCCCCGACCACTGCCACCAGACGACCCGGTTTAATGTCCAGAGAGACGCTGAACAACACAATCACCGGTTAGATATAACACACACTCATGCAAACACACAGCCCATGACTGCAGTCATACTATAGAACAGGTTTAGTCACACCTTTTATACTGTAACAGTGTAAAAGTGTAATGCTGTAGTGAAACATGGCAAAACTCACTTTTTCAGAACTGGTTCTGTCTCTCTTTCCCAGGAATACGTGCCGTCAGTCATGCTCACAGCAGCAGCTAATTCAGCAAATTATGAGAACACTGATCTCAGATTTCATACTAAACTGCTTGTGTACTATGAAGTGGACTTGAAGTATGCTTTTATAGTATGTTAAATGACAAGAAAAATCACAAACAGTAATTAATATGTCAAAAAGTGATTGATCAGATTATTTTAGCTTCTTTAAATAAGTTGAAATCAGCTTGTCTACAAAACTTATAGAAGTCTGTTCTCAAGATTGTCTAAAAAACACAGAAAACTGTGTTACAATGAGTTCTTACTATAGCTGTCGTCACGCGTTACTGCCATTGTGTCCAGATCATCACCACTCAGAAATTTCTCAAGCCTTTTCTTAGAAACACTGGTCTGAACAAATTAGAGAGAGTGCATAGTTTTTAATATGACTGATTGAAAGGTAGCAGTGAAAAGCTTCCATATAAATAACAATATAAACATCAATCAATGTGTTTATTGTAATACCTGAACCATGATGGAGATCAGTTGTGGAAGCATGGCGAGTGGGAAGCGCAGGATGTTGAAGAGTGAGATGGAGGTAAAAGCTTTCTCTGCGTCCAGGATGTTATCAGGACTCACAGACACAAACACAGCGAAGGTCGCCAAAGACACCTGAAGACAATGAGACACATTATGAGCTCCATCTGAGGCCACAAGAGTTTTACACTTATTTTGTAGATAGTAATATGACTAGAAAATAAAAATGTATTTGAAAAGAGGATTCAAGATACATTTTTCTTTTCAGGCATTTTACACATTTTAGCTTCAGTCAAAAATATTAAATAAATTGAATCTTGAATCTGACTTGAATCTGTTTTTTGAATGCTCTTTGGCAACTACTTGTATGAAACATTTTCTAGAAACAACATTCATTTGGTTTTATATATAAAACATTGCATTGTTATACTCACAATAGCTGGAGCACACGAAAATATGAAGACAGAGACCGATGAGAGGTAGGCAAACTTCCTCATCACCTTCAGCTCCTTCTCTCGAATTTCCTGAACCTGAGCCTCAAAAGATGATTCCCAGGCGTAATACTTCAGAACCTACCACACGAGTGACGGAAAGAAGTCCAAAATGTTCAAAGACACCAGCAAACCAAGATTTGAAGCATGCTGCATTCTCAGAAAAAAGGTACAAAAGCTGTCACTGGGGCAGGACCTTTTTGAAAGGTACAATTTGTACCATGAAAATATTACTATGTACACTTCAGCTTCTAAAATACTAAAATGCAGGGATAAATAAGGTACTAAAAGTGTAGCTTTTGAAAGGGCTCCACCACAATAACAGATTTTGTACCTTTTTTTCCTGAAAGTGAGTGGAGTGCAAGAAACTACTTACTTTTATTCCATTCAGTATGTCATTCACAATTTTCATGCGTGTGTCTTTAAATTTCATGTTTTCCACCTGAAGAGACAAATGCTGCTCTTAGTAGATATGGATGCAGTATTTTATTGATGCATTCTTTATGATTTTATTGCAATAGGTTTTGAAGCTGGAATGCTGGTTCTTAGCTGGTCATGTGCTGGGCCAATCAGCTTAAGACCAGCATCCCAGCTTAAAAACCTACCTAACCATCATATGCTGTTTTTTTTTTCAACAGGGTTTTACAAGCGCAATGCTTAATGAAGCAAACCGAGTCACCTGGAAGCCCCTGGATTTGGTGGCCAGCCAGCCATTGATGGGCACCAAGAGCACCATGACCAACAGCCCGGCCAGGACAGAGGGACCCAGCTCAATCCAGAGGAAGGCGATGGACAGGGCAATCTGCAGCGGACACGACCACAGCAAATGGATGAAATTGGTGACGTCGTTAAATCTCTGGGCGTCCGCTGACATCAGGTTGACTATCTCTCCAGCGGTCGACTCTTTCCTGGAGTCGTTAGACACGACTAATGCCTGAGAGGAACCATGATAATGAGCCATCACAACATCATCCACTGGCTATGAAATATATAATAATAACATGACAGCAGATGTACCTTCTTATAAACAGCAGCCATGAGAGCTGTGCGTACTTTCATACCCAAGACAAAGCATCGCTGGAAATACTGCTGTAGAAAAACCGACTGTAAAAAAGCCACTGCCAAAAGCAGCACGGCGTACAGGTAACCAGTCCATACGTGACTCGTTTTGTCCTGAGTGAAGGAGATCATTAACCTGTGACATAACACATCACACACTAGTAAGCAGTTCCAGAAACAGCCCGTACAGAACTAACAGGGTAATAACTGGGGTCTTTTTGCAGACCATGTGCCTGAGAACCAGCACCTACAAAAAAGTGGTACAAGAAATCATTGGGAAAGTAAGTGAACGCAGAAGGCTACTTACTTGAGAATCTGTGGGCTTGCAAATGCCAGAAGGTCTTGTATCAGTTTGTAGAGGGCCGACTCAAAAAGCACACCTTTGAAGGTTTTAGCAATGGTGGAGACCAGCCAGGATTTAGGATAGTCGGATTCAGAATCCTTTTTCTTCTCCTTCTTCTTCTTTTCTTTCTTCTTTCCCATCTCCTCCTAATACATATTCAAATATTGTCAACATGTCAGTCAGTGTTTGGTTCTTGAATTTTACACATTACATAAAAAGTGAAATTTCATATTGGTTTAATTGAAAATGATGGTTTCCGGTTTTAAATCAGTTTTGTTACTTGAACGTCAAGTTTCTATGATAGCAAATAATGTTAACATTGAAATTTACAGCGCAACAAATATTATGCATTTGAGGTAAAAAGCAAAGAAAGATTAAACATTCACTAACAAAATGTTTTAAGTTTTATCTGAAGTGAAAATTTTATTATTATAGTTAATCAGTTTTTAAGGTGAAAATAAGTGGTGAAAGGCCAAATCTATTAAACTGACTTGCATTTAGTAACATTTTGGCTCATTTCTACAGAAAATACTGATTAAGCTGGAAAAAAATCAAAATTAAAAATGAAATCCTGTCAGGAAATCATGTTGAATCGCTTGAAGATGATTAATTAATTTGGACTTAATTAATTTGGTCACTTCCACATAACTCAGTTCAATGTTGTTGAATTTACGGTATGTTTGTGTTATGTAAATGTCTCATTGTGAATGCAACAGTGTTATAATTTATATAATAAAAAAATCTTACTCTGAAAAGTGTCTTTGTAAAAAGGAATAATTTTGAATAGTATTAAATCAAAATGTAAGATTTGAGCCAAACGTTTACAAGTTACACTTGACTGTAAATTCTTTTTTTTTTTAAGTTAATTCAGAGCATGTTTTTCAGTATGTTGTAATTTCACCATACTCCTCACCCAGTAATTTTTAGTAATTCTGAGAGGTGTTTATACACTATACATATCTACTACAGAAACTATGGAAGATTACCATAACTAGAACATCCTGACTGACTCCCTTGGCCAAGCCGTTCTGATGATCACTTTTAATCTTTCGTTTCTGTTGTTTCTTCTGCAGGCTGCTGCGGGCTTTTTTCAGCTCTTTCGCCATGATGTCCTCAAACTCCTCACAGATGGTCTGAGTGGAGTCCTTCTGATTCAGATCCCACATATCCTCCTGAACCAGAGGCCTCTTGAAGCCTTTGATCACCATGCTGAGGAACAAGAAACACAGCAGTATTACGCTTATGAAAGACCAATAAATTGCACATACAATATGGGAGCTGTACTGGACAGACACAACAGTGACGGTCATCAGCAGATGATCTAATCAGTAAAAAGAAAAAAATACAGATGACCGAAATGCAAAATGACGAACAGAAGTGAACTCAGATCTACCTGTTGAACCAGTTAAAGGTGATTCTGCTGAGAAACGTTGCTTTGGCTTCAGGATTCTGCAATGAATTGGAGACAGTACATTTACAAATATACACTCACTGAATGCTTAAGTGACACTGCATGTAAGATTTCTCACACGCTTTCCATACCATCTTTGAAATTCTTTTAACTTCAGACGAAACATCAGCGATGGCTGATAAAACCAAAGCGATCAGCTGCAGTCCATAGCTGATGTAGAACAGACAGAACCGTGGAAGATCATCGATTTCTTCCTGAGGAGAAACATGTCGAATACATGATTGTTTCTGCAGCACTGTACAATAACATTCAGTTCAGTGACATTACTTCATGCATTACAGCTCAAGTTTATGAGCAAATATATGAATTCGGTGCATGTGCTGATATTCATCTGCTACAATTCTGCCGCTTGTAATGTAAATCACATTATGTAATTAGATGTAATTAACAGTAGAGCAGATTCTGACATAAAAAGATCTAAATATCAGCGGTCGCTCTATATCTCCAGTAATATGTCTCAGTAAGATGAGACCGACATGATCAAACATATAATGCAGTGCTGACTGAGAGCTGAAGAAATAAAGGCTCCTCAGAAGATGTGAGATGTTTTGGAGGCTTGTGAAGACCATTGCTCCTCTGAGGAACAGTGAAAGTAAAGCACCATCAAAAGATCCTGATGATCAGATACTTATAGAAAATGACTGATGGAGAATCAAGTAAAGCGGAGCTGCTTCAGTCCAGTAAGAGTTCATCTGGAGATATGACCAAAGTTATTCTGATGCTTACTTTTGACAGCAAAAAGACACATGAAGCATGAGCTGAAGAAAGACATTTGTACAATTACACTAAAAGAGCTTTGACCGGATAAATAACTCTAATCTAACCATCAGATGAAGAAGGCGTGGAGAAGATTGTGTGCAATAAGTTTATCAACAAAGTTTAATCATGCTGATCATTTAGTTTAATACAGACATGTGATAATCCACAGCGCATGGATCTGGGAGTGCTGGGGTCAGTACCTTGTTCAGTGCATCTCTCAGTAAGGTCTGGAACTGGAAGACGGCGCACAGCACCTGAAGCAGCCAGAACACGAAGAGACTGCCGGAGTCGACGGTTCTCGGCTTGCGCCGCACACACTCCTGACACAGCATCACCACCACCTACACACACACACACACATCAGCATCTCAGCTGTTTACTGAGGGATCTTAACTCTTCAGATCTATTAAACAAATGCCTCTGAACGCTACCCATGAGACGGCGAACAGAACCGGATTGGTGTAGAGCACCACTGGATGTTTTTGAGCCATGGAATCACTCGACGGCCCATAATCCTCTCCGAGAGTGAGCGCTAGCTCTGCTAACGCCGTCAGGAGCAGCAGGCCAGCCACGACCTTCACACAACAACAGCAACAAGAGAGCGTCAATCAATCAGACGACAAAACATTGGGTCACACTACTGAAGCCTTTACAAAGGCTACATAAAAGCAGTTATAATAATTGGATTATGCCTTGTAATGCACCTTACAGTATAAATGTTGTGAGGAACTGTAACCACAGTTAATAAATAACATTTACCACTTCATTCTTACACTATGCATTTTCAGCTATAATTATTTATGACAAGATATAACTCATTACAACATATATTATGAATAATTATAATGCATTGTAGTCTTTAATATACCTTTATAATGCATTATGCCCTTTGAATGTCCTGTATAATGAATTTTACATAAAAGGCTTACCAACTTTATAATAAAAATTTAAAAAATCTTTAAAATCTGAAATCTTTATTTACTGTAGACTACTTTAAAAGACTCCAGTCATAAATTAATATCTATGACTTGCACTGCTATGTGAAGGTGATCAGTAGCTACCCATTTTTTAAGAATCAGACAAACTTATATTTCATGCAGAATTTCTAAAATCTCATGATTGACTTCTTGTTTTTCCAAATCTTTATGCATTTCTCTTTTCTATGGAACACTAAAGAAAATATTCTGAAGAATGTTTCAGTGGTTATTGTCCATACGGTGACACTGGACTCTAACAGTCATGGGGAGAATTGGCTCAACAAGCTGAATTGTTTTTTTTTTTAGGGGGTGAACTCTTCTTTAAAAGTCGACATGATCCCATTTTTGTCCCTACCATGGCATGTGTCTGAATTAAACAGCTTACTGCAACACACAGAACTGAGAACCCTCTCCTGATGTCCACAGAAATTATGAGCACTGATACTCGGAGTGTTACTCCAAAAGCAGGCAAACTGTTTCTGCTGTGAACATTTTCTTAAATGTGACGTACTGTGTTGTACGTTGTGTACCCGGCTTCATTACTGTTGTTCATTTGAGTATCTCTGATCAAATATTTTAAAATGACTGTTGTTGAATTATTAACATCACCTGTTTGCTGATGTAGAGTTTAGAGAGCGGAGCTTTGGCTGGTTTCTTACAGAGACTGCTGAAGTGCCACGGAGCACAGAGCCACAGGAAAGCTAGAGGAAGCCACACCAACACCGTCCGCTCCACACAGATCGGCAGATCCGGGTCCGGACGCTGCAGGTACGAGGCATTCTGACACACACACACACGCACGCACGCACGTCAGTCACTGGCAGGAGCTGATCTGCGGTCTCATTGTGACTCAGTGTATGTCAGCGTGATTTTGCTGACTAGACTGTTAATGTTTACACAGATTATAGTAGCTACACATGCAAAACAATGAATGACATAACTCATTTCTTTACTTTTAAAATACAATGTCATATTAGTTACAAATTACCTATTAAGGTCATTTATTTATTTTACTTCTATGTGAAGGCATTAGCTTATAATGTTAGCTTATAACATCTTATAATGTTGTTTACATCTTTGTGTTTTTGTCATTTGTGATATCATCCCATTTTTGGGTGTCACTCACATTTGACCTTTATCTTTTGATCATAAAGTATAATATTAAAGAAGCTGGGTAAACACCTTTGAGTACTGCATGTCTAATTTTGTTATAAAACATAATAACTCCAAAGCTGTGTGACTAAATTGAAATTTGCCATTAAAATTGTTGAATTGTTTTGTGCCCCTGAACCAAATGGAGTTTCATTTTGTCCTTCTTTCTTTCTTTCTTTTAAAAAAGTCATTCTAGGCATTTGTCTGATTCATCCAGAAGCATTATTAAATTCTTTGTTTACATCAGGTTTTTTCCATTTCTTTCTTGTTACAGCTATATTTTTAAGCTTAATCCAGTAATATAATTCACCTCTTCAAAACAAATTCAACAAAACCACTTTCATTAAAACACCATTAATCTACAATTATCTCACATAAGCCTTAATGTACTTACAATTTCTTTAAATATTTTACACCAAATGTATATTTTGAAACTGCTCAGAACCAACTGTAATACACATTAGCAATTTCTTTTACAAAATGATTATAAACTGAAAAATGTGAACCGTTTAGAATATAAAGTCATATCTTTACTTGTCCCAGAAAAATGATTTATCTCTGAGCAGGTTAAAATATAATTTGGTGTCACTTTCTACAAGAGTCCTACAATATCCTTATAGTATGTTGTGGTAAATAGTGAAATCCCACTGGACTGTCATTCAGAACTTGGAAACGTGAAAAAACGTGAAAATGTTTAGTGAATGACAGAACTTACCCAGAATATGGAGCCACAGTATTCTTCTAGAGCGGCAGACATGTCTCTTCCATCACAACTGACCAGCAGCAAACACAGATGAGGATTTTCCTTCAGTCGAACACCAGCTGACTCTCTCAGCTATAAACTTATATTGATTCTCTAAGCTGTAAAGTTATAACTGTGATGGATAATAACATAAACCTTGATCTGTATTTTTCTAACTCCACTTAACTTTGGTCTTCTGTTAAATAATCCTCTATGAGACGTCTTCCACATCAGCTCCCTGCTGCTCTTCTGAGTGACAATGTTGTCTGAGAGCGTCCTGTCTGAATAAATGCCTAAAAATGAGTTTAACCTTTCCCTACTTCTTCAAAAAGAAAGAGATTACGGTTCGCTTTTCATTACTCACCAGTCTAAAGTCCAGGTTCACCATGGTCATGTACATGTGAGGAAGGGGAGGAGGGACCCAGCGGGAGAGTTTCTGCTTCTGTGGGGTTAGGGGCGTAGGGTTTCCTGCCACTTCCTGTCGGTCACTTAACATCATTAAAGAAAGATAAACACAGCACAGCTGCCTGTGGTTAGTGTTATGTTTGAGTAAAATGTGTATTATGTTTGTCATTGTTTCAGTATAGGCATTATCCATCTTTTGTGCTTCTTCGAGGTGTTTCATATCTACAGTATATCCATAAATAGCTGTTCATGATTCCAAAAAAATGTAACAACATGAGCCCTGGTAAATGGTAAAGCAAACAGAGAGAGAGTGAGAGAGAGAGAGAGATAAATAATTGCCTGTAAATTCTTGCTTTATAGATTAGATTAGATTATTGTCAATTATATTGTACAAAGAGAACATCAATCTAAATGCTGCCAAACATTCTACGCTCATATGAGAAGAGATTAATACCAAACAAGGTTAGAATATAACAAAAATATACACTAACTTTTAAAAGTCTGGGATAAGGAGGATTTTTTATTTTTAAGAATTAAGGCTGCATTTATACAGGAAAAAAAACGTAATATTGTGAAATATTATTGTGATGCAAAGCTGAATATTCAGCTCCCCGTCTTCAGTGTCAGATGCTTCAGAAATATTTCTAATATGCTGATTTTTTAAAATTTCTTTACACACTAGGAAAAAAATCTGCCTTTATTTATTTATTGCATTACAGCTTAAACGGTTTCTTAGGTCTGATCTTTTTCTGTCAGTTTCACTGACCTATGATATCCTGTGACATCAAATTCATCTGAACTGACATCATCTCATGGAGGTAACAGTAAAACAGTTCAGCTCATAGAAGAAGACTAAGCTGTACTGCAGGTAAAAATATTTCACTTATACGTCAATAAAATCATTAAAACATGTTCGTGAATTATTAAAAGTTTAAGTAACAATTCTCATTTGTTTACATGAACTAACAATGAAAAAATATATTTTTACAGCATTTATTAACGTTAACATTAATAAATACTATAGAAGTATTGTTGATGTTAATTTATATAATTAATGTTAATAACTGAAACTTTATTGTAAAGTGTTACTAAAGTTGAATGTATTGCTCTCTGTGTGTGTGTTTGACACTCTTTAAAGTCTGGATTAACCCTTTAATTGGTGTATCCCTTGAATCCAAATTGCTAGAGGGTTACTGTAAATGCATGTGTCTACTGGGCACAATTTTCCTGATGCCACCGGGGTGGAGGTTGCACTGATGGCGAGGGTATATATATATATATATATATATATATATATTGGAACCTGTGATACGTTTTTTCACGATTCTTAGATTAATTAAAAAAACTGTATATTTTTATTATTCCTTTTTTCTCTCTCTCTTTTTTTTATTTAGCAAGGATGTGCAAAATTGATAAAAAGTGATAGTAAAGATTTATATAGTTAGAAAATGGTATCGCAGTATCCCAAAAAAACCCAATTGGCAGCACAACTATTGCCAACATTAATAATTCTAATAATAAATCAGCATATTAGAATAGATTGGAACAATGCCTGATGGAAATGTAGCTTTGCATCACAGAAATAAATTAGATTTTAAAGTATATTTATATAGAAACCAATATTTTATATT
The DNA here is from genome assembly GCA_032359235.1 of Enteromius mattozi. NCBI lineage: Eukaryota > Metazoa > Chordata > Actinopteri > Cypriniformes > Cyprinidae > Enteromius > Enteromius mattozi. The sequence goes on from JAUMHE010000062.1 coordinate 2,049,744, forward strand.
GTAATAACATTTTGCAAGATTACTGTTTATTTCTGTATTTTTGATCAAATGAATGCAGCCTTGAAGAGCATAACAGTCTCATTAAAACATTAAAAATCATTCTGATCCTAAACTTTTTAACGGTAGTACAGTGTTTATACCTAAAAAACATTTTCCAAATTCCTCAAGATGAGAGAGGTATTTTCATAAGGTCTATTCTCTCTTTTTGACAGTATGAGCTTCTGGCCACTGATAATGTTTACAGTTAATCATTACATTAGACATGATAAGATACAGTGTTCTGTGACTCATTGAGGATCCAAGGACACATCAGCATGACAGACAAAATGACAATTACACAGCATTTTTGATTACTATTTTGTCCCTAATGAAAATTAAGTCACAGAATTAGCTAACGTTTTTTCCACCTACTTTATAAAATCTGTCAAATTAGCTATATTGGTAATATAGGCGCTATATTTCTGCTGAGCAAACATTAAAGAATTGGAATAGTGATCCAATACACCCACTGTGTTACTCTGCATTGCTAATGATGTTAACTATGTGCTAATTTTCATAGTAATAGAGAACACCGCCCCACCCCCATTTACAAATATATACCCTGTGTGTGTGTGTGTAAGGGTGAATGGACACAGTTCAACTTCATAAGTGAGCTATTTCATTATAAAGGACCTGAGTGGCAATAAATAATCCATAAAAAATTATAACCCTATCCCCCAAACCAACACGGTCTCACTCCCAGCTTGTCACATACTGGTGTTTGGTCAGGACCCTTTGGTGTCACATTTTGATGGACAGGGAACCTCTTTAGTGCCATTATTCACCATACAGCTCCTCCGCTGCTTTAAATATAAGAAACCCTTGGCATCAAAAAATGCTGATGCCAGATACCAGGAATTTTATCGTAATGATTCAATTATATATTGGGTAATGATATTGCCATTATTACATGTGTTGGGGTGTGATTTTTTATTTATATTACATTTACACATTTATGAGCATATAACCCAACCCCTGCCCCTAAACCTACCATTTGTCAATAAAACACAAGATATAACAGGCAGATACAACTACCGTCATTATTTATTTAAAAACAATTAATATTCCAAGTCTTCCTAGGCAAAAAAGATTGATTTGTGAGAGGAATAGACATGATAACCATGTTCGTCCGCTGTGAAGCTCATCCTGTGCTGCAGTCTCTGTGCGCAACTCAAAAAATGCCACCAGAAGAAGCCTTATGTGAGCCGCCTTTGCGAAATGCGAAATGCTATGCTAAATGGATAATACTCTTGTGTGTCTCATGATCAATTGCGTCATTCTACAGGGCGGGAGTATCTTTTTGTATGAGATGTGAACACGTTAAAACCTTTTTTTGTTTTACTCTCTTCTTCGCATAAAAACATCATATGGCTTTAGAAGGATTTGGAATGTAACACGACTTGTTTTTAATGATTTATACTGGTTTTGGTCAGTTTTTGCAATAAATACCTGTGACTGCATTTATATTAGCCTCTGTGTGTTTTATATTGTTCAGAAGTGGGTAGGTTTTAAAGTCTGGTCTGATGCTGGTGAATGAAAATTGAATGAAATTTATTGTGATAATGGCCTCAAGTCATTTAAGGAATTTAGTGAGGAGTTTTCTTTTTTTATATATTTAAGACTGAAGTAAAGGCCTATGACGTTCCTTGGAAGTTCCATCCATTGTGGAAGTGGTTAGACATTAAAACTCCTTCTAGTTCAGTTTCTAAGATCTATTATTCAATCCTTTTACTGTAGTATACATATATTCCAGCTATCCTCTCCTGGGAAAGAGCTGGTCTTTTTAGAAACCTGATTGGGATGTGGTATTGGCCAGATGTTTTACTGCTTCTAAGAATCTTGCACATCAGATGATACATAATAAGTGTATCAATAGGGCCTATATCACCCCCAGTGTATCACACAAGTTGAAGGTCAGATCGGATCCTTATTGTCATTTATGTAATAAATCTACAGTGGGCTCATACTTGCACATGTTTTGGGAATACCCTTTGGTGTTCTGTTCTTTCATATTTCCTGTGTTTACATATACCTTGAGATCCACAGCATTTTTTCTTGTTAGACGAATCCATCCTTGAACTGAATGCTCATCAAAAAAGGACCCTATCAGCTGCAAGTACTGTTGCCAAAAAGTTTTGAAGTTATGGTTAGAACCATCTACTCCCACAACTTTTACTTGCCAATCTTACTTCAGAGATATTGTTTTGCTGGAAAGTAAAAGTGGAGAGTACCCAAACAAAAACATAACAGACAGAAAAGCGTAATCATGAAAATAAGCATCCTGGACTGGACTAGACTGGAAAACTTGGGTCCACCAGACTTGGAAATGCTGAGACCACTATACTTGGGAGGACCAGGTTTGGAAACATTGAGACCACCAAACTTCAAAATAGGGCTGGGCGATTTTATCGTCGATTAATTAATGCGCATTACATCAGTAAAGCCGGTTCTTTGATTAGCAGTAAATCTCAATCAGCTGTTTTTAAAATGCGCGGCAGTTGAAACACAGAGCCGTAGATCACTGACGAGCTACGCAATTTCACATTCAAAATCAGAAATGAATCGCTTCCGATTCTGAAGATGATATTGCGTAAATTGCCCAGCCCTACTTCAAAATACCGAGACTAATGGTCTTAGGAAACTTGATACCATCAGACTCAGGACCACCAGGTTTGGAAAGGCTAAAATGACCAGACTTGGAAAGATTGGAATCGGCTGATGAGCAGGGTCTCCTCACTATGTCTGAAATGCTCTGCAGCAGTAGCAGACTGGTATATGGGACTTTAAAACAGGTAAACAAATGTCAGTGATCAACAAACTAGGCCAACATAACTTATTATGTGGTCTTGTTTGTGGATCAATTGTGTTGATTGTTGTGACTATGATCACATTGCTCCCAACTGATCTTTCATTCCCTTGAGCTCTGTGAGACAGCCATATCAGTTTGTTAAGCCATCTTTCAAACTCCCCTGAGTGCACAGAAGGGTGCAGAAAACAAACTTTCAGCTACGAGCACTGGAGCCTGAGAGACAAAACAAAACTGGTGACGGACAATCTAAGGCAGTCAAACTAGGGTATAACCACAACAGTCTGACAAACATCAGCGAAGGAAGTTGTGGTCATACTCAATCCAAGAGAGCTGCTGGCACCAGGAACTCAGGTTATTGCATGTTAGGCAGTGGAGCCATCTCCTGGGAAAAATCTTCAAAAGTCGCACAGGGAGCCCGGGAATTCCATACGGAAGTTGTCAATTCGTGGGTGCGACCCAAGAGGAGAGTAAGAACATATACGGCACCTTAGCCTAACCTCAAGATTATAATGAGGATACCAGAGCGCACTGTGGGAGAAAGGCTTGACAGGCATTCGGATCGCCGCCATAAACCGGCGGATTGTTGACATGTGGCTGGGGCTTAGGAGGAAAACCAGCACGGAAAAAGGGAGCCCAGCACGGATTAGCAGCCTCCCGGTGAAGGTCATCGACCCATGTGAGCAGCTCGGCGACTAGGGCATTCAGAGCATCCACCTCCTGTGGTGCTGTGGTGCTGAGTTGGGTACAATGCTGGCCCATCAAAACTTGTTGTTGAACAAGAGTGGAATGAAGCGTATAAGATCCTGCTGAATCCATCATTCGTCAGACTGTTCTGTCAGGAAATAGGCAGGATTTAGATATATTTACATTTATAATAGGGGTGTTGGGGAGTTCATTAAGGCGTAGCACCTCTGGTGTCACCTGTGGCTCCCAGTAGCTGTAGCCAAACCAGGTTGAGGGTAGCCATCGTGTCATTGGCCTTTGGTGAGATATGGACTTTTCCGTCCTGAGCATGTGAAGACAGATCCCGGCAGATTGTGCGGATAAGACCTACTAAAACAGGACCAACAGTCATGAAAGTGGTTTCTGCAAGCAATGTGGTACGCTGAGAGCATGGCAAGACACAAAGATGCCCTGGTCAACCACTGCGCCCAGGCGATCTCCAATCATATCGACTTTTGTCTTGCCATTGGAGCCAGATGGAATCTGGGAAGAGAGAGTGAGGCAGACTATGCGCACCTCTCCCTCACTTTAATCCAATCCACGTGCAAGTCTTGACACCTTGACGTTCTCCAACTACCCTAAAACCTCAAAATCCTGTGGCAATAGGCAAGCGACGAAGCAGCAGGTGTGGATTCACTGGGAGCTGTAGCCGCAAACCTGCACACTGGCAGCTCAGGTCTAATGGTCATCTTCTTACTGACTGAAGAAACAGCTGGATTCTGCGTTTACCTGAGTGACTGAGCAGCCCTCTTTGGGACCACACTGCTCACCTCCATAGTAAGAGGAAAGGGCTAGAAAAGGTGCCCTAAAAATTGTTTTCTTCACAGAACCCTGGCCCAGCATACCACGGAAGGAGGGGATCCCATTTCATGTGTTTAAACAATATCAAAACTTCAAACAAAACACAAATGCTGCGTCCAAAATCGTATACCTCCCTACTATATAGCAATACGAAAAACAGTATGCGAGGCGAGTAGTATGTCCAAATTCATAGTATTCGAAAAACAGTAGGCGAGAAGTACCCGGATGACCTACTGCTTCCGCCCGAATTCTGCAGTATGCATATAATGGACACTTTACTATCCCATGAGGTCACAGGACGCGTCATAGTTGAAAAATGGCGGAAACTGAGACGCAGCCCTTTTCAAGTTTAAGTAACGTGACCTCAGAGAAAAACGTTGTTCATTGTAGTTAAATTGCACTTATAAACGTATAATCGAAGTGAACAGCTTACTTATTAAATGTTTAAACATTGTAAATCGATTATATGATTTCGTGAATTGGCTGTAAAAGGTTGTTTAATCATTGCTGAACAAATCAAGCTTTTTTTCTTTAAATTTTCACGCTGTTGTGACGACACATGACACCTGACAACATCAACATAGCGGATGTAGTACGTCCGAATTCCATTCATGCTACCCTCATTCATACTATACAGCACCGTTTTGCATCTCAGAGCAACATGACGGTGTTTCGTTCCTGAATGAATCAACTGTTCCAATGATTCGGTTCAATCGCAATGACTTGATTAAGAGTGACTTACTGCCACCTACTTGCGGTACATGCAATGTATGCACACTTCAAGACAGCCCGCTCTCAAACAGATCGACTAAAAAGAGGAACAGTCCTGGTAGCCAGAGAGCTCGCTAGATTTAACATGGATATTGCGGCCAGGTCAGCTCACAGAAACAGGAGGTGGCTACATATTCTTCTGCTGTGCCAAATGTCATGAATCTGGAGATAGCTATGCTGCAAATATAGGAAAATGCTGAGGAGGACTGGGAACGCTTCTGGGATATTTTGCACTCTTTATACAGGAAACAGCACGACTGGTTTGATTAAAATGATGAAGAGATCAAGGCCCTACTTGCTGAAAAAGCACCGCCTTCATCATGTTCATCAGAACAACCCGTCCTCAAAGGCTAAGAAAAACGCCTTCAACAACATTCGCAGGATTGTACATAGCAAGCTTTGCAAGATGCAGGACTCTTGGGTGAGTGCCAAAGCAGATGAAATACAGAATTTTGCTGATAGAAACAATGCCAAACAGTTTTATGAAGCCCTCAGATCTTTGTATGGACCTCAGGCTTCAGGAAGCTCCCCTCTCTACTGGACTCAGATGGTGCAACGATCATTACTGGGAAGACTCTGATTCAACAGCGCTGGACTAAGCTCTTCCAAGATATCATGCTCAGCCCATTACTCACTCATCCCAGTTAAAAGAGGTGTTTTGATGATCATCCATGTGCAACATATGACTTCAACTACTTCAACTTCTTCTGGTTACATTAAAGATGACTGGAAAACTGCAGCTCTCCACTGTGAACAAGTAATGCTTATATGGGAAGTACTGTCACTGCGAATGTGCCTACATAATCTATTCTAGACATATTACTAATTATAAAAAAATAGAAAAAATAGATATTTTACCTACATGAACAATTTGATGTGCTTCAAGTCTGCAGGCTGTACTACTTCATAAACAAACCTATTTTTAAAATCTAGAAACCAATAGCATGATAAGGCTAAACAATAAGACCTGTTAGCGGTGTAAATGTGGTTTGAGAAAGGACAAAAAATAAACACAAGCTAAAAATGAATTTGTAACATTGGACAGTGACAGTGGACCTTAGAGTGTTAATTATAATTTGGGTACAAAGGTACAGGTCACATTTGTGCACAACTGTGTTTGTATAAATGTATAAGGGTGCTCTTAAACTTTGCAAATTAGACAAAGAATATTAAAATCATCTCGTAAATTGAACAAAAAAAATATTTCTGAAATTCACTGACAATTAAACAATTATTGAAGAGTAGTTTGTCAAAATAATTTCTATCTAGCTGACAGATTAACAGTTATACATTTTTACAAGAACTATGCATTACATATGAATATTACAGCATTTCATTGTTTTTAAAGTGTATCCTGAAATATCGTTTTGATGTCAAAAGAAAAAGTCTATTTACGAGTTATCTTTTAAAATGTAAATGTAGAAAAAAATGTGTGTCATGATGTCTGCAAATGCGTCTTTTTTATTTGTTTCACAGACATGCACATATAAATATACAGTATACATATATCAATACATATCAAGATATGTCTGCCTATGCATCTTTTTTATTTATTTGTTACACAAAAATTCAAAGAATACAATTTAAATATTTTACCAATCCACCCACAATGAATACAGTACATTTACATATTTTGATTTGTAAGACCAGGTTTCAGTTTTTTCACAAAAATCATGATTAAGATTATGTAATTAACATTTAATCACATTTTCATAGTATTTTCAAAACCCTTAAGCTATTACCTATTTCCCTTTATATATGAAACACTCTTTGCTGACTATTATTGCAAATATTAGGGTCAGCTGCCCTAAACTCAAATTGGTTCTTGGCACATTTAGGAGAAATTGATTATTAGATAAAATAAGATTCAAGAATTATGCAACCTGATTTCACAAAATTCTGTATAATGACCATGTACTGGTCGAATCGTCGAAAAGATACCAAGGTAAGTCAGTGACAGGCATCAGCCATCACTGATCCACGCACGGATAACCGGATTCATTTTATATAAATTTATACTTTCATTGTAGCACCTAGTCCCACCTTTACCCTAAACCTACCCACTTCTGAACAATATAATACACACACAGACACATTTATTTATTGCAAAAACTGACCATAAGCAGTAAAAAAAAAAGGCATTACAAACACGTTGTGTTGCAATTCAAGTCCTTCTGAAGCCATACAATGTCTTTATGTGAAGAAGAGAGTAAAATATAAGGTTTTAATTGCTGAAATTATCCCGCTCCATTAACGCACTCATGTCTCATTCAGAAAGACACTCTCGTCCTGTAGAATGATGCAATCGATCATGAGACATACAAGAGCCAATAGAAATTTACATCCAAGGCTGACGTAAGGATTCTCCTGGCGGCATTTTTTGAAAGCAGCTGCAGCACAAAAGGCTATGATCCAGATTAAAATAGTCACGGCGGACGGAGAGATGGTGATCGCATTCTCTCACAAATCAATCCTTTTACCTCGGAAGAATTGGAATATTAATCCTTTTTAATAAATAATGCTGGTAGTTGTATCTGCTGGTTTATCTTGTGTTTAATTAATGGATGGTAGGTTTAGGGGCAGGTGCTGGGTTACGTGCTCATAAATGTATAAATAAAGTAATATAAATAAGACTTTTTACAGTGAAAAATCACACCCCAATGCAATAATGACAATATCATTACCTAATATTTGAATCCAGTTATCCGTGCGTGGATTAGAGGATGGATACCCGACCCGAGCCCGACGGTACCCGACGTTACCCGACGGGCCGGGCCGGGTTCGGACAGATATTTAGAAAGGATGCTCGGTTTCGGTCACATCAGCGCGATAAGGCCTCTTGTGTGCACCAGTGTTATAACGGCGCTTTTTGCCCCGTGTGCGCTGATGCTCTCATCTGTTGACATTTCAGAACGCCTTCCTTCAGTTGCTTAATAAAAGCGGGCTTTCAACACAAAAAAGTGCATGTGTCATTAGTATGAGAAAAAAATTTGATCTTAACTGTGTCGGGCTGGGATCGGGCTCGGACATAAAAATCTTAATGCCTGTCGGGCTCGGGTCGGGTTCGGTTACTGCTCTGTCGGACGTGGGCCGGGCTCAGACAGAAAAACGCGGCCCGATCCGCACTCTAGAGTGAGCCCATCACGGAATTTTTGACGATTTCGTGACATTTACACGGAATTCTGTGTTAAGAGTCCGTGGTCATTACACACAATTCTGTGAGATGAGGTTGGAATTATGAGTGACTGTAACCCCCATGGGTCCTCACCACCACAACTCATTCTCGTTCCGAGTGTGTCTCGAACCCAGGTCTCCGGCATGGGAGGCAGGTATTTTAACAAGTAGAACACCTCTTTTTGAGATCAGGGAAGTAAGGTTTACTTGCACAGCACCTACCAGCTGGCCTCTTTTACATGAGCAAAGTAAATAATAGACTCAGGGGCTGTTTACATGACACTGTAAGAGTTAGTGTAAGAGTTAAAGGGATAGTTCACCAGAAAATCACCCTCATGTCAATCCAAATTCGTCTTCATCTTCAGAACGCAAATGAAGACATTTTTGATGAAATCCGAGAGCTTCCTAACCCTCCATAAACAACAAGGGAAGGCACAGAAAGGCAGTAGATAATGACCCAAAAGCAACAAAGGAGTTCATCAGCGGCAAGAAGTGGAAGGTTTTAGAGTGACCAAGCCAATCTTCAGACCTACTGTAAACCCTATAGAGTAAGCATTTTAGCAGTAAAAGAAGAGGCTGAAGGAAGTAACCCCCAAAAGAGGCTGTGCTGAAAGCCCGGAGAAGCCTCACAAAAGACGAATGTAAAGTTTGGTGATGTCAGTGGGTCACTGGCTTGATGCACTTACTGCAAGCAAAGGATTTGCTACTAAATATTGGCCC
>JAUMHE010000062.1:2063477-2077127 GCA_032359235.1 Enteromius mattozi
ATATGACTTTGCCCCAGTCCTCAGCAGTCCATTCTGATAACTGGGGGCAAAGTCATATTCTCCGATGAAGCCTCTTTTCGATTGTTTGAAAAGGCTTGTCTGGAGATGAAAAGGTGAGCGCTACCATCAGTCCTGTGTCATGCCAACAGTAAAGCAGGCCTCTAGAGTAACTGAATTAAACTCTGAGGTGTACTGAACATCTAACAGTGGATGTCTCACCTGCTCCACCAGACGTTTAATCACAGGCAAACCTTCCAGCGCAGAGCTGTCACAACCACTGGTCAGAATCCTCTCGAAGCCCAGCGAGATCAGAGCTTCTAACGCAACCGCCGGATCGTGGACCATATCGAACGCTGAGAGAGGACACAGAGAGAGGAGCTTTCTGAGAAACACACTTCGGAGAAGGAGCTGTCAGCATATTCAGACAAATATTGTTTTACCTCTGTGAAACGTGACTGGTAAAGGTCGACTGGCCGCTGCACAGAAAACAGAAATAAAACACCCAGCAGGTGTTATATAATATGCACTGCTAATATCAGATATGTTCCGATTCATACAGTGATGTGCAACAATGAAATATTTTATGGTTACACTTTATTTTACTTTCTACGATCACTTCTGAGAACTCTTAAAAGTCACAAACCACAAATATATGCATTCACTAAATGAAAGACACTGGATGAAGTGTTATTATGGATTACCTGTATTTCAGCCGAAATTAATGGTTTGAAGTTATAATCCATCATAATTATAGATGTGTTTATTCTCAGCCTTAAGAGAGAAGGCAGGCAGGTTTTACCCAGTAGCTCCATGCAGAGCTCAGCATCTACACGGCCGTCTTCTGTCAGCGCTCCAAACACCAGCCCGTCTGCTCTGTGAATCTTCATCTGCTCAATGTCTCTCTTCATCACCTCCACCTCCCAGTCAGAGTACAGGAAGTCCCCGGCGCGGGGCCGGATCATGGCATACACCGGGATCCTCACATTCTCTTTGACCACCTGCAACAGACCTGAAGAGCAAAGACCTGTCCAATAGACCTGACGCTGAACACTGTTAATAACACTGAACGCTGGGATGCAGAAAACCTCACATTGTGTTTAAAAAAGAAGACATTTTTTATAGAATATTATCATCAATTAATTTATTTTTCCTCTACATTCTCAAAACTTTGAATTACAATTTAGGTCACACGTTATATTAGGTGGTCTTAACTACATCAAAACATGAGTACAATGTAAACACATGTATGTACACAATAAGTGCATTGTACCAAATGATTAAATGTAAGAAAGGCCACCTAATAAAAAATGGGACCAAAGCTTATGCATGTTAATGATATCATAAACATATTTCTCCGTGACCTGTGCTGGGCGTCAGTCCTCCCTCCAGCAGGTTACAGCACAGCTCCAGACGAGCGGCACCTGAAAATCACCAGCACAACACATGACCTCTGACCCCAGGACTGTGAATCTGAGGATGTTTTGCTGTGTGAGGCTGTACCTCCTCTCTCTGCGTTTATGGCTGACTCAACCGAGTCCACACACACCTCCATCAGGAACCCGTCTGACATCTGCAAGGACACAATTCCCACTGACAGCATTAGTTTCTAACCGGAAGCTATATTATAACTGTTGGGAGAGTAATGAAAACATGATTGTGATCTGTCATAGCACAAAGTTACAAGCTTCTGACATTTCCACAGGTGTCAGAAATGTTTAGTGCTGTTAATGTAATGTTTAGTCAGACAAGGGTTGTTCTGTGCTCGCAGACTGTAACTTAGTTACACAGAATCACCCAGAACATGTGAAACAGTCGTATTAAAGCAGATTACTGAACAGTGCTCGTGAAGGGCTCCAATGAACACAACGCCTCCTAAAATGTCACGCATGTTTAACATTACTGACATGATTAAACAAGCTCCTGTGTGCTTGTTTCTTATGTAATGAGCGATTATGCTCTGCTTTCTGTTAAGATTCATTACCTCGCGTGAAAGTGCAGCTCCGGAAGTGGTTCATAGTCAGGGTTGCCAGATCTGCGAAACAAAACCAGCACAATTGCTACTCAAAGTTAGCCTAATAGCGCTTTTCCCCCCGCAGTTTTCACCTCATTTTAAAAAGCTTAAGAAGGAGAGGAGAGAGAGGTAGCTTTAACTCGTGTACATTTCCCAGAAGAACTCGCGACAGCAGTGTACAAGCAGCCCGGTCTCGCGGGAAAACAGCAGGCTTGGCAACTCTGTCTGTTCTTGCTTCAGTGAATCGAGGACTCGAGATCCACAAGAACCGATTCTTGAACGAATCGCTCGGAAGTTTTGTGAAATGTTAATAGATTAATTGAAAAGAAAGTATGACAGAGACCTCGTTCATAACAAGAATATACGCCCTATAAAGTATGTTTAAACGAAGAATTAAAAGCCTGTACATAAGTTAAAAGTACAGTTCACGTGCTGAGCTGAAGAGATGTGCTTTATTATAAATTGGAGCTTTCTTTCTTTCTTTCTTTCTTTCTTTCTTTATACATGCCATGGTTTGACCTGCCACAACGACATTGTAAAGTAAATAATTTAACTGCAACATAAGGCAAGAGCACTATGAATGTTATATGAATACATCAAAAACTGCATTAACTAGTGTTAAAGTGCTAAATGTTTTTTCTGTTTCTTTGTTTGCATGACTCTCCAACTACATGTCATGACAGCAATAAAATAATCTTTATGCATGAATACATTAGAAAGCTGGATTCATTTGTATTAAACGCAGCAGGAATGTTTTATTCTGGAAAATCACTATATTTCTGAACATATTCTTCTCTGGTTTTTTTTTTTTCTTCTTCCTCTTCTTTCTACATGCCTACATACATGTTTGACCTGGTGGCCTGGTTTGACCCGGTCACAATGGTGAGGTAATGTCAAAATCATTTGAATGCAATATTAGGCAAGTTCAGTCTGAAAGATATATATGAATACATCAAAAACTGTATTAACTTGCTTTAAAGTACATGATTACTGTGTATCTGAAAATGTTTCTTTGCATGACTCTTTCTTTGGTTTAAGCCATGACAACAGCAAACATGGTAAGTGTATTGTGCTGACAACATCCAAATCCTGCATTAACTTAAAGTACAGCATGATTTGTTTTTATTCTGGAATATCATTGGCATGTCACATCTTCACTCTCAGTGCACAGTTAAAATTAAAAAAAGAATGTAAACAGTAAAAAATTTGTCATATTTAGAGAGTTTTATTGCACAAAGGAAGTATAAATTTACACAATTATGGTGAATGATTTTCACAGCATACATTTGTTATGGTCAGGTAAGCTAAATAACATTCTTCTTGTGGTACATGTTTATTTCCAGCTGTCTGTTCATCTGTTCTGCTCTGATGACAGCTAATTTAAAACACGCAGTTCCTCCCTTTTTCAAACTGAAACCTTCTATGATTTAAAAAAAAAGGAACCCACCCTTAAATGCATAATATATAAGTACAAGTGTGATCACAGTAAGATTCTTGATGGAGAGAGAAGAATGTGCTGAAATCCACATCTGGGCAGAAACTCCTAAAAGACACTGTCAAACAGCCGCATTGACCGCATGAGAATTGCATCCTCAGACAAACAGAAAAGAAACACAAGTAAATGGCAAGAGTCACATTTTCCTGCAGGATATTCCCAAAAGCAGCTTTAGCAACTAAACATTTAATAAGTTAAGTACAACTCTTAGTAAGTTATGCCAAAGAAAGCCATCAATCAACTTTGGGTTGTGTTACGATAAGCACAATGTATTATTAATTTAATGTAAAGTTAAACCTGCTCTCTGGAATATTCCCTGGAGATATTTCATCTTTGATTATGATGTTTTGCATTTTGATAAAAAGAATAAGTTGTAGAGATCAACCTTTTGACATGACTCCATGAACTCCTCCATGGTGATCATTCCATCACGGTTTCTGTCCATTTTCTGAAAAAAGTTTATAAAGTTCAATATGCGTTATTGAATATTTGGAAAGTGGTGAAAATCCTTGAGTTCAAGTGATATACAGGGTTGTGAAAATATATTTGCCCCCATCCTGATAGTTTTAGATTACATTAAATGCAACATAAACAAGCAACCTGTGTAAACTAAAATACAGCTTATATTTATGTAAAATGTGATTAGTACACTTGAATAGGTTCCTCTGTAACAGAACGAGGACAATCTTGTGAGGACACTGCCTGGACTGGGGGTGTAGAAATTACGTTCCGTGTTCCCTCGATTTCCCCAATTAGACCTGGTTGCATCTAGTTTCATAGATTTGGGAATTTTTCCAGTTGGTGTTAGATAACTTGTTCTTCAATATGAAAGATTATTTATTCTTGAGTTACATTTACACTGCTCTCCAAAAGTTTGGAAACACCCTAGAAAAGTGGGGTTTTGGACAATATCGGCATGAACTCTTTTTCACTTGCCCTTATTTTGCACTGATAAGGGACACCACAAACTACGAAAACATATTTTATTACATAAATAGTTCATACATAGAAAATACTTAATTTTTCAATTCATCAAATCCACCATTACCACCATTAAATCTGGTCATCCCAGTTCCTCCCATAGTAGCTCAACTGGGTTGATTTCGGGTGATTGTGGAGACCATTTCATGACAGACATGATGCCAGCTGACTGTTTCCTCTCCAAATAGGATTGTATTTGCATCAAAAAAATACAAGGATTTATTCTGATATCATCCAAAACCACACTTTGCCAGGGGCGTTTCCAAACTTTTGGAGGGCAGTGTATTTTGTGTTAGATTTTATTTTCGTTTTTAAAACAATTAAGTTTGCGATATACTGTAAACAAAAATGAAAGGAATCAGGATGGAGGCAAACACGCTTTCACAGCAACAAATGTATTACTTTTCATTAATTGTAACTTATGTGGAGAGAGAACATGGAGTTCCTTTTGTAATAGTTTTCCTTGCTTTTTAGCAAACAAAAAATTTTATGTGCAAGAAAATGGACATTAATGAACATCCTGTGTGTTTGTGTTCACCTGAAAAAAGTTTTCCACATGTTCTCTGGGAGTATCATCATGTATGGAGGGATACACATACTTCCCCATCAAATTATAAATCGACTTCATGATCTTCATCATCTCCTGGCAGACCGACACCACATACACACACATACACGTTTACATTAGTCTTTTTTAGACACCAAACTGACCAAAGCGTCATTTCAAGTACCTCTCTTGTGATGAATCCATCTTTATCAAGGTCATAGAAATTAAATGCCCAGTTTAGCCGATCATATATTGAGCCTCTAAGGATGAGTGACAGACCAGCAACAAACTCCTGTTAAATGACAATAATAAGAATTATAAATCTGTCTGGAAACAAACAAACACATCAAACCACTCTCTTATCTGACACACTTAGTTCAGATCTCCTCCTGACCAGTTGATGATATGAATCAAGTGTGTTAGATAAGAGTGGTTCATCTTCAGGACCAGAATTAAAAAAAAACCTCTGCTTTTACTTACCTTAAAGCTTAAACAGCCATTCCTGTTAGTGTCAAATGCCTCAAAGAGGTAATGTGCATAAACACTTGAATCTGCCAGAGAGAGAGAAAAAGGAATTGGACAATGTGTAACTCAACCGGTGGTCCCCATATTTCACAGTTCATATTTTTCTCAAGAAAGATAAACATTTATAGTGAAAGAAGCCAAAATGTTAATATATTTACTATGTTCTATGCAATTGTCTTGATAGAGGGAAAAATACATATTTATTCTTTAAAATACATTTCTACACCATAAAAAGTGACCATGATTTTAACAGTAAGAAACTGTGAAAATGCTACGGTAAAAACTTGTTAAATAGTTAACGGTAAGTTCCTGTGAAATTTACAGTGAAGAACCGTAAACTGACATTCCCAGAATTCCCTGCATTGTATTTCAAATGTTGTTTGAATTTGGTGTTTTTTCTTTGAAATGACTATGTTTCTTCTTATCAGTGATGTTTATTAGGGTGTATGTTACATGTAATGTTATGTTGTAATGTTTATTGTATATTTGAGTGTAATGAGTCTCATCATGATGGTGTTTAGTGTTTGTGTGAATGACACTGAGCTCCTTCTATATATGTTACTACTTAAAAGCTGCTTGTGTTGGGCTTTGGTTCATCATGTGACTTTCTCATCATCACCTGCATTTAGTACTTATCAGTGTATTTCAAAGATACTAAACAGATTTCAGTACTTTAATAGGTTGTTATATTAACATTATATCAGTTAATGAAATTACGATATTTAACTGTAAATTTAACTTAATACTGTAAACCCTAAAATGTTATAAACAAATTTTTTTATGGTTGAATTCCAGCATCCACAGCTGCCAGTTTTTTACCATAAATTTTACAGAATTGTTTTTTTACAGTGTAGTTTTAACATTATTTGTTCTTCAAACATTCCTCTTCAAAAGAAGCAAAGTATAATCTATCTGCAAAATGAGCCACATTTGGTTTTTGAGCACTGAAAAATATAACATCGTCACAATATAACAAATTACGCCCGGTGTCATTGAGAATCCAAAATTGCTGGAATTTATATATGGCCTTAAAAATGAAGATGCTGAAAGGAAAGTTTGTTAAGACCCTAAATCTGAAACAGCATTAAGATATCTTTGATACTTCTTTAGTTACAGGCATGCAAACTTGAAAAAAATGAAAATATCATGACAAAACCATGATTGTGTTTGTGAGTAGTGGGTGGGATTTTGGACCCTCCTGCCAAGTTTGAGAACACATTTGGAGATTTTTTTTAATCGCCAAGGTGGGTCTACACCTTTAGGTAAAAAATAAAATTGAAATTGCTAGTTATCTGAAATGTAATTAACATTATATTATTAGAAAAAACAAAACAAGATCATTAGAATATATATGTATATATAGTGTCTCACCTCCCTGTGGGAAGAACTGAGAGTAAATGAGTTTGAACACGTCCTCAGTCACCACTCCACTGGGACATTCCTGAAACACACAACAGATTAAAACAAACACTATAAAACACCATTCTGACCAAAAACCTTCAACATGATACAATATACAATTAATTATATGTCTTTCACACATTAGTGGCAGATCACAAACAAGCAGAACCCATGATGATGCGTGGATACACTTAACAACATGCAAATTGACCTAAGACATTATTTTTGGGGGATAAATAATGGTGCAAATACCAGTAAAGTGACATTTACATTTTTGAAGGCCCTGTAGAGGAACTGCAGCTCTTTCCTGCTGAATTCAGTCTCTTCCTGTAGTATATCCAGATCATCAGGCCGATGACAAACAAAGGATATCTCAAACTCATCCTCAGTACTTTCTGTAAGAGAAACATCTCATTCATTTCTCATCTGTTTTAGAGAAAGCGTTAGGAGGATATTCACTACATCACACTAATAGTGAAATAATTGGTTAATTTTGAGAGGACAGTAGAGAGACGACAGGAAAGCAGTAGGTGGAGAGAGGGATCAGAGGAGGGAAGTCTGTGTGAGCACAGTGCTGTGTTTAACTGGCAGCTTTCATCCAGTTTTCACTGAGATTGTGAGCTTGTGAGCCGCTCTAGGGTGACTAAAACCCTGTGACAGGAGGTTGTCCAAAGGGATGACCCTTTCAGTCATTGCAAGAGAGGTTGGTCCTTCCAAATCTGTGATTTCTCAAATATTGCAGGTTCAAGTCTGAAGCACTGAAAAGGGTAAGGATCTGTCTCAGCACGTTCAAGAGAATTTGGACTGAAAGCACATCTGCAGTGATAAAGCCTCTCATCAGCAGATAGAATCAAAAGACTTCTACTGAAGAGTATGTTGTGTGGAGAAAGGAGAACTGGTTCAAAGTTCACTTTAGTCACGAGAGCAGGTCTAATTTATTTGGGTCTGATGGGAAAGACTGAAGACCAAAGCCCAAGTGTGTAAAGAAGTCAGTGAAAGGTGGAGGAGGAAGTGTCATGGTTTGGTCAATGTTTTCTACAGCGGGAGCTACATGCTGGAGTGAATGCAAATGTTGATCAGAACCTCAGCAACATGTGGTTCATTCCCTGCATTCATCACCAATCAGCCTCTGGAAAATCTTTAGTGACAAAGTTAAGGCTAAGAAACACACTAGAGTCACTGAACTGAAGAGACTGGAAGAAGATCAGACCAGCTCAGAGAGAGAGAGAGAGAGAGACTAGTGATGTCCTGCAGCTGCGATCAAATCAATTTAAAACAAGGGCTTCTTCCGACTGATCTCTGACTGCTGTAACCCGCCACAATTCTAGTCATAATCATCATCTTTCTGGGCCACAGTGGTGACTGTTCTTTAAATTTGATCAAAAAAAAAAAGGGCTCACATTTTTGTTGAAATGCCTTGGATATTTTGTCAAACATGAGCAGTGGTATACCTACAGCTAATATTCCTTCAAGCTGAGCAATAGAGATGAAATCAGGCTTTTATAGAATGTTCTCTAATTTTGATCTCCATGTGTGTTTTGTAACTAGATATAGCACATATTAAATCAAAATATAGCACATATTTCTTACATTTTGCCAAAGACTGACAGCCAACAATGATGTGTTTGCTGAACTTCATGAAATTGTAAACTTGATAAGAGCCTTAACAACACAGAAACAGAGTTACAGCTTGATTTGTTACCATTCAAAACATCCAAAAATAACTTTTTTACAGCAGTTTTAGCTCTTTAGAGTAAACAGAAGAGATTTCAAAGTTTTGTTTTCTCTTTTTCACCAGTAATGTATTTCCTCGCTGCAGAATGTGGCTCTAGATACATTTTCATCAGTCATTTTGTTGTTTGTATTACATCAACATCACACGTCCTGTTCATAGAGCAGAATGTTACAGGGTACATTTTTCAGTACCTCGTATACTAATAACTAATGCACAGATAATACTGAATTAATGTGTGACGTATGATTATCTAAGCTATTCAGTAACCTTCCTTCCAGGCAAAATAATATGCATTAATAAATTATTAATTACTGCATTATTTGTGCAAATTCATGTGTAAATTACTACAATTACTAAATGATGAGTTAATAATGATGTGCCTCAACAAGTAAAGTCACAACATAATGATATATTCACAAACCATCAGCTAAGAACTAATGAACATCGCTGTTTATAAAAGTGCTCAAGTGTTTAATAATCTGCAAAAATAAAAGGCTTTTACAAGGCTTTAGCTGACTGTGGTAATTAACAATTAACACTATTAGTTAATAAAACTAGTTATTA
The DNA here is from genome assembly GCA_032359235.1 of Enteromius mattozi. NCBI lineage: Eukaryota > Metazoa > Chordata > Actinopteri > Cypriniformes > Cyprinidae > Enteromius > Enteromius mattozi. Next base: position 2,072,737 of record JAUMHE010000062.1, read on the forward strand.
GGGAATTAATCCACAATGATATATTTGATTGATAACAATATATTAACCAGGCATAGTCATTATTAGTTGCTAATGTGGAAATCATTAATGAATAGCTTAGCTAATCATGAGCTATACATTAATTCAGTATTGTCTGCGCTTTAGTTAAGTTATTAGTGTACACTATTGTGAAGTGTTACCACTCTTTCCTTCGTTACACTGGCTTCTCTCTGAAGATGAAGGTCAGCTGTGTCTCTCTGCTCTCATCTGAAGAGGAGTGAAAGTGAGTGAACCTGAAGGCTGCAGACATCACTCACCGTCTGTAAAGCACCAGTAGTACAGAGGGAAGAGGGACACCAGCATCAAGATGTAGAGTCCACCTGTTTCATCTCCGGGCATGAGCTGACTGAAGCCTCTGCACTCCTGAGACCGGGACATGCTGCTGAACATGCTGTGTGTGTGTGTGTGTGTGTGTGTGTTCACTTCCAAAAACACTCCCACCCACACGCTCTGACGTCTTTCATCCTCTCTTTCATCCCACTTCATGACGGTTTCCAGCCTAACAAAAGCCTGCATAAGTAATTCATCGGCTTGTTTTGGAATCGCTTGTTTTCAGTCACAATGGGTGGGAAAATACAATTTCCATGCTGGCAGTTGTATTATTGGCTCTTGTTTTCCTTCTGATTATGTGTAAACACTGCCTAGTGTCACTGGGAAATCCTCAAAATCAGACGCCATCCCAGCATGCAACTCAATTACCAGTTCATGTTTTACAGCAAAATATAAGCTCCACTGGTGTGCCCCTTATTATGGGTCAACCGAAATTGATGTTTGTCTTAAGTAAATAATGAATTATAATTTATGAAGAATTAATGCACTTTGTAATTTCACTTCTGTCTGTAAAAAAGCAATCCAACAGAATGATGAAGACACCAAGATCACCTCTATAACAGTTCAACACAATCTTATTATACTGTGCTCTTATTACTGTTAATAATTCCAGCTAAGCAATGTGTTTCAGCATGCTGTTAATCAGTAGTGTTAATGTTCTTGCAGGATCTGTAGAAGCTTCCAGACAGGTGTGCTGGAGTCAGCAGGTGTTCGGTGGGTGGGTTGTATGTTGTATGTAACGATGGACTGAAGCATGTTATTCTGGGAGGATTTGATGTTTTTAACTGTGCTGTGAACCAAGTGGTGCAGAATTAGGTTTCATGACCTTATAACAATGTCACCAGCTGTTTGTCCACACATGCTTCTGTATATATATTTTTGGTCATGTTCCTCTTGTGTTTGTTCTGATCACACTCACAGACCTCATGTTGTGACAAAGGGCACAGCTGTTCATCTGAAGCAGCTTTAGATAAAGCGTGTCACTGCAGCCAAGGTATACGTTTCACATACAGCCGTTTTCCCTCTCCACGCTCTACTGTAAACTCTAAATAAAATCAACTACCAAAAATAAACGTGTAAAAGCTGAATGACAACTCAACTCAAACTCTACAGAGCATGATGACTTTCAGGCATTAATCACGTGCAGAAGATCAGCATAATAAATGTCTTGCTCTTCACAGACGACAGTACTCACACGAGAACTATTCACAGTGTTTTAATTATTTTTGATCAGGTTACACTTCAACTGCAGCTGATTTGTCCGTAACATGAGGATGTGGAAGAGGCAGGTTGTATGTGCTGAACAGAGGAATATAATGTATAATAAAAGCGGTGTATTTAACCATTTCATGCCGCTGAAGATGAGACGAAGCAAAAATCACTAGATCTGAATATTCATTACTGAGCTGTACTAACCCCACTTTACAACTAGCTCATTTCACTTTGTGCTCATAATAAAAACAATATTGCCACAGGTTCACAAGCTCTGTTTCCACAGATCAGTTCCTTTCACTAACCTTTCAATAAAGCACTGAGGGAACACTGTATGAAAAACACCTGTGATACAAAACACAGGCCACAATTACAAAACATTCAGTGAAAAAAATCTTCATATACAAATATAGAGTACAATCTAAACACATCATTTCTATGCAGTTGTTTTGTGGAATAAAGAAGACAGAAAGAGTGACCATCGCTGTAACATATCAGCTGTAACATCCAGAAAACAACTACAACACAGAAGATGATCCTGTAACTGGTGACTAGTGGTGTTGCTGTCAGTCTCTGCTCTCTCTGAAGGACCTAAGCCAGACTCCGCTGACGGGGTTTAATTCTTGGGTACAACTGATGAGGAAGAACAAAACAACTATTATAACACACGCACAGAGTCTATCTTCTAATTTAAGTGAACTTAAAACAATTTTCACATAAGCCAATTATAATAAATGTCAGATTTACCAAGTGGGAAATATACAGAATCTGAATTGAAGTTTCCAAACGCTAAATTTTAAATTAATTATAGAAAGCTGCTGAAGTTTTTCTTGTGTTCTCTGAGCAGCCACTGCTGAGTGTGATGCAGATCTGACACGCGTCGTATTTTCTCTGTATGTGTGTATGAGCTGACAGGAACACTGGTTTTACTGACATGGCCTGACAGCATCAGATCAGAGTTCACTGAGACTAACCCTAGCTCTACCCCTGCATTACGGATTATTAACGCCGTTAAACTGGTTTTAAGAAGTAGTTTTTACACTAAATGTGATCAGATGTTAAATCTCAGCCCTCTAGATGTTCAGGTTGTGAAGTACTCACCCCCAGCAGGTTCCGGGGCACGTATCCCTCTCCAGCGGCCGAGCGCACCCACCACCACTCGGTCTCGTCCTCATCCTCGCGCCGCAGCACCGTCATACAGTCACCCTCTCTGAAGCACAGCTCGTCATCCTGCTCGCCATCGTAGTCCCACAGACCGTACACCACCCCACGGTTCATGATGCCCATCTTCTCCTGCACGCCTGCACAGCAGTCAAACACACACAGCATTTTTATTGATTCACGCCTGTAATCTCAAGCTTCTCCTAGCATTGGTACAGGCCTCTACAATCATGAGCAATAAGCCTCAAGAGTTATTATAAGGTTGCTGTGCACAAAAAGTATCCTATGAGTGTCAAAAAATTATGGTTGAACCACTATCACAAGGACTGTTTTATCAAAGTCTTTACTATGATTTAGGACCTTAAGTGTGGTGAGACCCTTGCTGTCTACGGAGGGTCAGAAATCTCTCGGACTTCATCAGAATTACACAAAAGTGTTCTGAAGATGAACAAAGGTCTTATGTTTTTGGAACAAAATGAGGTTGAGTAATTAATGACAATTTACATTTTTTGTTTTTTTTAAACAGTCAGTAAAGAACAGTTCTTAGTCTAAATCCTGATTATTACATCTGATTCTTAGTCCAAATCGGACTATTAGCGTATCTATTTTTGTGTTCAGATCAGATTTGCATGTCCTTACACTTACACTGAAAACAACAACACAAATCTGATGATTGTCATATAATCCATTGCCCTGGCAGTGGCTAAATATGATGAGATACAAATTGAATGTGCAGAAACATCAGATTTGGACTGAGAGCCCAAGCAGAGAGAGCCTGTTTTCTCACCGTAGAGGAACTGAGAGCACTGCGTGTATCCCTCCTCCATCTCCTCACACTTATCCGCTGCCGTCTGCATGTCGCTGTAGGTCATGGCAAACACGGCCGCCCCACACTCCACCAGGAACTTACACACCTGCACGTTATTACAGGACGCGGCGCAGTGCAGGGGCGTCCTACACACACACACACGGCCATCAAAACAACAGCATGTGTCCGAGGTAACCGAGGCGATATCTTATCTATCCTCACTTGATGTGCTGTCATACCCTGGTCAGTGTACACTGATATAATCTTTATTTTATGATGATAAACAGCTGTCTATAGATCATCCCACATTTCGCTCCTACAGTAAATGTTAAACAATGATTTGACTGAAAACTGTTTTATAATTTTGCCTGCAAATGATTTTCAGTCGTAATCATGCTAATAGGTTATCAGGTGTTTATACTGAAGGGAGCGCTCAGTGCTAAAATATTACTTAAAATACGAGAGGTGTCTGTCTACAAGCACAATTTCCTGCATATGTGGCAAAAACAGAGCTCAGAATCTGTGAAGAGAGACTCGATGAATCAGAGAATAGATTTCTTCTCCCACTCCTATTAGATATCACACACATTTAATTTCAGAGAACAGCTATAAATGACAAACATAAAAAAGCCTTTGACTGAACTGAATGAACGCATTTAATGTAGTGCTGTCAAACGTACTGCATGCATGTATATATTTTAGAAAAAAATTATTTTACAGTTATGTTCAAAATAATAGCAGTGTTTTTAAAATGTGAGTAAAGCCAGAATTCTTATAATATTTTTTATGTCCATTTATTGGGAACACTGCACATTATATTTTTAAATCAAAACATGAAGAA
>JAUMHE010000062.1:2078557-2102036 GCA_032359235.1 Enteromius mattozi
GCTAAATCTTAACGTTTTTTTAGTTTATGAAGTAAATATTTGAGTTTGTATTGAAAAAGGCAGACACTGCTATTTTTCTGAACAGCCCAATATCATTTTTTAAAGTAATTAAAATATTGATCGTTTTTTTTCATGCTTTGATTTAAAAATATAATGTGCAGTGTTCCCAAAAAATGGACATAAAAAATATTAGAAGAATTCTAAGCTTTACTCACATTTTAAAAACACTGCTATTATTTTGAACATAACTGTATATATTAAGTATGTTTATTTATAATATAAATTATATAAATATAGACATCTATTATGCAAACGAAAATGTTTATTTTGTGTGTGATTAATCACTTGACAGCACTAACTGAATGTGCATGCACAGCACTGGAATCAGTGGCAATGATAACTTGTGTATTAAACTTGATTTTCTGCTATATAAGCTGCACGGTTCACTGATGAGTTTCTGTGAGTGGAAAAGCTCACCATCCGTCACTGTCAGCGGCGTTCACATTGACTCCAAACTGCACCAGGAACTTGACGATGTCTGTGTGACCGGCACACACTGCATTATGCAGCGCCGTGATTCCCTCGTCGTTAGGCTGACTGGGATCCTCCACCTGTAATACACCCATTCATCATATTACTGCCATATTCCTGAACTCACGAGAGGGAGAACACCACTGATCACACACACACAGTGAAACATGACTTTCCTCGTAAATGACCCACTGCACCAGATCGAACTCTCCCTCCAGCGATGAGTCCAGTAACAGAGCCAGAGGATTGAAGCGCACCCTCATGCTGTGATCGATGCGCTCGGACCCAGCCTTGCGCAGATTCGTCCTCTTACCCTGCACAGAAAACACAGCCACGTCACGCATTTAACAGATGCTTTCAATAAAGATGACCCGCAAAAAACAAAAGCTAAATCTGCAATCTCCAGCTAAGACAGGAACAGGATTTAGAGTTTATTGGGCAATTTCAGTGTGCTGGGATGACAATTAACCTCACCCCTGAACACTACAGAGAAGCAGCATTTTAACAGCAACAGTACATGAACATGGACTCGTGGAATTCTGACACATATCTGTTGACAAAATGTTTCCAAACTACTTTTTTGTGGCATGCTGACGTATCAACACAGAATTTAGGAGTTGGCTTTTTCTCAGAGAACAAGAAAAGTATTGTGGGTAAAAAGTGAATCTAGATATGATAGATTAATACTAATTAAAGGAGCAGCAGCTCTGTGTTTTAAGAAAGGCATACAGTTTTTACATTTAAGTTAACATTTAAATCAAAATAATTTAAGTTAGAGCAGTGAGGGTGTGAGTTTTGCCACTGTATATGTAAACTGAAGACCACTGGTCAGTTAATTTTGTCATGTGACTTCAACACAAACCCAAACTAGTGGCAGAATTAATACGCAAAACACTGGAACCTACACAGGACCAGTCAAAAGATGCTTTTAATCAAAATCAGACTGAAAACACACAGCGTTTGGTTTGGAGATGATACTTTGGCCTCTAAGCTGGCGCGGCGTTTGCTGTAGGCAAGTTTGTTTAGGTATTCGGCCCGACTGTTTTCTGAAGCTTTTTGGAAAAATCGCTTACCCTGCTTTTAAAGGAATATTTGTGTTATTTATTTTTATTTATTTATACTATTTTACATTTTTTGTTATTTATTGTTAATTACTTGCCTGTCAGTTTGTGGCAAAATATTTTGCAGTGTTCACATGTTGTTTATTACTGCATGTAATTCATTAAAATAGTTTCATTTCAAAAAGTTGATTACAAAACACACCTACATTTTTTGGAATGTTTTTGTTGAATAAAATTATAACCATACATTTTATCATTGAGGATGTATTTTAAGAAGTCTAAAAATCTGGTCTGATCTGGTGGGATAAGTGTCTCATCACACCCCCAGTCCTATCACCAGGTGTCACTCACACAAAACACACTTATGTTGACACTGCAGGCAGTGGAATAGGAAAAACATACAGGGAGATGGGAGTGAACTTCTTTTAACTGGAGAGCAGTGTTTTTAGTCTGTCGAGACGCGAGCAACAGTCAAACATGTCTATGTTCACATAGAAGGAACTATGGAAAAGCAGCATAATTTAATAAAACTCTTTAAAGAACTACTACTGTATGTCTGATATTTCATGTTTGCATTATGGTGACCAGCTGAAAGCTGCTGTTAATCGTTTTTATAGAACATTTATAGTTAATAATAGTCTACTAGTATTGTTTTGATATTTTTTGAAGCATTTTCCTAGTTTTATTTCTGAACATATATAAGACAAGTTTGTACAAGATGCAGTTGATGCATTTTTTCTGTAAAGATATTTCTAGTGTTGTATTTAACATTTACATCATGCTGTCAACTTTATGTGTGCTGCACATGGAATACAATCTTCTCTAACTAGAGGGCTAATAAAGAAAAAGTTACTCGAATCATGCTGTAGTAATATTCCCACAGGGCTGAAATTCCTGGGGGGTACCTGAGGGTTGACCCATTAAAAATGTCACTACAAACCACTCTGTGTATTGTAAATAATACAATGGGCACATATTTAAAATAACTGTGTTCCTAGTAAAACAATATAAACACAAAAAAGCAGTCGGAAGGTGTACGGAAATTTAAGGAAAGTTTGTAGACCCCCTCCCTTGCCTCACAGTGGCTTGGTCCACTGCTGTTCTTCAGTATTTATGTGTAAGCAGGCTGTCAAGTCTATATTCACTTGAAACATCGGATGATGTGTTTCTTTCTCTTTAATACAGATGATGCTGAAACATTAATGAATTACTCATGACAAAACATTGTGATCCAATCTAATTTTCTATGAGCCATTATAGGGTACCTAGCTTAGCTTGTTTAATACCGTAGCTTGTCACTCACTACAACTAAAACACTGTGGTAAGTGTGTGTGAACTGATATTAGGCTAATACTGTAGACCTGCAGATGTGTTGGTATATTTTTTTGCTCAATATGATGATAAGCGGCATATCAGTGGGCTTGCTGCGGTTGAATATCTAAAATAGAGACGTCCTCAGTCCCAGACTAAACCTAAAATACTATATGGAGGACGCAAAATAAATTAATAATTTTAATATGGCCTCGTGGTGAAACTATGAACTGAACAACGGTCTCATATCTATCCCTCTAAGTACAATTTTGGCTGAATTGTGTCCCTTGAAAGATTGCTCTTGAGAAATTTAGTTTATTGACCCCGCACCCGATTTTTGCCATATTGCCCAGCCCTAGCGGGGAGTGGAGCCTTGTTTAGAGCACTCACCGGTGGAGAGGGAACCTGTCCGGTGACCTCCGGAGCCTTCATGCTGAAGGTGTCTTCTGGGGCCTCTTGCTCAGCGCCGCTGGGATACGGAGGAGGAGGATAGGGAGGGAAGTCCTCCAGGAAGCTGTCAGGAGGAGGTGGAGGAGGAGGGCTGTCAGGCTGAGGTGGTGGAGGTGAGAGTGAAGCGTGGGGCTGCGGGGCCGGGTGTGGAGGAGGTGGAGGAGGCATGTCCTCTGCCTCGCTCTCAGGGGCCGCTGTGGGCTCCGCCGGCTCAGAAACAGCCTGCTCTGCTACCTCCAGAGCAGCTTCATCAACACTCTGAGGATCTGCAGGTGGCTCCTTCTCCTCTTCTCCTGGAGGAGTCACTGCCGTCTCCATTGCAGCCAGGGTTGTCTTCTGGTACAGCAGCTTCTGGATGTTGGGGCCGCCCGGGCCCTCGGGCTCCGTGATGGAGCTGCGTTTCTTTAGGGGTCTGGGGGCGTTGTAGAGCTTCTTCCTGAGGGCCTCGAGGTCAACGTCGCTCTGGTGCCGGTACGGGTTAGAGATGAAGGGCAGCAGTTTGGTGGGACTCAGAGGTCTGGGGATCCGCTCGCTCTCGGAGGCTCCAGCGCTGGGGTCCTTCTCTGCTTCAGGGACACTGGACGAGTCCAGGTACGGGTTCTCTGGGTGCTGGTTTTGAGACTGCTGGCCTGAAGAGGTCACTGGCTTCCCATAAACTGCATGTGCATCAAGACAAAAACAACTGTCAACTATACAATAGAGTAACAAATAAGTAGACAGCTTCACTAATTATAACAGGAGTGTTTTTAAAGTGCAGAAACAGTCAGTGATGATATTCTTTGATGATATAAATGTTTTTTGTAGCTGCTTTTTAAAGAACTGAGGAAACGAAGCCTTATGATTAGTAACTTGCAATGTTTTTATGGTTATCATGTCAAGCTTTTTGCATGAAACTTAGTAGAAAAATAATTGTGGACAACAGTATCAGGCTGACGATGTGAGAATTGAGCATGTCACCCAACACTAGTTAGGGCCAAGTGTGAGCAACTTGCCTGCTCTTCTGTTCTTCTGATCAGAGCTGGGAATCGAAAATCAATTCCAATCCCAAAATCAGATACTTATCTGCTATCTGACACTTGTTGTAAAATTAAGAGTTCAATTCTGCCTATCAATTCCTGTGAGCACATATTATTTTTAAGTGGAGAAAACGTGCTGTTCAAAATGTATTGTCCTTGAATTATTGATTCAAGTGATTCATCCAAAAACAAACAAAATTGTTTGATATTGAAATGTTTGGCTTTTTTTTTTTTTTATATTTTTCAACCATATGGAAATCCATAAGAATTGGAATTAATAAATTCGAACAAAACCCAACCCTAGTTCTGATAGTGTTACAGCATCTATAGCTCTGGTGTGAGTTTGATGTGAAAGGACGTTCAGGATGAATACAGTCATGTGTATTCTCATCTGTCTGCTACATGATTTGATTGTCCTGGCGTCTCTCACCGCTGATGAAGTTGCTGCCTCGGTTCTGGGATCGGCTCAGCGCTCCCTGCACGCCCTGGGGCTGTGTGTACATGGAGTAGATGGAGCTGGTGGTAAGCATCTGTGGCTTGTGCAGGAGCTGCCCGCCGGAGTCTTTGGCTCCAGGAGGCTCGGGGCTGAAGGGGTGTACGGTGGCCGCCAGGGGAGCCTCCAGTTTGGAGGGCAGGGGTAAAGTACCACCAGACTGGACGCCAGCGGGCGGCTGCTGAGCGGAGGGCTTACTCTTCCCAGGGAAGGTCCCTGTCTTGCTGTATCCCATCTGGCCACCAGAGGGAAGGTTGGCCTGTTTTGGTTTAGTGGGAACTGGAGGAGGAACCTTGACCGTGTTCTTGACAGCGCTCTGAAAGAAAAGGACATATCAAAGTGTTACTGAGTACTTTTAAAGGGATCATGAACTGAGAAACCAAACTTGCCTTGAACTTCCGACATATATGAGGTCATTCTAAGTTTCAGAACTCAAAACTAGAGCCCTGCATTTAGGCCCGGGCCCGATGGGCCCCGACTTTTTTACGCCTCTGGGGCCGTGCTTCGGGCCTATTTTGACGTCATAGTTCAGACGCGGGCCGTGCCTCGGGCCTGTTTTAAGCTTCTCCTTATTTTTATATTTTAGACCTCCATCAATTAGTGATTCAAAGATTGCCATGCGGCGCCGGTGAATACAACACGAGACCGCGCTCTGCAGCTAAAAGCGACTCAACGGTGTTTATTGTCTCGCCACAGAGAGAGCAATTTAAAGAGATTTCTATAGAGATATGTATCATGTCTTTTTCGCTGAGTTTCGGTTCATTTTTGTGAAGCACACCTGTTCAAGACGAGAAGGCAGAACGCACTTGTTTTCGTTATTTCTAAAATCATGTTTACTGTCAGTGCAAACACAAATAAAAGTAGACCCTTTACAGTTCTGAATGACATGTTACTCCTACCTTTATCAGAGAAAATTAAGGCGAAGGCTATAAAATCCAAGTGCTGGCTGGTGCATTTATCTCCTAGAGAACGCGCTTTATAGCGTCACTCTCTGCACAAACCATCATGTCGCACATGTATTCTTTTAGTGTTTAACATTCAAACATTGTTATATGTTTGAACTGTTTTATCATGTCTATTAGGGATGTTCATTTTAACCGTTTAACCGTTAACCGACTGATTTGAATTTTGACCGATTAATACAATCAGTTAAACGGTTTAAAAGGTCATTTTATTTATTTATTTATTTATTTCAGTATTTTACCTACTCATAGCCTGTATAAAACTGTGTTGACAAAAAAAAATCACATTTTATTGGCCACATTCACACAGCAGTAGAATCCAGTTGTCAGTCCTGCAGGCAGGCTGCTTGAGTCCTAATACAGAGAGTGACGACCGCGTTCTGTAACGGAACTCACCTCTAAACGTTCAGGACTCACAACCGCGTTCTCGGAACACACGCGCTGTGTGAACGGAACACGACTCGACATACACTGCTAAAGAGAGCTGCTCTGCTGCACAAACGCGCATCTACCGTGTGTTACATGTTTTTAATTCTGTTTTGGGTAACTTATAGTGATGGAGAAATTAGCTGCGTGTCATCTGAAAGTTTTATTAGATCTCGTCAGTTTTCCACCGGAGCCGCTCTCGTCAGTTTGTGTTCTGTGCGCGATTCAAATGCTCCGCTCTCCGCGCAAAGCTGCTGTCGTTTAATGACGATTTGATAAAAGAACTCACGCCTCTATTGGACTCCTGTCATGTCAGAAAGTGACTTATGGACGTTGCCACCTTCGATAGTAATTGGGTCACTGTTGCTAACGTTTTCGTTTTCTTGATTTATTATTTAGGTATAATAGCTATATATTTGTCGTATAGGCCTATTAATCCTTTATAATGTTTTTTATCTGGTCACAAAAGTGCTGCAGGCGTATGATATGAAATAGATATGATCAGGTAAATCTTGGTCTTCTGTTGTTTGCTAGTTTTTGCGCATGTACAATGAATCTGCAGAAAACAAATATTACTCTTTTTAACGGGTCACAGGCGCTTAATCTTTCTAACTGAATGAAATTCTAATTTAAATAATGTTGTCAGTTAACTGTTAATAATCAGTGAACGAGCGTCAGTTGTCGGTTATGAGAAATAACCGAAATGAGCATCCCTAATGTCTATGGATTTTTTAAGGCAAGTGGTGATGATTTGAGAAGGCTAAATTGATCAGTCATACTTCATGATCAGCTCACTGTCTGCCGCTGGCCGCTTGGTACTTTAAAAAACACAAACTTATATTTAACGAACAAAAAAATTCTAAATTAGCTTAATAAAAAAACGGAACAAAATATAATCATTCTGCCATTACACTCAAAACAGAACTCTTTTAATAGCTGAAACGGCAGTATAAGACGTTTTGGTAGAAGGGGAAAAAGACGGGCTCGGGCTGGTAATTCTGATAAGCTGTCGGACACGGGCCGGGCTCGGGCCTAAATTTGAGGCCCTTGCAGGGCTCTACTCAAAACTTTGTTGGCGTCTTCCACAGATGATCAACGCCTGGTTCTACATCGCTGCCTGTTTAGCCCCACCCACTGATTCTACAGTGTTGCCTGTTTAGCTCCGCCCACTGAACATGCAGGTCTACATAGAAACCAAACAATAAAGAGGCTTCGATGACAACAAGATACCGTTAAGTGCCAAGCTGTGGAAAAAGTCTTTGTATCTCCTTCCTTCTGATCACAACGTTAGGAAAGAGAGGATAGAGTTTATTTTTAATGAAGTTCCAGGTTGTACCAGCAAGAACTTAGTGATGTAAAAATATTGATAACATTATAAGTAGACCTCACAGAATAAAATAAACTGTTCAGGCAGTTCATGATCAATGTTAAATGCCAACCTGGTATTGTTCAGTTATTAAGAAAGTATTGAACACAAGAGAACCTGTATTATAAAATGACGTCTGGGCACTACCTGGACGTCTCTGGCAAGGTCCTCACTGCTCTGGTTCTTCCGTAAAGAAGCAGCTGGTGGATCAACAGACTCAAACATGGAGACCGGACGCACCCTGGGGTCCCGCTTCAGCATGTCTGTGTTATCTGGTGTGAGGAGCAGAAGAATTCACAATACATTTAAATACAGACTGCCTGGGTGTTATACATCCAACGGGGATGTGAGGTGTGGGCTCTGTGGAGGGTCACCTTGTTTTTTAGATGCCTGGGTCATCATGCGGGGCAGACTGGACGTCCCAAGATTAGCGCCCGTCTTCGAAGCGGCTGAACTCCAGTTAGACATCTTCGAGGACACCTTGCCTGAACGAGGACAGAATTACACTTCAGGCTCATTCTGATGATAATGGTCATGTTCAGACTGTATAGGAGTCAAGTCTCTTAAACCGCCTCATCATGAACACACAACATAACCTCACTGCAACATGAATATTAACACTGTATCCTATCCAATTTTAACAAAAGACATGCTAGCAACCAGAAACATTATTTTGATGAGATTTTTTTTTAAGTTGCTGCCCTTGATGGAATAATTCACCCCAAAATTAACATACCATCATCATTTACTCACCCAAACATTAAAAACTTCAGTTCAAACACAAATTATATTAAATAATGAAACCTGAGAGATTTTCATTCCTCCAGTGAAAGCCCATGTAACCAAAACCACACGTGCTTGATGCTTGAGAACAAAGCCTTCATTTGATGTGCTCTATGTATTAGTATTGATCAGTGACTATAAGTGAATCAAACTCTAAATGTATCTTTGTAAAGTGATTGTGTCTCTTCAGAAGAATACTTGATTAATGTGGATTACATTTACAATCTCTTTACAAATATTTTGAAGTGTTGGATCCATGGACATTCAAAAAAGGGATGGAAACCTCTCAGGTGTAATGAAAAATTGTTGCAGAACAGCTTTTCAAGAACTTCTGGAACTTCATTAAAAATAAACTTTATCCTCTCTTTCCTAACACTGTGATCAGAAGGAAGATCTTTTAATGCTGTCTTTTCTGTAGATTCGTCTATTCTTAGGCAAAATATATTGCATTATTTACATACAATGTGAATCATCATTAAAAATAATAATACAAATTAAAATATATATATATTTTTTTAGAATGAAATGATATTTCTGGTGATTTGGTTTTAATGTCTGTTTTTGTAAGGAAGCCAAAATTTGCAGTGAGGAAAGCTTGCAAAAACACCTCTCGTCCTCAAGTTTGAGGCTCAACATGGTCAGACATTACTTTCACTTCCACTAGGTAATGAGCCTCTCAAAATATAAGCCTTATTCTTTTGAGAATGTCTATTTGAGCATCTATATTCATCTTTCTATTATTCTCTGAGTAATTCTGACTCCTTGACATGCAGTAGTCCAGTGTATATTTTTAAAAGGCACCAGGATGATGCCTTACAGCGAAGCATTTGCTTTGAGCATGTCTTTCAAGCTTGTGTAGGAGCGATGGTTAAGGGTTAAATAAATCACAAAACATTTTTTAAATTAGTCATACTGACACTATAAATCCATTTACACATGACTGCATGAGTGTGACGCAGCAGATCTTTATTTTAGACTTCATCGCTCTCTCGTGCACATGTGGGATTCATTTATCCTCACTAGTATACTCAACATACCTAATACGGATTCAGTAAAGAAAAAACTCATTTTAAGACATTTTAACAATGTTGCACAATTACTTCACCATTAAAGATGTTCCAAACGAGGTTACTGTTTTCCTGTATATTTGATATTTTGGTCTGTTTTGATAAAGGTGCTAACTATTCATCTGTGTAGTATTTTGGCCAAATGCACAAAGATACAGGAAAATCAGACCAACATGTTTTTGTATGCTTGTTTGCCTTCTCTAGTGCTAACCTGCAGTCAACATCAAGCTATAAAATTTCATATAGAGAATTATATGACCCTTTTAATAGTTAGACCACACTATTTGAACAAACTAAACAGCCCAGTTCTCTCGGCTGGGTAAAGATCTGCACACCTGAGTCCGGATGCGGTACAGTCGCTGTGCCGTCTGGGTAAGCGTGTTTAATGAGCAGGTCCTGTTTAATGGGGCCCCTGGGCATGGTGGAGGACTGGATGTAAGGGCCGACGGCTGCCACACGGGACGGTCCTGTCTGCTGCGCTGTCTGGACTTCTGAAGGCAGCTGGAATAAGATCACATCAGCAGTGAAACCACACGCCGACTCTGTGTGCCTGGTACTGATCTAACTGTAAACATTAGTCCAGATAATGAGCTTTTCTGAAAAATCTAAAGAAACAGTAGATATATAACCGAATGTTGAACCTCTCAAGCACCTGTATCTCTGCTAATAAAATCTGTCAAATCTTCCCATGATCCTGCTCTCTTTGGGAATTTTCACAATGCTGTTTTACAAACGGCTGTATTGGAATAAAATTTGGAAATTTGTCATCAGGATTTTTGACAATCCAAAAGTTGTATTTTTTTTACATTTTAAACAATAATTGAAGCTGTAGCTCTGTGTATTTAAAAAACCTGTGAACATGTTCTGTTTTTCAGGATAGTGCCATCTACAGGCCATTAGAGGATCAGAAATATACTTAAAACCTTTGCTCTGGATAAAAATCCCTCTAAAACCTTGATTCTTCTGAATCATGAACAATTTGTTCCACTAGTAAGTACTTACTGAATTAAGTTCATAAGCTCAAATTAATGTGAACATTTTTAAATGATTTTTTTTTATTTTTAAAGCACTCAATGTTGAACTACATATTTACATTCACAATATCACATGGCCAAAAGCCCACGCCTTATATAACAAGACATGACGGTATCAAATTATCATAATTGCTAAAGCTTCTCTCAGCATACGTTATTACCACGATACTGAAAAAGACAAACACAAATAAGTATTTGTAAGAAAACAAATAAGTTTTAAGGAGTGCTTTTAAAGAGGAGGCTGTTCTAATTTGTACAGGCAAGCTATTCTACAATCGAGGACCCACCACTGAAGAGGTGCCTCAATAAACTGAATGTGCTCCTGCCAAACAGTGTTAATAAAACATCATTTGCTTTTTATAAAAGTGTCTGCTCAGTGCATGAATGTGAAGAGGAGGCTCACGCTGACGGGAAGGTTCTCTTTCTGCTGCAGGGCTGCCTTCTTCTTCCAGAGGCGATCTCGCAGCTCACTGACTCGTTTGTCCATGCTGACCACCTCCTGGTTCCTCTTGTTGAGGTTCTCTCTCTGCTGCTGCAGTTTAGCGCTCTGCTCCAGGTTCATGTTCTTTCTCATCTGGTGAACACACACACACACACACACACAGGTGAGGTGTTTGATCAGAGGCCTGAGGCTATGATCTTCACCTCCTCGGCTCTGACCTGTAGTTCCCTGTAAAGTCTGTCCAGCTCGGCCACAGAGCTGTGGTTACTGTGAAGCGCATCCAGCTGCCCGTTCTTTAGCGTCTCCAGCTGTTTGCTCAGGTCTTCCACTTTAGACACGGCGACCACCAGCTCCTTTTGCTTCTGAAGGAGCAGATTGTTCATCTGTTCCACCTGCTCAACTAAAACACAAACACACACAGAGAATAACTTCCACTGGCTGAGCTCAGGATCCTTCAGCCTGAACTGAAAACACTGAATGTCAGAAAAGTTCAGATAGTATTTTCTTTTCATCTTGTTTCAGTATAATGCATATTAAAGCAGAGATCAAGTAAGCGCTGTCTTGCTGCTGTCCCACCAGCTGGCAGAGAGTGAAACTGCACCTCATTCAGCCCATCTACGGTTTATGATTTGTTCAGATACGTTTCATGTAGCATAATTTAACCAAGCTAAAGCGAGACAATTACGTTTCTGCTTGAGATTTCTAAATTATTCAATCAAAAACTGCTCATACTGTATGTCTGCAGACAAACCCTTAGTTTGTTTAAATGATGATATTTGTTTTAAATGTGTTATTTATTTGATTTGGAATTGTTAAAAAAATATGTAATTTTATTTTGTTACTTGACATATATTTCAACCTCACAAAGAGAAGTGTAGCATTTTGTCTAAGAATTAAACCCCTTAGCATTCCAATGTCCCTCTTGAGGTGCAAATCCCATTCAAAGAGACCTTAGGAATGCTAAGGACGTCTTTTCATTTAGAATTTGTCTCAAATCTTAATTTGTTAAACTCTTCTTGTGAAAATCATATTATGAAATCAGTATTCTCAATCGCATCGCATCATGAGTTGAGTGAACTGTCCCTAGACTGAGTAAGTGCAGCGTGGCCATGTGGGAACTCATTTTCAATTTGTGGCCACAAGCGAAGGGAACAATTAATAAAATGAGGGAACAAACTCTTACATTTGAGGCCACAATAAATGTTTTTGTCTCAATATGTTTATGTACCAATATGTTTATGTATCTGCTCATGTCTACAAAAACAGATTCAGAGCTGGCGATGGCAAAAATAAATATGAATGATTTAAATAAACTGCATGGCATAAGAAGCAGATGATTTGTTTATTCAGAATAAACTGTGAATCTGAATATTCCTCTATCCATACACTTTTTGGAGCAACATGGACCTTGAGCGGAGAATGGTGTGCAGTGTTGAGCAACACAGTCAATAAATGAGTTTATTATTAGGTGTCAAATAAATCATTCACAGCTGCTCTAGTTTTCTTAGAAGAGCTTGTTTCTTTTGTGCTCATGAAAAAGCACATGATTCATGATGATGCACCTAGGAATGCATTGCATGTTTCTAAGAACATTTAGGAAATTACTGTATGCCTTTATTTAGAATCATTCTGTGTGCATCTTCATAAACGAGGAGAAACTTTTAAACAACTGTCAAGCAACAGGAAGTGCTGAATGCATCAAGGAACGGTGTACTTTGAAAAGGTTACTACTCAGATCTCATCAGCAGTAAGAGCGCTGCGCTGCTCACCGAGCTTCCCATTGCTGAGGCGTTTCTGCTCCACCTGTCCCTTCAGAGCTCGCACCATCTTCAGCTGCGCCTCCTGCTTCTCCACCGTGTCCCTCAGATGCTGCAGCTTCTTCTGCTCTGAGGACGTCTGCAGCTGCCTGTGCTCCTGCTGCTTCAGGAAATGCAAGCGCTGCTCCTGCTCAGGACAGTGAGAGCACAGACTGCTATTTGTATCACAAAGACACTAACTCAGAGTGTTTTCCCTGTTCTGATGCGTTCCCTGTACCTTGGAGGCCAGGAGCTGCTGCTGGGCATCAATCTGACGCTGCTGTCTGGCAGACATGTCCTGCAGCTCTGCTAGAGTCATGTCCATCCACGGACTGCTCACCTGCACAACAACACCAACATCAGTGTCTGAAACATCACATACTCGTACGTTTCCTGTTTGACTAGACTGCATTCCTCTCATGCTTCATGTGTGTGAGTCAAACAGCAGGATTACGTTACACGAGGAAGTGTAAGGCACATGAGAGCGACTCACTCCATTCTCCAGGCGTCTGTCTGTGGGCTTCTTGACACCGTTCCTCTTCTGATTCCAGGTCCTGGAGTCTGAAATACAAACACAAGCTCAAGTCCAGCGATACAGCAGAAAACAGACGAGCGCAAACTTGCCAACTTCAATTTAGGAAGTCTGCTGACAGACACTGATGAGTGTGAAACATTACTGTAATCAGAGCACTTGGTAACGTAAGGCCCGATTGATTAATGGATTCTGTAACGTGATTCTTTAATGGGGTCATGAACAGAGAAACCAAACTTCCCTTGATCTTTTGACATGTAAGAGGTCAGTGTACTATAAAATCTTCCTGGAGGTTTCAGAACTCAAAACTATGTCATTAGTTTAAAAACAGCTTATATTGAAGGCAGTCTGCCAAAGCCAGAGCTTGTGAAATGTTCTACTGTATGATGTAACTGCGGATAAACACCGCCCTGCAGATCATCAACGGCTGCTTCTGTTCCTTCTTTTTATTTTCTTTAAGATTTATTTTTACGTAACGGAGCTATATGTCAGCTTCTGTTTCTTCTACATTAACCCCGCCCACTGGTTCTACATCGCTGACTGTGTAGCCCCACCCACTGGTTTTACACTACAGACTGGTACATTCCTGACTGTGTAGCCCCGCCCACTGGTTCTATGTCGCTGACTGTGTAGCCCTACCCACAGTTTCTATATTACTGTCTGTTTAGCTCCGCCCACTGGTTTTACACTACAGACTGGTACATTCCTGACTGTGTAGCCCCGTCCACTGGTTCTACATCACTGACTGTGTAGCCCCACCCACAGTTTCTATATTACTGTCTGTTTTGCCCCGCCCACTGGTTCTACACTACAGACTGGTACATTCCTGACTGTTTAGCCCCGCCCACTGATTCACTCACGTAGTGTTTAGGAGAGAGGTGAATGCAGGTCTACACAGAAACCAAATGATAAAGATGCTCCACAGACAAGACGCTGTTCAGTGCCAAGCTGTGGAAAAACAGTCTCTGTGTTGCCTTCCTTCTGATCCAAACATTAGGAAAGAGTAAATGAGTTCCACACCACGTCAGGAACAACTCTGCATCTTCACTCAGAACCACAAACATGAACAGGCATATTTCATCATGACATTCAGACAGACGCACACCGTAACACTTCTCTGTTCAAACTTCAGTTCAGTCCCATGTTGAATCAAGAGTTCATGAGTTTTTGACTGACTAAAGAAAAGAAGCATTTAAGTGGATTGTTTGAACTGCTTAAGATCAAACTGAACATACCGTCACTAACACAGAGATACTGTCTTTTCCCTTTATGCTGTTCCTTGCTCAATTGTTTTAAATTAGGTTAATGTAAACATGCACATCTTCTTTAAACAGCTGATGGGTCCTGTGCCATGAGTGCCACTTTTAAATAGCGCCTGTTAATAAGCAAAAATGAAATCATATGCATCGCCAACCGTGTGTTTTGATCCGCATGCCCTCAGTCTAGTTGTTTTTGAACACAAGGACATTGTGTATGTGCAGTCAGATGTGAAACCAGAGCATGTTACATGAATAGAGTCCTGCAGATATTGCTTTGTAACCTTCTGAGAGCCTTTAAGACTGTAAATAAACAGTGCTTGTCATATTGAAGGTTCTTACACACGTTTAATTATACTTAATGTGTTTTTGGGTTTTTTCTCCCCAAGATCATTTCATCACGTCTCATTCTGTGATTTAGAGGGCTGTGGGTAAATGACACCTGTGGTTAATGGACTGAGACTAAAATCAAGCAGGGACCTATGCCTGGCGTTGAAATGCACAGGTGAAAATCACATCACGCTTAACAAATTGTCAATTAGGAAAGCTCCCAGTGCTCCTTATGTTCAGTCCATTCTATTTGATCTTCCAGAAAACATTTTCAACATTTGACTTACCTCTGTGTACAAAATGTGCAATGCAAATGGATTTGTCGTGAACTAATGGCTGCAGTCACAGGATGCTTTTAAACATGAGTGAAGGGGTGTCGCATTAATGTTAAACACAAATCTGTAATATTAATAGACAGGTTAGAGCAGCTGTGTGTAGCTTTGCCTACAGTCCAGTGAGTATTACAGCAGACTGCTGTACATGTGCTTTTGTTGCTGCCGTAAAGCATATCCTTTTCACACCTGCTCAACACACACAGATGTTTGGGGAGCGTGGGAAAGAAACAGCACAGTCACATCACCGTAAGGGTGTTTGCAAAGCTTTTATCCAGTTGTGACACAAACAACTGTCACAATACCTTATGTCATTTATATGGAGGGTTAACTTTTTACACATTTTTAACTAGTTAACTACTTGGGAACGCACAACAAAGAGGTTACGTTAGCAATTTGTGTTATAAGAGAACAATGCATTCAATATATTTCAATATTTTTAGATCAAGCTAAGAAACTCAAACTGTAGAAGCTGCTGAACATATTCTTATTCTTTTCTACGCTGCTGTTCCAGACTGCATTCAATGCTCAGGTCTGTTCTGACGTCAGCCTGTCAGATATTTCATCCAGTTTCTTATCACTGTCAATAACAGCAATTTCAGCAGAGGCTCACAGGACGATTCAACAGATTCACTCCTGTAACTCTGTTTGAACTCCTGCAGTGTAAGTGGACGTTGGTCCTCTTAGAGCAGGACTTTTCTTCAAATTTGAACACACTGAATATAAACAGCCTCTTTCTGAATTCCTAAACGTAAAGTTAGCAGAGACAATGCTCTTTTACAACTAAGAAATGCACAAGATTTGAAAACCTCAGCATACCTATTTTTATTCCATGTGATTCTGTTTTTAGACTCTCTCCCTTCACAAACACAGAGCCGTGAGCGAAGCCAAACTGACAGCGAGGCATTGATCCGTGTCTGGACAGGCTGTTATATAATAAACACACTAAAGCAGAAACTACTTATTTTGGGAGCTTGCTTTAGTAAAAATTTTGACTTGCTGAGTTTGTTTCAATAGCGTAATGACCTCTTATGTCAAAAGATCTAGGAATATTCTGATTTCTCATTTCATGACCCCTTTAAAGGTGCAGTATGTAAGATTGACAGCTAGAGACATTCCCACCAAAACGCACATTTCAGAGTTGTAAACATGTTTCCTAAACATCTACAAACATATTAGGTTATTTCTTGGCTTACATACAGCACCTTTAAGCAATGACTGAGATAAATGTTTTACTATGGAGTTGTGCCGTGTTTTAAAAATATTATCCAATATTGCTGTCCAAAGTTGTTGGAGCCTAGCTGTTATGGCAGTAAAACCATCTGAAGGAAGAGCAAGTGACATCATTATTACTCTCTTATGTAAGATTATGTGAAACATAGCCTCATCTACACACCCTGCAATTAAAATCCTTAATAACCAGCCATTTTTATCAGCAGCTGCAATCGGATTGGTTGTTGGGCAGCATTTCTGTTGCTAAATAATTAAAGGATGTTACATAGAAAAATGTAACAAACACTGATACATTCCTAAGAACTGAGAGGAAAAGTGGTTTTGACTGAACAGTGAATTTGTTTGTGTTTTAAGATCACAGGTTTAGTGACAGCAGTGAATACACCAGTCCTTCCAGTAAACACTACGGTAAGAGCGTACCTGTCAGCAGGTTGGGAGCTCTGCCTCGACGCAGGAAGAAGCGCACCTCAGGCCTCTGCTGGCCCCACTGCAGCAGCAGATCCATCATCTTCTCGCTCTCGCCTACCGCCCGCTCTGCATTCACACACACAAACATGCTTTCATTCACATCCGATTAATCAAAGGAACATTTCTTTAGCACTGTCTATTCATGGAACTAAAGTGTGGTAAGGATTCAGGATTCCCACAAGCTATAACAGAGAGAGGACAGCTGCTGCTGGAGCCCATCTTCACCACTGATTTTAGTGCAGTACAATCTTCCCCAGAGCTTCACACAGCACATCTTTCCTTTGTAGAAACTGCAGTCTGATGTTGCTCTAGCAATGCACTAAATGAGTATAAAGATGTGACTGTCACAGACCTGCCAACCTTGGAATAACTGGATTATCAAATGCTTTCTTCAAATTTATCTACTGTAGTTTTTATGGATTAGCCATTAATATTTCCTGTTATAAACACATGTAATGTCTGTTTCACTCATCCTGAAAGACGGAGGGTGCCCTCGTGCGGAAAATCCTGCTGGCTGCCTCACATTACGCCACGGAGCCCTTCTTTTCTTTCTTTCTAAATGTTTTGTAATTTATCAGTCAATATATAATACAGTATGTGATGTATGCCATACCTGGTCTTATTTGATTTGGTTAATAAACGTTATATAAGCTCGTTTGTCACTGTAGCCTACTGTTCTATTGTTGTTGAGCTTTTCAATTCCATCGAATCCATCTTTCAAGTAGAGCTGGGCAATATCTATCACACAATATATACATGCTCATCTCGTCAGTAAAGCTGCTTCTTTGATTAGCGGTAAATCTCCATCAGCTGTTCTCAAAAGAAGCGACGGTTCATGCACAGAGCCGTAGATCACTGATGAGCTATGCAATATATGATATTGCGTGATATACTTCTAAAACAAGACACAGAGATCACGAATTCGAAAGGGAAAGGATCCAAAGCCTGACTTATAATGCTGCAAAAGTGTCACAGATCTTACCAGCGTACTTTGAGGTCAAACATGCATCTAGGTTTAATATGAATGCAAGACGCTCAGATCTGATCAGTTCTTCTGTAAGCTCTCACCTGAGCCTCTCCACACCTCAGCCAGGTGACAGCTGGCCTCGCCCGGCTCCTTACACAGCTCCAGCACGTCTCCACACACCGTCTCGGGCGTGATGGGCACCTCTGTGAAATGCTGGTCATTGTTACTGAGGTACACAGTCAGGAACATCTGGAGCACACGAGAGTTTGATCACACTGTGTTAAAGACATCTCTGATTTAACACACAGGATCCTCAGACGGTTAGGAGAGAGAGAGAGCACTGAGCGGTCAGGAACAGGACTCAAAATCATGGCATTATGAGACCCTGGAGCACAAAAGTATAATTGTAGCAATAGCCAACAATTTATTGTATGGGTCAAAATTATTACTTATTTCTTTTATGCCAAAAATCATTAGGATATTAAGCAAAGATCACGTTCAATGAAGATATTTTGTAATTTAATTTTAATTTAACATTAGTAACAAGCATACATTGCTAAGAATTTAATTTGGACGACTTGTTTCGACTATTTTTCACTCTCAGATTCTCGATTTCCAAACAGTTGTCTCTCGGCCAAATACTGTCCTATCATAACAAACCAGACATCAGTGGAGAGACCATTTATCCAGCATTTGCATAAGACTGACCCTCGTGACTGGTTTTGTGCTTCAGGCTGGTTTATGAGATGCTGCTCATCAACTCAACAGAAGCGCCTGCTGAAAGAGCACTGGATTTCTGACCCTCCTAATTAATTAACACATTCAATGTGGCTAATGGATCCAAATTAACATTGGAATAATAACAGCATCATAATCTCGTGAAGACCACCAATCAATAGTGCAAGGAATATAAAATAAGCTTTTTTTCCTTGTAAGCAGTTAAAGTGTGGGAAAGTTTGGATTATTATGAATTTGGAAAATACAATTAATAATTAAATCAGTGAAAAGTAAACGATCCTACACAAGATACAGTCCTCCTGTATTATACACTCTCTACATTATTCCGCTTACAACAACAACGAATACATTTCAGGTTACTTTGTAAAATCGTCATGTATGTCGACGAACATTAATAGTAAATAATAAACAAAAGACGCGTTAGATGAAGATAACGTTAAGAATCTCACCGGCATCATCTTCGCGTCGCGCTGAGACTTCAATCCGGATCCAACTGTGTGAATGATTACTGCTTTAATCAAGTTTTAAATTCAGTTACATGCCAAGAAAACCCGTCCTGTCCTGTTTGAAGAGGCGTGACGTCAGAGGCCTTCCCAAACTTTCCTTCCGCGAGAGTTTTTCTTGGCGAATATCGACGACTGTTTTATTTACCGGTTCAGATGACGAAACACGCAGATGTGATTGTTCAGTGTCTCCTATTATAGTTCAAAGTGTTTTTCTGCTCTCGTTCCCTGTCGCTGCTTGACGCCTGTTGCTGCTGCTCGCGAGCGTGACGTCACCCCTCTGGAAAACCTTGGGGGCGGAGCAAGACGGCGACAGAGAAACGTGTTGTTTTTCGCTTAGAAAGTGATTGTGTTACCTCCCCACATATTTTTAATAATATTTAATACAAGGATGCATCTAGCTGGTGGAAGAGCGTGTTTTCTTCGAAAGGTTAGGAAGCGCTCGATACTCGGCTCGCTGAGGACCTCTGCTGGTAAAGATGCGCTAATGCACACAGTAAACAAAGTGCTGTCCACAACACAAACACATGCTCAACACGATAGGGGATATTTTACTAATGTGTACCTTTTTATGTGCAAACGCAGAATGCAAACTACAATATTTGGGTCACTCGACTTTTAAAAGGCTTTTAAAACATATGCAGTACAGAGCCAGCAGTGGCCATAATCATAACCGGTGGGCAATAGTGGACAATACCACAGAAACAATTATTATATCCACAATACAGAACTCCACCGAAAGGAGACGCATTTATATAACATCAAAACCACAATACAATACTGTAAAATAAAACAACAACAGGGGAAAAGACATCATTGTAAGACATTGTGAACATGTTTACTCCAGTCCCAGAATCAAATGGCTAGAAACATGTAATAAAATGAAATGAAAATAAAATGTCATCACTGATTACAGCAGTAAGTCAACACACAAAATCACTGCAGAGAGAATAATATTTATTATGCCAGCAAATTATATGTGTAACAACACAGACTCTAAAACAATTTGCATGAAACTATCAGAAATGTAGCAAAACATATGAAAATAGCAAAATATTTGACAATTTTAAACAAGAAAGAATGAACGAATATCAGGATGCACCCCATCACATTACCTTTCGCCTAAACATTGTCTTTTCTTAAATAGTTGATATTCATTGTTGTTACACCACCATAAAGAAAGTATATTTACAATATAACCACTTTATTTGGGTTAAGAAGGTTTTTGTAGATTACAAACTAAGATGCCTCTGATGCATGTTGTGAGTTTGTTTTGTATATATTGTAGTGCATTAAGTGTATATGTAGGCTTATTAAAACAAAAACCTTTAAAGGTGCACAAATAATTTTCACTTTACAGAATATATATGATAAATATATATATATATATATATGCAAACATTTTATAAATTATTAGTGTTTAGAGTTAACAGTTGCAAAGTAAAATGGCAAAGAAGAAAAAAAACGTAGAATGACGCCACTTGTCACAAAATGAGCCGCGGGTGCGTGTTTAAACCAATCATTCACTCATCTGAGTCAGATCTGTTTAACAATTCGCTCAAACTTGTCAGCACGGTCTCAACAATGCCAGATAAAGTGGAATATTTACCGACCTGTCGTCTGCCTGTGATGAAGAAGGTGTTTTAAAATCAACACTTGCAGAGTGGCATTTTACAAACAAAACAATCAAAGCAATGATGAATGAATATTGCACACTATCAAGCATTTCAAAAAGTATCCAAAAATAGATTCATTCATAACGGTTTGTCCCCATGACTCTCATCAGGTGTATAAGCACAAAACACTTATTTTGTTGGAAATGTACCGCAGTGTAAAGCTTGGAGTCTCTCACATAAGGACTTTTCACACTTAAAATAGTCAATCACAGGCCATTGTAAACCACAAAACCCATTCTTCAAGTCAGTGTAAGATTGGGATACATTTGATCCAAAAAAGACAAGATCTGGATTATACTGATCCCAGCAGACAGGCAGATTTTAGGAACAGAAATGTAATAAAAATTTAAAACTGGACCAAAAATACAACACTTGTAACATATACACATTAGACAGGTACATTAAGCTTATTAAGCCTCTCAGTAGCCTAGTTGTCAAGGTTGGGTTGATGATTCAAGAAAATAGGCCATTTTTAATCATCTAATCATCTAATTCAGAGGAGAAGCACCACCACAGCATTTAGAGATGACAAGAAGACCTGACAACCACAAACTAAAACAGTAGAACTTAAATACATGAGCAAATAACTGAGAGATGCCTGACAGTGTACAGCTGAAACTAATGAGTGTCCATAACGACAAACAAACTAGAAACCGTGATCACAGTCCGCAGACGTACAAATCACCTTCCTGTGGTAGAAATCACCTTACCCCTGCTTCACCGGGCCCTAAGAATCGTCCTAAACTTCAGGTTAACATGATATATACAGTATTAGCAGTGCAGTATCACTGATTGGATGAGCGCAGCATGCAACCTTTAAATACTGGCTTGTCTTGCTCTTTGGATCACTTGGCCTTATTCCTGACTGTACCATCCAGCATGTCTTGACAGAAAACCTCAACCATACCTGTGAGAATGAAACCGTCTTTTCTTTACTGCAATTCACACTTTTTCAGTGACTGTTTTACAATGAGATGTTTATCCAGGGTTAAAAGTAGGGTCTAAATAGATGTTGACTCAGGGTGTGCAGTGTAAAAAAAGAGCAGTCATGAAGAATCAATAACTGCATCATTTTCTGCAGGATTCCAGAATAAAGCTGCATTATTGTAAATGAACAAGCAGACACAAATGAAAAATTATAGAGAGAGTCTGTAGCCGGGTTTCCATTACGGATCTGCACAAAACTTTGTTGAAATTTGATAAATGTTGAAAAAAAAGTATGCCGTTTCCATCAACCAAGGTTATGCGGGTAAAACCTAAACTTTTGCATTACATTACATTTATATTAAGCGTACAGTATATTCAATTCACAATTGCAATTTGCGCAATTTGAAGGGTAGTGGAAACGCGGCTAGTGAATGCAACCTTTGGACCTACACAATCAATTATAGTTAGATGAATGGTAAGCAGAATGTGAAGAATGTCAAAATAGGCCTAAATTATTGTGTGCTGTAACACTTTGCTCTGAGCACCACTGCGCTCTTGATGTATATGTACAGCCAAATAAAGGGGAGTAAAACAGCAAGATAAAGTCAAATAAATAACTCAGAATTAGCACTGCTAGAGTCAAATCTCATTTAAATGTTGTGCAGTCTTTGCCTTTGTAATATCAAGCAGCCCCGCACACAGAGAGGAGGATGTTTGAGTGTCCAAACAACTCCGACAGCAGCAGATGTTAGTTAGGTATTGAGGTCAAAAGTCTCCACAGCTATAATTAGAGAGTACCTACATAACCACAGCTTGTTTGCCAGATAAAGCCTTTGGTGACTTCAAAGAACATACTCATAAATCCAACGTTTACCAGACATTACTGGAACTTTCAACTGGACTGGACCCTCTAGTCTAGTCAAATGAGACAAGAAAAAAAATAAACGGCTAGATTTGGTGTAAAATGAAAACTTGCAATGCAGTTGACTGGAGGAATGGTCACAAGATTAACTCAGAAACCAAGAAGAGCTGGATACAAATCCAGATTAAAATTTAATAATGCTACTAAGTCAAAAAACAAGGAAACAAAATACGAGGAAACAGATCTGTACACACGTACACACACACACACAAACAAGAGATGTCCATGAAAGGAAAAGACCCGACAAGGGAGATGCGAACACTAAAGCTCTTACTGTATACACAAGGGCAGGGATGGTAACAAGGAACACCTGGAGAGACAATCAAGGAGAACAAATCAACAATGATAGTTCAAAGGGACTAAGAACTGGAACAGAAAATAGGAATCCAAGGGGAAAAAAAAGAACTTTAATATTAAAGTCCAGACAAAAATGAAACAACAGAAAGTAAAAGGAGAGAATACCAGACACTACATTAAAACCATTTCAGATGGTCATGCTCTAGGGGTAGAGATGGAGAGCTAGGCCCTTGAGGTGGAGGAAGGAGCTGGCAGAGTAGGATAACATGGAGAACACCACCAGGGCAGAGTAGAGCCCAAGGTGAAGCCATGGAGTAGAAGACCAAGGCAGAGATGGAGATCACCACAGTGGAGCTGATGGAGTATAAAACTTAGAAGGGCTGCACGATTAATCAAAAGAAAAAGATTCGTACAGAAATGCGATCTCGTTTCTAAATGACGGCGATTCACTTCTGTGTATTTCTCTGCATTCACATCATGCTGCTGTAGTGATGACTCAGAAGACTGTGGATCCATTTGCAGATCGTTTATTACAGAGTGAGCAGACAGGGTCAAACCAA
>JAUMHE010000062.1:2142282-2181737 GCA_032359235.1 Enteromius mattozi
AAGCTTGTTTCCTCATGGAGACCTAACAAATGTCCCCACAAGGTCAACATTTACTGGTATTCCTATCTTTGTGGAGATAATTGGTCCCCATAACATGATAAATACCAGGTGCACAAACACACACTCACACTCACACACACACACACACACACAATATACTGTTAAGAATGTGCTTTAAAAATTAATAATAATAATAAAGCTTTTTTATTAAGATATTCTACTCCACTGAATAAAAATAAAAATTTAATTTTTTCACAGTTAAGAGTTTATTTCATGCAATTATAACTCAAAATAGTGAGTTTATGTCACACAATTTTGAGAAAAAATCTCAAAATTGCGAGGGGTTTTTTTTGTAATTGTGAGAAAAAACGTCACAGTTACCTTGTGGAGGAAACCCTTCAGTAGAGGACACTTCAATACAGAGTACATGTATGTGTGTGTATGATCTTTTCTACGGGAACTGTACAGCAGTTTTACTGAGGCCCATCTTATCTGACAGATCAACACAGACAAACAGAAGTAAACACACACACACACACACACAGTGTCATTCCACACAGTCTTGGCGGGACGGCAGAGACCACACGGCTCTACCAGAAGCCACAGTCAGTAATTCACACACACACACACACACACACACACACATACAGAAATAAACTCCCACACACACTGTTTTTAGGAAATGTATATTCTGCTATATTTCTCTGGAATTCGTGAACTCTTTTACCACATGGAGCTTCTTTCTCATTTCGTTCTGGTTTCTATATTTATTCATTTTTTTATTCACATACAGGATTATGCTTTGAAACGGTCAGGTTTCCATTAAATATAAATTCAGGAATGTAAGTGAAATTTTAGAGAATGATATCCAGACCCTGTGACTGCAGTCAGTTTGTATGTTCCCTGTTTCTGTGTAATGTTTTGAGACATGAGTCCTCCTCTACTTAACAGAAAAGACCCTTCTAATCAGATCATGGAGCTACTGGGTGAAGATAATTGGCTATTGGCATTAGTAGCAGAGCTCAGTGACAGGCTTAGCACAGCATGAGTTTCCCTGTTGGTCCAGACGGGTTTATGCTGGTGAGAGCTGGTCTGGTGTTAGACCAGCATGGCCTTTCTGCGAAAGCCAGCTGAGTTTAATCTAGTCAAGAAGCCTGGTGAGAGACCAGTACCCAAAACACAGCATGATCTGCTGCTGCTTTTATTGGCTGAGCTCTGTGGGCCTGGCTAAAGAAATGACCTAAAAATGAACATTAGCTGAAAATATCTAATGTGTAGATTTGGAGAAATGTGTCTCTGCATCAGTGTCTCAGTAATGGATGTGAATGGATGAGAGTCCAAACAGCTGATAAAACTACAATAATCCACAGCACTCCAGTCCATCAGTTAACATCTGGAGAAGACAAAAGATCAAACAAATCCAGCATTAGATGGTTTTAAATAAAATATGAGTTCATAATCCACTATAACTGTTCCTCCAGTGAAAAAGTGCATCTCCTGTCGGCTCTCACATCAAAATCTAGCCACATATTTGTTTAGAGCTGTTTTTGCTTGTAAACGCTGCTTGATCTGTGCAGATTTCTCTCCTGATTCAGACACCAGAGGAAACATTATTATGGATTTTTCATAGTTTAGCCAGAAGCAGTTTGAAAGTTAAGTTAAAATGTCTTTATACTGGATTAGTTTGATCTTTTGTCTTCTCTAGATGTTAACTGATGGACTGGAGTGCTGTGAATTATTGTGATGTTTTTATCAGCTGTTTGGACTCTTATTTTGGCAGCATTCACTGCAGAGAAACCATTGCTGAGACACTGATGAAAAAACACATTTCTACAAATTTGATTCAGCAGCTATTCTTTATCCTTAGGTTAAAAAGAATTGGTTAAAACCTTTTCCTTAACATTCATGCTGCCATTTTTCCACCTTCAGCCGTTTACATTCCAACAACCTGAACTGCGACTGCAATCTGTCCTGGTTGTCTCAGTGGTTGCGTGAGCGGCCGACCATCGGTCTGTTCACCCAGTGCAGCGCTCCGGCTCCACTTCGAGGACTCAACGTAGCCGAGGTCCAGAAACATGAATTCAGCTGTTCAGGTAAACGTGCCTTCCAGTCTCTCTCAGACACCAGCATCTGCTGCATTGCTCTCGTCTGAAGTGAAGAACTATGGCTAGTTCTTGTGGTCTGATGTCTGCTAACTGCACACTTTATTACTCACGACCTCTTCTTATTCATTGTTAACGTTCCTTTGCAGGTCAGTCTGAAGACGCAGCTGTTCAGTCGTGTAGTTTTGCAACAGGCTCGTGTCCGGCCGCCTGCACCTGCAGTAATAATATTGTGGACTGCAGAGGGAAAGGATTGACGGCAATCCCGGCCAACCTGCCCGACAGCATGGCAGAGATGTAAGATCCTGTAGTTCAAACAGAAGAACATGGTGCAAGAAACAGCAAGGTTTTGGGTTCAATTCCCACGAAATTAATTAAATGTGCATCTTTAGTGCAAAGTTGGTTGGTTTGGATAACACAAGCTGATCTAAAAACCCACAAAGGCTGATATAATATTAACTAGGGATGTCCCTCAAGGATCGGGATTGGGACCGATCAAGCATTTTATTCTGATCGGTATCAGCTGGAGTTCTGACACCGATAGCTTTATGCTTTCTAACCATATAATTTTTACCTTTATGTTGCAATCTTTATGCTTATTGTATATATGAAACTTAATAAGTTTACATCAGTAGTACCATATTCTACCAATGTCTTATTCAGTATGTGCAAAGAGATATTTACTCACAGAGAGTGTATCATATTTATGCATATACACACACACATAGTAGGTTTACTCTCTGCACAACTCTGCATACATTGGATTGATTTTAATAACTTTAATGTATTTGGATTGAGCATAAAACACTAGGAATAGTCAAGTATCGGATCAGCTGATACTCAATATTCAATGACCCATATCGGATAAGGGGCACAAAAAAACTTGATTGGGACATCCCTATTCAGAACATTCTTTTTTAAAATGTCAAAAAACTTTACAAACTTTCGGGGAACATCTAATTTGATCATTTTGCAA
This sequence comes from Enteromius mattozi, assembly GCA_032359235.1. Lineage (NCBI taxonomy): Eukaryota > Metazoa > Chordata > Actinopteri > Cypriniformes > Cyprinidae > Enteromius > Enteromius mattozi. The sequence goes on from JAUMHE010000062.1 coordinate 2,145,361, forward strand.
ACATTTTGGAAATATTTCTTTTGAACGTTTTCTAAAAGTAGTAACATTTGAAAACTGTTATATTACAGTTCCTGTAAAACAGTAGAGTATGCAACACCAAGGTTTTGGTTTCAGTTCCCAGAAAATGCATGAATTAATGAAAAGCATAACGTGAATGCAATAGAAGTAGCTTTGGATAAACGAAAATCACACAAAATGTGCTAAAAACACACAAAAGCTAATATAATATGAATAATTTCTGAAAGTTCTTAATTTTGAAGTTTTTTAAATCAAGGTTATACAAATTTTAGGGGAACATTTCAATCTGTCGTTTTGCAAACATTTTGAATATTACAATACTAACTTTTTAGAAATCAAGTGAAAGTTCCTGTAATTGAAATGGTTGAGTATGATGCAAGCAACACCAAAGTTGTGGGTTCAATTCCCAGAAAAGGCATGAACTGAACAAATGTATTTCTTGAATTCAGTGCAAGTCAGTTTGGATAAAAGCATCTGCTAAATACAAAAGTTTGAGCTTCTGAGGTGCTGTAGTAAAACACAGAGACCAGTATAATGTGAATAAGGGGCACGCGCAAACATGCATACACACACACACTATTTCCAGACGTGAGAGAAGGAACTACAGCCACTTGTGATCTGTCGATTACAGTGGCATGATCTAGGACAGATGTATTTGGACACGCTCGCAGAGACTGAAAAGAGCAGTCCGCAGAGAGACGACCACAGGAATGTGCTGTCTGGAATCACTGCAATCCAAAGAATGTAAATTGTGTTTCTATATTTCCTAGCGGGTGCCCTGCTTTTGAAGAGAAGGGAAATTCTGCAAGTGTTCAAGTCGAACTGTTATTGCCTGTGGCTCTGAAGGCACTAAATGACCCTGACAAATGACTTTCCTGTTTTAAATGAGGGTTTTTCGACTGAAAACAACTGCTTTCTTCCCAGCGCTGTGGCCTGAACCTGCAGGGTGTGCCATTAAAACGAACCCTTAAAAACTCCGGCAGCCCCCACAGACTCTAATGACATCCAAACGCACCACATCCGGCTTTATCAGCCCGGCTGATGTTAACTCTGTTCTCCAAGAGACAGGCTGTTTCCTATGACAGCTCATTCCAGCCAGGCCACAGAAATCATACACACATGGGAGTTCAGACTACTTTTGGAAGAATTACTGTATGTAGCATTTACATGTTTAAACACTGCATTTAAAAAGATATTTTAGAAAAAGCAAATGTTTCTCAGTCAGTTTGTGATTGTACTGTACTTGTCAATCACCTTGCAAATGGACAATGCACAGTATATTAAGGCTGGAATTCACAACACAGCTTTAAAAATCTGAACAGATTTCAAACATCACACTTTGTAAAGGTTTAAAGAGAAAACCTGGGCAATGACTGAATATATCACACACTACCAGACCTTATAATAGACTTGTGTTCTAAAATCAGTCCTACATATCAAACATGCTTGATCTCCTCCAACTGAACACAATCATAGTCTGAAGATAAAATAAATAAATAAGTATGTGTCTGTTATACACTAAACTCTGACTCCCCAGTATCTGCAGACTGGCTCGGGTTTTTAGCAACTAGCACTGACTTGTCCAGAATGAAAATTTTGTGTGCATTTAGTGTATTGCAGCCATAAAGTAAACCGTGATTGATTGTATGATCTTTTTCTTTGAAAAACAAAAAGTGCCTAAACCTGCAAACTAAAGCTTTAGGAATGTAAAAATAAAGCAAGCTTCATGCATGAATGCAGAATACACTCTATTGCAATAAACGATCCTTCATTAAGCTATGGGGGTTGAGCACTAGCACGAACGCTTTTAATGCTGAACGCTTAAAATAGCTAGAAACCTGGTAATGAAGCAAACAGAAACACCAGAGAGAAAACTAGTAGATACAGATACACACAAGACTTGGGCTGATATGGAGTGTGGGAGTGTGTCTGTGTCTGCTTCTGCTCGGGTGAATTTGAGATGGCAGTGAGACAAAGCAGAGAGCAAAAACATGTCAGTGTTGCAATAATGCCTGCATTTTTCTGTATTTCTCTTTTCACAGACGACTGGAACAAAACAGCATCAAGTCCATCCCTCCAGGAGCGTTTTCTCCTTATAAGAAACTGCGCAGAATGTAAGTTTGCAGAGAAAACAACACTCCTCTGATGTGCGCTAGATACTTTTATAGACATCATGGTCACTGTAAGCTGACAACCAGATCAAATTTATTGATTAGACTTGCTCGTACAGAATCCAGTTTAATCAGTTATATAAAACTGGGGCAGATGCTGTAATCCTCTGTACTGACTTCTAACCTGCTCTAAATGAACAGCTGTAAGCCAAGGTTGATGTGGTAGACCACCTTGAACCAGCAGAAACCAGCCTGACCAATTTAAACAGTGTGACATTCACTGCCTTTCAAGTTGACATGTAGCACAGCTTGTGAAAACCCAGATCCACAGCGCTCTGCAAATTCCCATCGCATCTCGTCGAGGAGTGTTTGCCGTGCTGAACTGGCGTGTGGTTTGATGGCTAGACCGCAGGCTTATTAAAGTCTTCTCCAGGGCCTATAATGCCTGCCGTTTACTAATAGTCCTCACCACAGCGCCACCACAGCAGGGCTGGAGGTTCAGAGCTACACATTTACATACCTACAACCCCAGCCCAGTGTGATTCAGGCCAGCTCTCATCACTTCAGATCATCTACTGACGCTCCTCTCTTTCTCTTTACAGAGATCTCAGCAACAACCAGATTTCTGAGCTTGCTCCTGATGCCTTCCAGGGCCTGCGCTCCCTAAACTCACTGTGAGTGTGTGTGTGTGTGTGTGTGGAATGTTATCTTTGAAATGTGGCTTTCAAATGAAAGATTGCTATCAAATAGCACATCTACTGTAGGTTCCTATCTGATGAAGAATAATTGACAGAGCAACCATAGAGTGTTAGACAGTGTTTTAGGTTATTATATGCAGAGGTTTTAGATCCAATAATTAACACCTGTTTTTTCAGAATTTAGAAGTAAGAAATTACTTGTCATTAAGTTTTTATATCAACTATGCATTCCGCTACTTTTTCAATTTGGTGTGTTTCACCTGGCCGCAAAGAAATATATAGCTGAGTATCATCACCATAACAGTGAAAGCATGTCTCCTGATAATATCTCCCAAGGGTAACATGTAAAGTGTAAAAAGTAACGGCCCTAGCACTGAGCCTTGAGATACCCCATACTGAAATTGTGATCGATATGACAAACCGCACGACCGCGACCTCTTACTGTACTGAATGAGTAGTTTTCCACACCATATAAATTACAGTGAGACTGCAGGTAAAACACATTACAGCAGCTGCTGATTATACACTATCAGTTTAGAAAAAATCACATTCTGCTCACCAAGGCTGCATTTATTTGATCAAAAATATATTTAAAAAATTGTGAAATAATATTACAATATTACAGAAATATATAGCTGAGTATCATCAGCATAACAGTGAAACACCATGTCTCCTGATAATATCTCCCAAGGGTAACATGTAAAGCGTAAAAAGGCCCTAGTACTGAGCCTTTAGGTACCCCATACTGAATTTGTGATCGATATGATACCTACTGAGTGTGTGTGTTCTATTTTTTGGGGGGGGCGGTTTACGGCATCACTAATTTGTTTAATGATATAAGTATGACAGAGGTATTACAATTTGAAGGCTGTTCATGAGGACACTGCTTATGTCCTATGTAATTTAATTCTTTTTTTTAATCTAAAAATGCACAAAATAGGGTTAGGTGTGAGTTTGTGTGTATGGTAGAGGACGCTTTGTTTAGAGTGTCAGAAGCAGTTCTGAGTGCTGTGATGGCTTGTTTGTGGCATATCTCATGAAAATTTATTAGGCCATGCTGACTTAACCTTTCTGGGCATAAACTCATTAATATTCATGACAACCCTTCACTGCGTCCTATCTTTCGGTACATCACCAAAGTGCTGTATGTTTATTTGCTGTGATTTTTTATTCAGTTCCATCAGTTTGAGATTTTATAAGTCAGCGGACTATCCACAGGTTTTCTTTTTTTTCTTAAAATTTTCATGAAATAAAAACCTGTTTTGTAAATGCGTCTTATTGATCTTATTGTTATCTCTCAGGGTTCTGTACGGCAACAAGATCACTGATCTGCCCAAAGGAGTGTTTGACGGACTCTACACCCTCCAGCTGCTGTGAGTGTGAGAGCCTCTTAAAGAGCGAGATTTCATTACTCAGTACTTGCGCAAGATTATATAGAGCTGTAAAATCAACATGGACGGAACAGCTCAGATCGTTTGGTTTTGGAAGAATTCCTCCATTTGCTCTCCATTGGAGAATCTGTTGAGATATCAAAGAGTTTCTATTCATGACTTTTCTTTCATAAGGGCTGGGAAGTACTTAACACGTGTAGATTATAACAGTTTATTTAATGTAAAGTGCTCGCTTGGCATGTTGCTGTTTCATCAGCATCTCTCTCTTTGTCGTGTGTTTCCAGCCTTCTGAACGCAAACAAGATTCACTGTCTTCGTTCGAACACCTTTCAGGACCTGCAGAATCTCTCACTGCTTTCTTTATATGACAACAAAATCCAGACCCTGGCCAAGGGCACCTTCACCTCGCTACGTGCCATCCAGACCCTGTGAGCTCTCACACACTCACAACATATACATTTAAGTGATTTTAATAAATCTGAATGCTGAATGGCCAGCAGAGCATGTGTCTGCACATGGATGTTGATGAGGTGCCTGTGTTTGTGTGACTGCAGTCATCTGGCTCAGAATCCCTTCATCTGTGACTGTAATCTGAAGTGGCTGGCTGATTACCTGCGCTCCAACCCCATCGAGACCAGCGGTGCCCGCTGCACCAGCCCTCGCCGGCTCGCCAACAAACGCATCGGCCAGATCAAGAGCAAGAAGTTCCGCTGCTCTGGTAAAACACTTCACCACACCACGAAACATCACTGTAGAAACCCCAAACTCTACACACCATCAAACACAGTCACACTGGCTACCCATCACACACTGTGATTCATCACAAACCGCACGACCGCGACCTCTTACTGTACTGAATGAGTAGTTTTCCACACCATATAAATTACAGTGAGACTGCAGGTAAAACACATTACAGCAGCTGCTGATTATACACTATCAGTTTAGAAAAAATCACATTCTGCTCACCAAGGCTGCATTTATTTGATCAAAAAATATTTATAAATTGTATATATAAATAAATTGTGAAATAATATTACAATTTCAAATGTCTGTTTTCTGTGTGAATCTGTGTTAAAGTGTAATGTATTTCTGTGATGTTCAGCTGTATTTTCAGCATCATTACTCCAGTCTTCAGTGTCGCATGATCCTTCAGAAATCATTCTAATATAATGATTTACTGCTAAGAAACATTTCTGATTATTATTTTGATATTATGTTGAAAACAGTTGTGCTGCCCAGTATTTTTATACATTTTATTTTTTAGGATTCACAGATGAATAGAAAGTTTAAAAGATACAAAGCATTTATTTAAAATATAAATATTTTTTTGGTCAGTTTTACACAAAGAATGTTTCTTGAGCAACATATTAAATTGTAATGATGTTTCATAATAGTAGTGTCTTGGTGAGCAAAAGAGGCTTTCTGAACATGTTTTGAGCTTTTTGTGTGTTGTTTTGGCAGATTGTGACAGATTGTGATCAGCTACCATTATAACAAATGGTTTCCAGTGCATCATGTTTTGTTTTGGAAAATGGATCACAATCATATACAGGAATTTTGAACTGCATTATTTTCTGTGTTATACAATGCAATGCTTGATATGGAGCAGTTTGCAGAGCTGATTCTCACACTAGCATTTTGTCCAAGAAAGCCTCTAAACAACAGCTGCTGAAATGGATTGATACACATACCAAAACACAAGCCAGACAAATGTCAAATCTCAATTTTTCATGCTGTGCACCACAGCGCTGTACCACTGCATACACACTACACAAAAACAGCCTGTACAGTAACCCTCCATGCTTTATCTCTGTTGCAATTTTCCAAAGCTCGTCTGTGAATGCGTTTGTATTCTGAGATGCTGATGGTGTATGATTAGTTTTGGTGATTGTTGTCTTCTTGTGTCTCTATCACAGCCAAAGAGCAGTACGTCATCCCAGGTGAGTGTGTGCTGCATTCATGAACATGACACCAAGCCTCGACTTTCTTCATAGTCTGTGTTTCAGCAGCTACTTTAATTCCACTACAATAAAGGAAGAAATCATGATGATTCATTTTAGAAGATCATGTTGACGGTGGGGATTTGGTGGTGGTTGCTCTGACAAATACTCGCGGTCTCCTGGAGTGTGCGTGTGCTTTAATTATTGAACACTCATTAGATAACAGCCTCAGCTTTGGTGCATGTGGACACTTCCTCTGTTTGTCTCTCCTGATGTTTCTCTGAACGTGCCTGGTTGCGAGGCCGGATGATGACAGTGTTGTGTTTACTGCAGGAACGGAGGACACCAGGCTGAGCAGCGACTGTAATAATGACCCTGTCTGTCCAGCCAAGTGTCGCTGCGAGTCCAATGTAGTGGACTGCTCCAATCTACGGCTGAACCGCATCCCTGAGCACATCCCAGCATCCACCACTGAACTGTAAGACAGCAAACAAGTCTCCCTTACAAAAGGTTTTTTTATGCATTGATTACCATTTTTATAACAGCTTTACTACAAATAGCATGGTAAAACTATGGTAGGTCCAGCAGAATCATGCATAGTTAGTTACTCATGCATACCACATGACCACAAAACCAGTCATAAGGGTCAGTCTTTCTACATTGAGCTTTGCACATTATCTGAAGCTGAATAAACACGCTTTCCATTGATGTATGATTTGTTAGGAGAGGACAATATTTTAAATATACAACTATTGGAAATTTGGAATCTCAGTGTGCAAAAAATCTAAATATTGAGAAAATGACCTTTATAGTTGTCCAAATGAAGTTCTTAGCAATGCATATTACTAATCAAAATAAAGTTTTCATATATTTATCGTAGGAAATTTACAAAATATCTTCATGGAACATAATCTTTACTTTTGGCATAAAAGCAAAATGGATAATGTTGACCCATACAATGTATTGTTGTCTATTGCTACAAATATACCTGTGCTACTGATGACTGCTTCTGTGGTCCAGGCTCACATTTGTGGTTATCATAGTAAACAGGTTTTTTGGTGTTGTAAGCAGCCCTGCTGAAAAAAAAACGGTGGTTTCTACTACAAATACCATTACAAACATTGCAAACCATCAATTGACCATTAAAATCATTTAAACATAGTTTTAGTGGTTTTAACAAGCCACCAATAAACGGCAACCATTTTCCAGAAGAGACCAACAGGCATCATCACAGTTTCCATTAAAACCAATACAAGTCCTATTATAACCAGTATAACCATTACAAGCTCTCTAATGGTTTCTGTTCCAGTTTTCAGCAGGGTAACCATGGTTAATTTCTGTAAGGGCTGTCTGTGTTATTTCATCTCATTCTTTAATGTGTTTTCTCCAGGCGTCTCAACAATAACGAGATCACAGCGATAGAGGCCACAGGTGCTTTCAAGACGCTGTCTCACCTGAAGAAAATGTAAGTGCCTCCGCTCTCTCTCTCTCGCTCTCTCTCTCTGGTGCCGATGCTCCACTGACATCATGGTTCGATCTGCAGAAACCTGAGCAACAATAAGATCTCTGAGATCGAGGACGGGGCGTTTGAGGGGGCGTCTTCAGTCAATGAGCTGCACCTGACGGCGAACCAGCTGGATTCTGTGCACAGCGGGATCTTCAGAGGACTGGACAGCCTGCGCATGCTGTGAGCCCCGCTTCCGCCGAAACACAGTCAGATTCAGATGTAATGTGCGGTTTTAATCTTCACATCTTTCTGTTGTAGAATGCTGCGCAACAATCGCATCAGCTGCATTCACAACAACAGCTTCACGGGCTTGCACAACGTCCGTCTGCTGTCGCTCTACGACAACACGCTGACCACCATCACACCCGGAGCCTTTGACACGCTGCAGAGCCTCTCAACCCTGTACGAGCCAAACACACATTGGCAGAAATCCTGAGAAACAGTTTAGCATGTGGTGGTAGAGACAGATGTTTCCTGTAATCATTAACTCGAGCTGGATCGTTCCTGGGAAGCTGTGCCATTGGAGCCTCACGGTTCCTTCAACAGTTTCTGAGTTGATTTAACTTTGTATTTTCCTTGTGTATTAGTATCATTTGACTTTAAAAACCTTCAGGGCCTTTCACACTGAGTGCGAGTAAAGGGTTAGTTCACCCAAAGATTAAAATTATCACATGATTTATTCAACCTCGAGCCATTCTAGGTGTATATGACTTTCTTGTTTTAGACGAATACAATCAGGGTTATATTATAAAGTATCCTGGCTGTTCCGAGCAAATAGTGGTCAAGGCCAATGAAGTGCAAAATACATTATAAAAAGTGCTCCACATGGCTAAAAGAATTTGGGTACCAAATTCTGAGAGACGGGAGGGTGTAGTGTTGGAAGTCAAAAGTATAAATTCTTATATAAATGTAAACATTTATTATTAAACAATTATATTAATTTAGTAACATAGAAATGTAACTATCGAGAAGCATATATCTTCAGATTTTTATAATTCATTATCTTCAATAAATTATGTTTACAAACAAATTTCGGGAGGAGCATGCACAGGTAATTAACACGGCTGGTTCCTCATTTCCCAATCATATTGTTATCCTATCAGGGCGATAGAAACCTCCTATAAATCGTACAAGCCCCTTACCTCGTTATCTCATTCGTAGCATCCCTCCGCCACCCCCCTACTGTATATCTTCACGCCAGGGGGCTTTGGGGATCGGGCAGGACGACGAGCTCTGTCTTCTCCTCACGGACAGGAGGGGTTAAAACCCTAGGGCTTGGGAGTCCGAGTCCGAGGCTCGATTATCCATGATTAATTACTAGTGTGAACTCATGAAACCACATTTACAACTGCGTGTTTTCTGCGTAAAAATAAGGTTTGGTTTTGGTCTAAACAAAAAGAGCAGAAGGGCTTATTGAAAAATGCAAATTCGTTGTCTGCCAGCAGGTGGTGCTTTCAGAGCGGCAGAAATATAGCTGTTTCCCTGGTAACCGCAGTAAACAAAGCAGCACAGCACCTGACTTTGACACTTGCAGACCTCATATTTAATAATTTAAACCATAGCCTTATGAAATGCTAGCTGAATCTCAATTGTCGTCAAATTTAAGACGCTGTACCATTTAGGACTTTTTATGGCTAAAAATATGTGAGAAATGCAGCAAAATATTAAAACAGGAAAAACAGGAGGGTTCACAGGCTTTCTGAAGTGAATCAATGCATTTGTGCAAGAAAAATATCCATAATAAAACTTTACAAATTGTTATAGTTTCCACTTACTGCACCACCTGTAGTGCAGGTGTGAATAAGATGGAGGCGATTAGTTGTTTCGTGTTTGGTGTGAAAGCAACGTTTGTCTGCATTTCACTTCATTTGATCTCTTCGCACTCAGTGTGAGACGGCCTTTATTATAATTACACCTCAAGCCCAAGATACCAGGACTGAAACCATCAGAATCCAGCTCTAGATTTGGCAATGCAACGAATCAAATCAGACTTATAATTTAGACTTTCTGGCAACAATCATAATGTGTTATTTCAGCCACACATCTACTGAACATTTACACGTTTGTCAGCGTTCATCCAAACTGACTCACTTTGTATTAAAGTGTCTGGCTTTTACCCAATTTCAGTGAAGTCTTATTAATGCTAGCATAAAGGTTTACTCCAAGAACTATAACGATAAAGATAACAGTCGTAACAATATTCATGTTCACACAAATTAACACTAACATTATTATAAGCTTGTGCTGCAGATTTGTCATCTGCTTGAGCTCTTTAAAGTCATTCTGTTTGGTTGTCAGTGTTTTGTTTATCAACACACACAAAAAAATTATTTCTAACAATATTGTTCTTCTGTGGCGTCATTCTTACAGTATATTTGTGTTGTGCGATTCCATATTCTCATAGGTCTAGAATGATTACTGAAAAATTATAGTTGCTAACAACATGATGAAATTTTCTCCCATAATTTAGACAAAGCATGATGAGATGTAGGAAAAAGGTAGAAAACAATTATGCTGTACCATATAATACAGATCCAGTGTTGGGCGTGATGAATTATAAAATAATACTCCATGGATAGAGTAGTTAAGACAAGTTAGGTGCTGCAGCGGTAGCCAATTAATATCTGTGTGTGTGTGTTTGTGAATGGCAGGAACCTGCTGGCCAACCCATTCAACTGTAACTGTCACCTGGCGTGGCTGAGCAGCTGGCTGAGGAACCGTAAGATCGTGACGGGAAACCCTCGCTGCCAGCGGCCGGCGTTCCTCAAAGAGATCCCGCTGCAGGACGTGGCCTTACCGGACTTCCGCTGTCAGGAGGGTACATGCTCTTCTCTCATCAATATTGATTCTACACACTGCAGCGTTACGTCTTCACGACAGGATGATTCACTGCTCTGTGTGTGTGTGATGTGCGCAGATCAAGAGGAGGCGAGCTGTGCTCCACCTGTCCAATGTCCCTCGGAGTGCACCTGTCTGGAGACCGTGGTCCGCTGCAGTAACAAACACCTGAACGTCTTACCCAAAGGAATCCCGCGCAACGTCACCGAGCTGTGAGTCTCAACAACATTACACTGGCTTCTGTCACTCTGTCCTGATGTGTCCAGCATCAAGAAATAAAGAGAGGAATTAGAGCCAATCAGAGCTTATGTCATGTTAATGTGGATTGAGATGAGGACCAATGAGATTTACAGTGGGTGGAGCTGAGATTAAGTAAAAAATAAAATTAAAATAAACATATTCAGGCCTAAATGTAAGATATGTGTATTTGGATTGCACAGAGTTTGAACACAGTTGTGAACTAATGAACTGAGTGCGTTTTAAATACAAAATAACTAGCTTTATATACTTTATCAATACACCCAGAGTGTTTCAGTCTCATGCATTTGCTTTTTCCACAACTAGTCATACTTGTCCAGTTTCATTTATATATGTATAAATATGATTTACAGTAGGCCTCATTTACAAAACAACTGTACAACAGAAAATTGGGCATAAGGTCATTTCTACACAAAACTTTATCAGTTGATCAATTCATTTATTAATATGGACATGAGCGATGGCTAAGATCAAATCTGGTGACAGGTCTCAGCTCATGTACGCATGTTTTTGAGTTAGCCTGATATTCAAAGATGATTGTTTTTAGCCACCACATTTATCCGTGTACGATCATTCGAACGATGGAACTGATGGCATACTTTTCATGAATCACGTGAACCCATAAGTTGATTTGTGTGCTTGTTTCTGTTAGATTGATAACATAGATTATTATGAAGTTCATTAGTTTGTTAATGTTAAAACTGTAAGTTTTATAAGCAATTCAAATACATAAATCTTAAAATTAGGTCTGAGTATCTTTAAGTGTTGTTGGTTACAAAAATTCTTCTAGACTCTTTAAAACCTCTTTAATCGTTCTTTAAAGATTCTTCTTTAAGACTAACAGAGCTTCTAGGTTGCACACAGTGTTTCTAGGTTAAATCACACCACAGTTGATGAAGATCTGAAATACAGATGGTTAATCTCTGCTTAGACGTGTCTTGATCTGATTCACTTTAGACAACACAAAGTAAAAGCTTAAGATTACCATAAATGCAAAACCTTTCCTGTTATCAGTAAGAGGCTTGTGTATGATGTGTGTGTGTGTGTAATGAGAGTGGTTTTGAGTGGGAGGGACACACACAGAGCGTCAGCAGATGCCTGTCGTTCCTTCGAGCGTGAAAACCTCTCATTTGCTCAGAGCTCTCACTGACTCTAGCCAGGTGTGCTGCGCTCCCAGACCCTCATTAAACCATCTCCTCCTCCCAGAACAACACCAGCAGGTGCTGAGGGGAGCTCCAGTCCTGCCCCACACCCAGCAGAGAGAGACACACACAAACACACACACACTCACATATGCACACACACATGCACACAAAGAAAAGAGCATCATAAAAGTGGTTGATACTTCTTCTGACTGTGAGAAGCTGATGAATATGTGGACTGGTTTATCAGTGTGTTTGTGTCTGCAGGTATCTGGATGGAAACCAGTTCAGCGTGGTGCCGAAGGAGCTGTCCAACTTCAAAAACCTGCAGCTCGTGTACGTCTCTCTCTTACTGTTCAACACACACACACACACACACATGTGAGTAATGGAGAAGCTGTTATTGGTTTGACGGTCATGTTATGATCTTTCGTTCCAGAGACCTGAGTAACAACAGAATCAGCTCGCTGACAAACTCTTCGTTTGCCAACATGAGTCAGCTGACCACTCTGTAGGTCCTCCTCAGTATTACTGACTCATTCTGTCAGACTGACATCTGACGCAGGGTTTGTCTGGTTTTGTCCCACAGGATCCTGAGCTATAACTCTCTGCGCTGTATCCCGACTCTGGCGTTTGGAGGCCTTCAGTCGCTCCGCTTGCTGTACGTACATCTTTATGAACTAAACACTAAAGCTGCTTTCCATCGTCTCCAGCACTCGAGTGTGATAGTGGCTTTCTCCATCTAGTGGCAGGCAGTCGCATCAACCTTCAAACTGAGCAGGAAGCTGCTGTTTCTTATTCATAACAGAAAAATGAATCAGTTATAAATAAATGACTGGCAATTAGTTTGAAAGAAAATGTTTTAGAAGCTTAATCAATAATATAAATAATTCTTAAATATTTTACAATCATTTTTATCATGTTTATATATATATGCAAAGTCATGCAAAGTATACCTAAAATATATTCAGATATGGATGTACTTAATAAAAATGCCCCACTATTGTAATTTTACTATACTGCTAAACTTAACGTCTGCTATATATACAAACAACAAATGTTGTGCTTCATATGCACCTTTAATAAGGTTAAAGTCCAAATAAAGTGAAACTATTGCAGGTATACTTCAGGTACACTTTAAATATCTTGCTTTAAATGACCAATATTATTCAAGGATAATACAATCCTTATATAGAGCTGATTGACCTCATGCTCTCAGCTTGATGTGTCTGTATATGTGGTGATGGTGTTGGTCAGCTGGTGATGAAGCAGGGAAGGCTCTCGGTCATCCGAGTATGAGTAACTCAACACCAGCAGCACTGCTGGATTCCTCAGGAGCTGCAGCGTGGAAACAGATAAACCTGAGCTCAGACGAGACATGCTCAGAACACAGCTGCTTCATACAGAGCTTTACACAATACTGTCTATTCAGTTCAGTTTTGTTCAGTGTCATTTCAGATGACTTCAGTAACAGAGTCAGTGTTGCACAGTTTGAGCGATAAAAGCAGCTCAACATGAATGTTTGGGCCTAAATTTATGATTTATGTCTTTGAATTACATGTTAATGCGATTCATATTTGTCAGTCATAAATGAAACGGGTCAGATTTATACAATAGTAGGTACTAATAAACTAAATGTGTTTTAAATGAACAGTAACCAGGTTTATATATGTATATTTAAAAAATGTAGTCATTTTTTGTAATGGAAGTTTCATAATTGAACGTTGTCTGTGCTCTTCCAAGGTCTCTGCATGGTAATGACGTCTCTGAACTGCCTGATGGGATCTTCAACGACGCTGCATCGCTGTCACATCTGTGAGTAAAGGGTCCAATGCATGTGACTAAATATACAAAAAATACACTGAATATATACAGCACACTCACAGAAAACAACAAAATTCAGATGCTCTTACTGGGGTTTGGGTCTGTCTGACCTCAGATCCTAACTCTAACACACAGACACACACACCATGAACGAGCCCCTCATTTCTGGTAGAATGGCTCTAATACCAGCCTCTCCTGCCATTTGTTTTTACTTGAGGGGAGTTGAGCAGAATTCAAACACGCTTTGTTTGGCAATTTATATGTTTCAGAAGTCTTCAGCGCCATCTAGCAGTAATGAGCATGTAATACAGTACGCAGCCTCTCTGAAACCTCTCCATTTTCACTATTTCTCTTTTCATAGATGACATATTTGGCTATCTTTAAGACGTAATGTTCCTTCAAGTCTGGCTTATCAATATATAAAACGTTTGTGAATATTAAGGTTGTGAAGATTTTCTTATCAAAGTGATCAAAAATAAGTGCACACTCCTGAAAATGACAAAATGTAAAAATAACCAGGTGCAAGATAAAAGGCAGTGTGAGTATGTTGAATTAAAACAGTGACTTTAGGTGAGAAAAGAGCAGGTAAATACCAAACAAGTTTCTCAGAACTAGCTAAACTTTCTCTGTGAGAAAAGTGACTGTTGTATCTCACACAGTAACCTGCAGCAGACATACATGGGTGTTGTTCTTTTGTTTTTACTAAATATGCATATGAAAATCTGCATTTTTTTGACCGGTTACACTTTATTTTGATAGTCGACATTCTACTAACTATAAGTAACTTTGTAAGTACATGTCAACTAATGCTCATTAATTTTCAGCTACATGTCTACTAACTCTCAGAGTAGACTGTTAGGGTAGGTTTAGGGTTAGTAGAAAAAGTTTTTGAGAGTCAGTATGTAGTATGTTGTGGACTCATCAAAATAAAGTGTTACCGTGTGCCATCAGGGCGATTGGTGCGAACCCTCTGTACTGTGACTGTCGTCTGCGCTGGCTCTCTGACTGGGTGAAGACGGGCTACAAGGAGCCTGGCATCGCTCGCTGCGCTGGACCGCACGGCATGGAGGGAAAACTACTGCTCACCACCCCTGCCAAGAGGTTTGAGTGTCAGGGTAAGCTGGAAGGAGTGGAAGGACCTGACACGCTAAAAACTAAAGATTACTCTATCAGATCCAATGGTTTTGTAGACCACAAATGCATAACTGTGACCCTGGGGCCAGTTGCACCAGCTAGAAGTAAAAAGCTGGGTGCACGTCCTACGTATTTACACCTGTTGCACCAAATAAACCACCATCAGGCAGTATTTCCTAAAGTAAGCGTGACATTATGTGACACATTTATACCACATTTATAGTTCATATTTTTGGATAAAACTGACAGAATTTAAAAAAAAACTGATACTTTATTTCTGATTAAAAGTAACAAAGCACAAAACTTACTGTGATTATTGAATGGCAAGCGCGCTACAAATAATGAATAGAACTAAAGACGTGAAATATTTCCAAGCATTTAAACTGTCCTTCCAAGCAACAGTTTCTCTTAATAATCCCAGATCATGTGTAATATTTTACTGCATAATTTCATGTTGTACAGGTTTTTATTAGGTTTACTATTAACTAATAATATCATTAATTTTTAATTTTCACCAACCTCTGACTAGGTGTAAGATGTAGTCTCAGACGTAGCACTATGCCGAGATGGTGTTGCAGTTTTTTAAAATACAATGAATAAATTATCTTTCCATTGATGTCTGGTTTGTCAAAATAGGACAATATAAACAAGATACAACTATCTGAAAATCTGGAATCGGAGGGTGCAAAAAAAGTTCTTAGCAATGCATATTACTAATCAGAAATGAAGTTTTGATATATTTATGGTAGGAAATTTACTAAATATCTTCACGGAACACAATCTTACTTAATATCCTAATGATTTGTGGCATAAAAGAAAACTGGATAACTTGCTACAAATATACCTGTGCTGCCGATGGCTGCTTTTGAACTGCGTCTTATCAGGTTCTGATATGCAATGCAATGACTGACATGAGGGTAAAAATGAAGATCTTTGTGTGCTTCATGTCATCAGATCTCTTGCTCTGTGAGACACACTCAGTAATGTGGAGGATTTCTGAGGGACGTGTATTGTGCGTCTGTCAGGGTCATGTGCAGTAAGGGTTGTGTGTGTGCAGGTGAAGTGGACACTGCTATATTGGCGAAGTGTAACCCGTGCGTGTCTAAGCCCTGTCTGAACCATGGCAGCTGCGAGGCTGATCCGACGGACGGATACAGGTGTCGCTGTTCTGAAGGCTTTAAGGTGAGCACACAAACACATCAGCAATGTGAATGCAGACAGACAGGCGTGAAACTTAACACATTTCGTTTCCCACACAGGGTAAGAACTGTGAGACACTGCTCAATGCTTGCGTCAGTGAGCCCTGTAAGAACGAAGGAACGTGCCACATGTCTGGAGAAGAGGATGAGGGCTTCAGGTGAGTCTCAACATCCCTTCCTAATCATCTGTTAATGTGTGAAGTGGGTTAAAGCAGGCATTAAAGTGTTATTTGTTATTTTTTTTTTGCTTTTGGGGTGAAAGTTTGAGCCCTGTTTAAAGTGATGAATTTGTGTTTTCTCAGTTGTTCGTGTGCTGCAGGCTGGGAAGGTCCCACATGTGACATTGACATAGACGAGTGTAGAGACAACGACTGTCAGAATGGAGCAACCTGCATAGACGGCATCAACAATTACACCTGCTTATGTGCCCCTTTTTACACAGGTACACTTCTTACTACTTGTGCTTAATCAAAACTACACTTTATTTTGATAGTCTACTTCAGGCATTCTCCTAACTACAAGAAACTTTGCAAGTACATGTCAACTGTTATAGTTAGCATTAGAGTAAGCTGGCATGTAGTTGCAAAGTAGTCAGAATGTCTGGCCATCAAAATAAAGAGTAAGCAGATATTAAGCTGGCATGTAGCTATAAAGTTACTTGTAGCTAGTAGGTCTAAACTGGACAGTTTACAGTATGTGTACTTACAATGCAAGAAATAATATTACTGCGTGATATAAGGTAACTGCATGGGGTAAGTGTTTAGGGGTAAGTTTATTACCTAGTTATTACCCAGTTACTCAATATAATAAGTACGTAGTATGTACATGTGCAACAGGACTGTAAAATAAAGTGCTAAATATTTGGTTACACTTTATTTTAAAGTGTAATATTTATAAATGTACTTACTATATGGTTAGGGTTAGAATTAGTGTTTGGCTTAACCTACTTGCATGTAACTACTTAAATTTAGGTAGAATTTTATTTTGATGGTCACTTTTAAGCATTCTGTTAACAATAAGTAACGCTGCATCTACATCTCAACTCCCTGTCATTGGAATATTAGTAGACTGTCTGATAATTTTCTGCTAACTCTTTATTGTGTTGGTCTCCCAACAGACATTCAATTGACTAAAACTAACTTTACAAATATGTCAACTTATTCTAACCCTTCTAGTCTACTAATGCTCTACTAATAATACTCTAGTAAGAGTTAGTACATGAGTATGTTAAAAGGACCATCAAAATAAAGTGAAACCAAAATGTATTAATATAATAGTAAGTAGATGTAACATGTGTAACAAGGACGCCTTAAAATAGTATCACCAAATTTTCTGTGCTCTCAATATCTTGTGAGCACACTGTTATTGCAGCAGACTTACAGACTGCACTGTTTGTGTGTGTAGGGGAGATGTGTGAGGATATGGAGGACATGTGTGCTTCTGCTCGCAGTCCCTGCAAACACCAGTCCACCTGCTTCATCACAGTCACCGGCCCAAAGTAACCACATCTCCTTGCACCTACCAGTCTTTTTATCACCCTAATGATCATATCTTTTTAAAGAGCTGCGTACATGTGTGTTGATCTAGGTGTATATGCGCCCCTGGTTATGTGGGTGACGACTGCAATGTGAACTATGACGACTGTAAGGAGCACAGGTGTCAGAATGGGGCACAGTGTTTGGACGAGGTTAACGGATACTCCTGTGTTTGTTCCAAGGGCTACAGGTCAGTTCTATACAAAAATATCTTTACATTTTAACACCACTTTCCAACCAGTGACCAATTCCTTAGTGGACCCTAATGGCATCATGTTCTTTGGAGATTCTTGTGATGGAGGTATAAAGTAGTCATTATCCAGGCGGAGATACTGTGGAGTGTGGCATTTAGAGCGATTGCCCCGCCACCTCTTATTATTGTCAGCCATCAAACCCATGAGACACAGACAACACAACAGCAGATGTTTAAATCTGATTTTATCCGACTCTGTAAGTGAAGAAGTTGAGGATTTTTTATGTGTGTTGACATAGATCTGTATACTGGAGTGCACTTGACATGTTGCACACGTCTTCGTAGAATGAATGGCTTTTGCTGTGGCCATATTCATAAGTCATCTTGGATAAAAGTTGTCTCAGTTGAGTTTTTGAGCAAAAGCTAAATTTTCTCGTACTCTTTTTGTACTCAACTTTTTAGTGCTCTCCAGTGTACAGAGTAGTCACCATAAAATAGAGCTGTCACAAATATCTTTGACTTATAGACTTATATTTTATAAAAGTGTGTCTCAACCCTGAACCTAGATAGAAGTCTGATAATACTGAAAGTTAGGGATGCACCGAATATTCGGCCACCGAAAATTTTCGGTGCATTTTCGGTTTTCGGCCGAAAGACTTCTATCACCGAAACAGTATGTTGTGATGACGCAAACAGAAACCGCGGAAACAAAGAACTGGCTTTACTGACGAGATGCGCATAAATATATTGAACAATATATATTGCACAGCCCTAGTTAGTGCACAGTCATAGCCATAAATGCAATGGTACTAATAATTGACATAATGTTGTTCGGGGTTTTGGTTTTCAGCCTTGGTTTCCTCTTTTTCTGTTTCGGCCAAGAATTTTCATTTCGGTGCATCCCTACTGAAAGTGCCCCTATTCCCAGGTTCTGTACACAAAGCAGCACTAAAACACTGCTTTATCAGGCATTACAGGTATGATGAGATGAACATGAGACCAAGTGAATCACCGCAGATTAGCATCACACAAAGGAGAGGTTTGGAAAAATCAAACAATCAATAAATGAATCAATGAGCAAATTGTTTGGGAGTCGTTGAACAAGTAAGGTGAAAAATAAATGCATAAGACAATGAAAGTGTTTTTCGACCTTGCATGCATGTCAACCTGTTGGGGACTCCCAAAACCAAAATATGAACCTTTCATGACCTATAATATAGGGCACTTTAAACTTTTTGTCCAAACAAATATTACCAGATGGATTTTGCAGAGTTTAAAAAGTTTCACCCCCCCCCTTAACCACCTGTGGTGGAGAGGTTTGAGTGACAGGGACCCAGAGAGCTGTGTTGTCCAGAGCTCCAGCACCAGCTCTAGACAAATTGATTCTTGGTGATATGCCAGACTTGAGTGTTCCATCTCAATGGAAGTTAGGCTGCCAGACAAAACCAGCAAACCCAAACACTGTGAGGCTGAACAGAGGTTCTAATCCTTTTCCCGAGGAAGGCTCGAGTTGAAGGTGATCTAAAGAAGGAGGTCTATCAGGAATGTTTAACCTTGTGGGTTGATTCAGCTGAGCCACAGTAGTTATGGAAGCAAAACGTTGGTTGTGGGAAGAGCTCAGAGACGCCATACAAATGTACTTTTGTTCAGCCTCAAAAAGGTTATGGAAAACCATCAAGTGGTTTAGACAGGGGAGTTATGGTCTGGTCCAGGCTATGGTTTATCAGGACAAGGAACTGCTGAGAATTGACTGGAGGTGGAAGGAATACTTTGAGCAACTTCTGAACACAAAGCAGATTCTTTAAAAATAAGGACTCAAAAAAATTAAAAAAATTTTAAAAAATTAAAATTCATTCCCTTGGCCGTTCCCTGGATGTTGTTGGGCTTTCATGGCTGGCATGTCTGTTCAACACTGTATGGGAATTAGGATCAAGAGATCAAACTTCTCAGCCTTTGCCAGTGCTGGAGAGACCTCAGTGAGAAGAGAAACTGTCCTAGAGGGGGCATGAGATTTTGCATATTTTTGATATATTTGATTTCGCTAAGTGTTTTGAGGATTTGAAGAAGGTCTATGCCTATCTTTTTTTCTCTTCTCCTGCAGAAGAGCATGCATGACAGAGAAAATCAATTACAATTAGATTTGAAATGATCAAAAAAATGACCTGAAACATTTTGTCTGCAGTGGACAGCTTTGTGAAGTCCCATCTACTCCACGCTCTCTCTGTGAGCTGGCCGATTGTCAAAACAATGCCCCCTGTGTGGAGCGCGGGGGCCATGCGCTCTGTCAATGCCTGGAAGGGTTTGGTGGACCACGCTGTGAAAAGTTGGTCAGCGTCAACTTTGTGGACCGAGACTCCTACCTGCTACTAAGTGACCTGAAGAACTGGCCTCAGGCTAACATCACGCTACAGGTATTTAACAAAGCCCTAACTTTTTCTTGGCACTGGCAAACTAGATGCCGATGATAGATCTCTTTTGGTTCTGTTCTCAGGTGTCCACCGCAGAAGACAATGGCATTCTTCTGTACAATGGGGACAATGACCACATTGCTGTGGAGCTTCATGAAGGTCATGTTAAAGTCAGCTATGACCCTGGCAGCCAACCAAGTCATGCAATCTACAGGTGATCTGAAGTTTAAGCTGTATTGTTACATTACTAGATTACTTTAGGTTAGATTTCATTTTCAAAAGATCAAGTAATTTTGCATTTCCCACTCATCAGCCGTCTACAAATAAAATTTTATGAAGTTCAATACAATTTAAAATTTGGCATCAGATATCTTTCATGTTTTTTTTACACAGTACTGAGACCATCAATGATGGTCAGTTCCACACCGTAGAACTGGTGACCTTTGACCAGATGGTGAACCTTTCCATAGATGGTGGTATCCCAACTACCATGGACAGCTTTGGGAAAGTGCAGCCCCTGAGGGGAGAAGCTCCACTATATGTGGGAGGTAGGAGTGCCTCCATCACAGTTACTAACCGTCAATCACCACTGTGAACCCACCTAGACATGACACATGCTCTCTACTCTATTGCTCTTGAACTTTGGTAGAATCACCAAACTAAATGTGGGATAGGCTCTAAAAAATCCCCACCACTAACACACAGATGGACAGCCTGTCCAGAACGTAGAGAGACAAGTGAAGTGATACTGTCCTGATCATGATGGAATATCAACACTCTTGCATGGCTCCTCAAATAATGAGATTTGAATATATACAGTAACAATATACCAAAGTTTTTCAAATCCAGTCCTAGAGTGGGCCACTACATAGTTTACCTCCAGCCCTTATTTAATCCACCTACCTGTAAATTTCCAGCAATCCTAAAGCCCTTTATTAATTTGTTCACGTGTTGGTCAGAGTTGCAGATCAACTCTGTATGACAGTTGACCTTGAGGAACAGAATTAAAAGAACTCTGCCATACATAATTAATGGGAATTTATGTGACATCGATGTTCTGCTGCATGTGTACCACTGGTATCTTCCCAACTCTGCTTTAACAACATCTTCTTGCTGAATCAGGCATGCCGGTCAGCGTCCACCCCACAGCTCCTCGCATCTGGCAGATCCAAAACAGCTCCAGTTTTCACGGCTGCATTCAGAACCTGTACATCAATAATGAGCTACAAGACTTTACCAAAACCCAGATGAAACCTGGTGTGGTGCCCGGATGTGAGCCCTGCCGAAAGATATACTGCCTCCATGGTATTTGCCAACCCAACACAGCCATAGGCCCCATATGCCACTGCACGCCTGGATGGAGTGGGCAACACTGTGACCAGCCTTTGGCGAACCCCTGTCTGGGCAGCAAGTCAGTCAGATTCTTCAGGTGAAATATGCAGAGCGGACCGAGGTGCAACAAGTAATGCTCTAATTCTTTCATTCGTTTCACACAGGTGTGTCCATGGGAGATGTATTCCAATGGACATGCAGTCATACCGTTGTGAATGTCAGGAGGGTTTTCATGGAGCCCTGTGCAACCAGCAGGAAGAGCTCTTCAATCCATGCAGAAAGCTTCAATGCAAACATGGTCACTGTCAGATATCTGACACAGGAGATGCCTACTGTCATTGTGAGGTGGGCTACAGTGGAGAGTTATGTGACAAGGGTAAGAAAACATAAGCTCAGCCCTTCGGGCGTATGCTCATTATTAAGCATTCTGTTTCGGATGAGATAAAGCATGGATAGCTACGGTACTACTCTGGTGTTGTTCGGTTATTTTAGACTGAAAAAAAAAAGAAGAAAGAATTTAAAAATGGGTAAAAATCGCTATCTTATCAGAATGGAATGAACTTTTATGGCAGTCGCCAAGCCAAATCTGCCCAAATTCAATGGATTCAATTTTATACAGAAAATAGCCCATAATTTAGATATGAATATTAATTATTGGCATAAAATACACTCAAAATGCAAAATATATCTATTAAAAAAAATAGTGTCATATCACAAAAATTTTATTATTGCACGATTATGGCATCCGGTCAGTTTTGTCTGTGAACAACACAAGTGTGACACCCAATAATACCAGAGGGTTACATTTGTGTTTTCTATGCTATTTGGTATTAGTAGTTGTCCGCTGTCAATTTGACTTTGACACGGTATCTTCTGTTTTAGAGTCTGAGTGCCATGGGGATCCAGTGCGGGACTTCTACCAGGTCCAGCGCGGTTATGCCATCTGTCAGACCACACGCATGGTGTCATGGGTGGAGTGCAGCGGCGCCTGCGGCACCGGCTCCTGCTGCGCCAGTCAACGGATGAAGCGCAGGAAATACACTTTTGAGTGCAGTGATGGCACGTCCTTCAGCGAGGAGGTTGAAAAGACCATCAAGTGTGGCTGTGTGGGGTGCATGTAGAACACAACCACTAGCATCACCACCTCATCACAGTCTGACAGAACTGCAGAAAGAGCCATCACAAAAAGTAAACAGAAGTAGATTTCATCTTTCATTGGGTATACAGAGACATACCCCCCCACCCCCCGCCACCACCCCAACCCTTTATATTTCCACCACAGCCTGAAATTCCAACCCCTTTTTGTCCTTTGGTAAAGTCTCAGAAAGGTAAAGTAACACCAAGTCTGCTGAGAGGAAGGCAAGCGAGGTGGCCCCTGGCTTGTTTCAGCCCAAAAGCAGGACAGTAGTCACATATTAGAAGAAAATGATGGTCTTTTTGACTCTCTCTGCAGTGCAGGACGTGTATTTGAGCACATAAGGCTCCAAAATGGTGACGAAAGGAACATCCACATTTCCACCATGCCTAAATAAAACTATATGTATGATATATCTGTGTGGAAGAATACATCCTCAGAGACATGCTGGTAAAATAAAACCAAGATGTGCATGGAACGACATGCTGTCTTACCAGATATTCAGTCATTTTGTGTTACGGGTGGCACACGGGACTCTTCCATGTGTCCTTGACCAAATTCCACTGCAAATATGACATCCTTAATAAATGACATGGGGGCCAAAAATACCCAGCAGCCTTCCATGCCAGTGTGTGAAGAGCTCTGCGGCGCTCCTGGTGCCATAACATAGAGTTACGTTGTTGGAGGAGCTTCTTTACTATGTCTTGACTTTCGATAGATCGAGGTAGAGCTGAAGAAAATCAAAGTCCAATAAAAGGATCCGTTCGATCTATTCCATATAGTGTTTGTCATTCCATTACCTCAAACAGAGAACTCTACAGAATGTAAGGGAGAGCTGAAGTCAAGCGCTAGATAGATCTCATTGCACCGTTTTCTAAGATGCATGCTCATCGTCATGTGATGTCTGGATTGTGGTTAATATTAGTACTGCTGAGCAGAAAATAGAACATCGCTTATCGAAACACTGCTAAATATGCAACGCCACTGCAGTTTTTATATTGGTCAGTGTTGAAACTGTTTGAGGGGTACAATATGACTATGGGTTATGACCACAACACTGTACTCATCGAAGTGACAATTCTCCCGCGGACGTAACCGTAACGATTTCCCAGATTCCACCAAGTTCTCTTTTTGATTCCTACAGTATTACCTCTGCAAGCTACTGCGTTTATGAAGGTTTGCAAATTCCCATGAACATCGTCCTAGGATTAAAACATAAAGAAGTGCAGTTCGGCTTATTTCATTTAATTTCGGTGGGTGTTTATTTTTTTCGCGTTGATTTCCTTTTCCTAACTCCCTAGACCTTCACTTTATACAGAAATGCTTAACAGATTCTAATATATATTTGTATTTCATTTTGGTATAGTATTTTTATATGTTAAAGAATAAATTTGTGTTTTCAGGATTTTACTATCAAACAGCAGTGGGAAATTCGGTGACTTTTGGTGTTTTATTCGGTCGTTGCTTATGCAGGCTACAGTGGTTTGAAACTGGCCAAAAGCATAGATAATTATTAGCCTATTAGCCTTATTGTAATAGGAGCCAGTGTCGATTGTTTTGGAAGATTTTTTTTTTTTATTGTAAATGTTGTCTTCCATGTGAATACCACATTTAAAATATCTTTGTGGTTGATTTTGTAATTATTTATTTTAAGACCGTTCCAGATAGAAAGCTGAAATTTCAATTACGAGTATGCTGATTTGAGTTGTAATAAAGCAGAGAGGAAAAAGAGGTCAAGACAAGGCATTTAATAAGGGTAGCTACCATCCAGTCCTCATATTAAAGAGCAAGTCAATATCCCCGACCGCTAATGACGGTTTCTGTGATTAAGCGCAGACCAAAAGAAACTATTTGCTTATGATGAGAACTAGCAGTAATTTAATCCTCCATACATTCATTGTACCACATGGTTGGTTTCTCCACAATGTTTTCTTTCACGTTTGTGGATACTTATTGCTCTTATTGTACACTGAGGTACTGGGAATGAAGGTTAATGTCAATGTCATTGCTTCAGTGAAGACAAATCATTGGAAAGGGTTACAGACTTCTCATGTAGATTGCATGGGTCTGAACTAACCTTGTGCCAGTCACAACCATCGCGTCATGAACTCAAGAACCTTTATTGTGAAAGATACTGTCACTGTTGCATATAGAACATTTAAGAGCTCTTGCTGTTTATTCTTCTGATGTTACGTTGATAATTACATTGACTAACTACAGTTACTCCGAATGTAAGTAGCGCCACCAAAATGTTTACTGAACTTCCTCCTTTTTCATTCATTAAAATGTGTGATTATATGAGTGTCAATGTCTGCTTCATCAAAACTATAAAAATGTTTAAAACTTGTGGTTCTTGGCACAAACAAATCTGGTCATCACTGAAAAACAGATTATTAATGATTTGCGTTACATAAATGTATTCCCTGTTGAATACATATACTGAAAATGAAGTATTGCAGTCTTAAAAATGCCCTAACCACTGAAAATGCATCAAAAGACAAAATGCATGAAACTCAAACCAAGTTGTTTCAACTTGATGCACAAATCCTAAACCATATAAACGGGGTACGGTCTTCAGTCCTGGTGATGGTATATAGAAACTACATTTCAGAATGCTTCAAAGTCAAAAAAGTAAAAGACATAACATCAAAATATATCATTTAATATACTACCAATTATGAAACGGAGTAAGCTGGGGAGAAAAAAAACACATTACACACCTACATCACAGACATTAAACCTCTTATGGTATTCTTCAACCAGCCAAACCCTTAAAGGAATAGTTCACCCAAAAATGAAAATTAGCCCATATTTTACTCACCTCAAATCCATCCTAGGTGTTTATGACAGACTAACACAGTCATGCTCTTCCAAGCTTGGTAATGCTGGTGGATAGTGCCCATTATACTGAAGCTCCGTACATCGGATATATCCACAAGCACAGCAACGTAAAACTAACATCATTATAATAGGTTAGTTTTATAGTGCATTACTTGCATATATATCCGATTTACAGAGCTTTAAAATAATGGCCACTATCCACCAGCATTACCAAGCTTGGAAGAGCCAGGATACATTTTTTAAAAACTTAAACTGTGTTCATCTAAAGGAAGAAAGTCATATACACCTAGGATGGCTTTGGGGCGAGTAAAATAATTTTGGGTGAACTATTTCACAATAAACCTAAACATTTTCTAGCCAATTAATCCAGTTTTAGAAAACATGTAATCTTGCATAGTTTTCTTTGTAAAACTGTACCATAAATCTAGCTTTTTGTTAATATTTATCTAAACAAAAGTGATAGAAACTTGTGCATACAGTATGTTCCTATGCATGTCTCCCTCTGAAAGGAGGAACAAAAATACGGTAGACTAAAAATATGAACTATGACATACTTCAATTCAATTTTGTCTTATACAGCACTGAAGTTAAATTAACAATAAAAGGAAATATGAAGAAGTTTGGGACAAATTTCTCATCTATGTGCAAAAAGAAAGGCTTTATTGAGGCAACCTCAATCACTTATAAATACAGATAAGAAAAAGGCACATTATTCAGGTTACAAAGCCACTTTAATTAGCTAAAATTATTAATTGTTTTAGAATTATGGATCATTCCTTAAATAATATCTGGTTCAAAAGTCCAAGCTGTTGCAATAATAAGCTATACAATGTAACGGTCAAACAAACAAGTGAGTTACTGGGTTATTTATAACCCATATTTAAAATGCCCCATTAATGGGAATCAGAACCTTTATTTCTTGACTTCTTTTTACATTAATGGCTCTATCAAGAAAAAAAAGTTGTTGTTTTTTCCATAACAAACAAATAGGTTTCGTTAAGCATAACTGGAAAAAGTTTGACACTTAAAAAAGAACGAACTCTGGAAAAAAATTTTCCCCCAAACTACTTAAAGACAAATCTCTCTCAAATGACAATAAATTCAAAGCTCTGAAAATGTACTGCCAAGCTTAAAAAAATAATTATCTGAAAAGCACCGTGTTCTCATGAAACATTTCTACAAGTTTCTAGTACACCTGTACACATTTTTCATGGTTTTGAGGTCCTAGTACGTTTTGTGGGAGTGACCAGTGGTTCCAAGCCTCGCTTTGTGGAAGATTTGGGAGAGGCAGTCTGTGAAGGGGTGCCTTCCATCTTTCTTTGTGACCTAGTTAACACTTGGTCTTCCAAAGTCAGAGGTTTAACGTCCACATCTAAAGATTGCGATTCTAAATTATTAGGGCCTTTCTGAAACACCGGTTTCTTTGTGCCAACTTTACTCAGACTTGCTTTTATCTGCTGTGCCTTATCAGTTCCGGTTTTGATCAGTATCTGTTTTTTACTCGAGGTGTTTGTTGAGGCATTCTCACCAATGGCTTTTGCCGTTCTCCTGAGTGCCTGCAACCTCTTCGGAGAAGCACTGTCTTTGTTACACTGGTTCCTTTTCAAAGCCTGTTGTTTGAGGGCAGAGTTAGTTTTTGCCGTCTTGGTCAGAGATGAGATCCTCTGAACAACCGCAGACTTTGACCCTTTACGTGTCGGCAGTTTTTGTTTGTTGGCTTTCTTTGGGATTATTGCCACCTTCAAACGAGCACCTTTGAAAGTTTTCTCTTTGCATTTCTTGTTTTGCTGAACCTGAAGCTTCTCACGCATGTTAGAATATTTCCGAAGAATTCTAGCACTCGCTGGATTTTTCGCACTGCCCGTGGTCGGGGCAGGGCTCTCGGGAGGCTGTGCCGGCGTCACTCCAGCAAGACTCTGTGCCTTTGTGCAGATTCGTGTGGCAGTCGTCGGTTCGTGCTTTTCTTTACTCCTCATCGCAGAAATACCCTGACCTAAAGCTTTGGAGAGTAGCCTTTGATTCTTGGGGTTGTTCTTCACCGGTGACGCAATAGCAAACTTTTTCAGGTGCTTCTTCAACCGTTCGGCCTGGAGGCTGGGAAATATCCCGTGAGAGGACCCTGCTCCTGCTGCCGAAGTATGAAAGCACAACTGCGTTTCAGATGGAAGTCTGGTGTTGACCTTCTTAACAATTACAAGCGACTTGGTTTCAGTCGACTGCAGGAACCATCTGCAGATACTGGACAAGTCAAACGGCTTCATGAATAACATTTGCACAGGTGATAACTTTTGTTGTTCCAGTGTCCTCGACTTTCGTATTCTTCGTTTGCTTTTCCAGATTTCTTTAAGCCTATCTGCCTTGTTTTTGGGTTTTGGTGCAGGCTGACACTCCTTGTCCATTGGAACCCAACTTTTGTGCATCTTATCAAACTTTGAATTTAAATTTGAAATCAGCTGCTGGTGTTCTTCCCCCCTTAGCGCCTCCAGAAATTTGGGGGGACTGCAAACAACAGGTTCGGTCTTCTGAAGACTAGCTATGCGGAAGGGTTCATCTGACAATTTCAGTGAGCCTCTTATTTGGGCCTCCACATGCTTCTGATTTTGGATTTTAAGTTTTGAACTCAAGGGGCTTCCTTCAGCTTCCCCACTTGATGTTGAAACCCTTAATTGTCTCAGAGGACGTTTATTTCTATTAGGGGTTGTTGCTGAGCCACAGGAATTTTCAGTATTAGCTACATTCCCTCTTCTCAATGACATGCGTCCAGGGCTTTCTGATGCATCTACAATAGCAGATTTGTTATTGGGCTGTTCTACAATGGCACTGCTTCTTAAGGGCATGTGCCCATTGGCCTCGGTTTTTTTACTACAGGTAGTACTGGAGTGAGAACTGACAGGTTGTTCACTGATTAAATTTTTACTGGAACTTTTAACAGGAGAATCTTTCGTAAAAGTCGGTTTAATTGAGTTAACAGTTCTGCTTCGTAGAGGCATGTGTGTTACTGCCTCTGAAGATGTACACAAATCTCTATTAGATGCCTGGTCACTAATAGAACTGCTATTTCGTAAAGGTGTCAGCCCTTGATTCTCTGAATGGTCTTCTGTCGGACTGATCAATTTGCTACTTAAAGGTCCTTCATTGTTACTTCTACTCCTCAAAAACATATTTTCAGAGCTTGGTGGGGACTTTTTGATGGGTGAACAGGTAAGAGACATCTCAACAGGACTACTTTTGTTTCCAAGTGGCATTTTTTCAGTGCTTTCAGAGGTTTGATTGTTTAGTTTGTGGTGCTTTTCATTCTCTGGGGTGGAAACTGTGCTCACAGTCTCTGGAAGAACCTCAGGTGACAAAACACTTGGCAAGTCATTATTGACTTCGACGCCTGGACTTGGAAGCTCATCTCTCCCAACAGCGGTTCTTGATTTGGGTCTTGATTTGACTGCATTATCCATAACAAGTCCGTTACAAGGTTTGACAGCCGGGAGCTCCGATGCCATTTCAACCATGTCTACAGCTTTGAAATCAGGCTCCTGCTCAGTATGCACATTTGTTTCACTAGAATCAGCCTTTGGGCTTTTATCATTGGCGTGATCAACAAGTTCAGAAGCACCACACTTCATAGAGTCTTTCGTTACGTCAAGGTTGCCTTTACTTCTACTACGCAAGCATCTGTCTGAGGGCGCTGCATGTTTTGCATTCACAACTTTTGAAGTATGTACATCCACATCCTTCTCTTTACATTTTACAAGTGGTTGTACAGTAGAGACTTCAGTCAGGCTGGACACCGCTGAATCCTCTTGATTCTTCACTGGTAGTTCAGAAGAGTTTTCTGTTTGGAGATCACTTTCAGTGTCATGTACAACTTCTTCCTGAGAACTTCTATCCTCCTTAGTGTTTGCCTTTATTTCTGATGCCTTGGATTGTTCCTGGACGTCTGCTGCAGTCTCGACTTCCGTGGGGGGTTTTATTTCCCTTTCATTTCTTGGTTCTATGTCGACGTCAGTACAGTGCTCTTTGGCCATGTTAGGGGACACATGGATCGGTGATGGCTCCAATGATTTATCCTCACTCTCAGCCTTTCTTTCTGTACCACATAGCACCTCTTCTGGCACGGGCCCAATTTGGGATTCACATCCGTCTTTCTGTACAGCGAGTTCTGTTGTTTCGGTGCTTTTTTCTACCATGTCCATGCGTTTCTCTGAGAACAAATCTGGTTCCAAGGTCAATTCACTCTGATTACCTGACTGTTCATTGAATACTTGGCCATTACTTTCAATTTTACCCGTCTGACTGGATTCCACCATCAGACCCAGACTTGTTACTTTTACGACATCTCCTGGCATTTCGTTCTCTGCCATCTGCTCCGATGGTAATTTTGGAATCACATTTTTCATGCAATCCCCTGCAAAAGGTATGTTTACTAAAGGTACACTGCCAGACTTAGAAAGGACCTGCTTTGGAGTCACTGAGGTGTGCAAGTCTGGCATACGAGCTGGGCAATGCCCACTGGAACCGCCTATCGATTTACGTGCTAAGGTACGGACTGTTTTAAGTTCCAAGTACTCCTCCACATATTTGTGCCCCCTTGTGCTCTTTCGGGCATTTTTTCGTGGATGCAGTCGATTACGAGATTGAGGCTGACATTCTGTAATTGGTTTTCTAATATAAACTAGGTCACAATGGCTATCTGGATCATTTATGAGATAACTTAAAGAGCCATTCCTTTGTATAAGGCAAGAAACTTTTCTGCTTTTCCTGGCTGTTCTTGGAGATATTGGTACAACAACATTTGATGTCTTTTGAATTGTGGAGGGTTTTACAACAGCATCAACATCTTCATTTTCTGCAAAGCACTTCTGTGTGCATTTCAACATATCTGCATGATCAGACACAGCAGTACAAGTTGGCAAGCATCGCTCTGTGCTGCATAGACACTTCTTTACAAAATTGCTACTTGGAATTTGCTGAATGCTTGAACCTAACACTTTTTTTGCTCCCGGATTATCAGTAGTTGTCTTTGTCATGACAAACATTTCTGTTGCAGAACATACATTTCCACACTCCACACCTGTTCCACAAGATGAAGATGACAAAACATCCATTTTGCCAAGCTCAACTTGGGTTTCAGTCATTCCCTGTGCAATACTGGAAACATCAGCCTTTAACACCTCTGCAGAAGGCTTTTGACTGTTCGTGACAACAGATGACTTGTGAGTCTTCATAATGCTCGCAGCAGGATCAGCATCCACGGAGCATGTTCTCTCAGAGTGCTGAATCTCAGAGCTGGTTTCAAACGATGCATAACTGGAGCTGGCTGTTGCCTGCTTCTCAGACAAATCTGGAGTGGGTGCTTGGAAATGGTTGGAAGCAGCCACAGTCTTGACTTCGCTTTGTAGGAACCCTAATGCATCAACTATTTGGCGCTGATGGTGCAAACACAGCTTTGACACAAACTGCTCCAAAGTGTTCACAGACTGTAGATCTTTTACTTGAGCAAGACTCAGGTCGATGGAGTCCCTGAAAGGCAAGAAAATCATAAACATAAGAGACAAATTCACAACTGTATAATACTGAAAAATATGTTTGTATGTGATAAGCAAATAATATAAACCTGGTAAAAAGAGACTGTATATATCCTGATCTACCTTTTGACCAAATGTGCAGCTGGGCTGACAAGAGAATTCCTTAAAGATGCATGGCCTTTGTTAAAATTCTTCTTAGTCGAAAGATCAAGAACTCCATCTAAAGAGAAAAAAATAATTCAAAACTAAGATAAACCCATTTCTTTTTAGTTAGTAGCTCTTTACATTTTTATAAATTTATACTGCACCTTGTTCAACATCCTCCACTTTCATCTTTCTCAGAGAGAGGTCCAGCGGGGCATCTTGGTCCACCATGATGAACTTTTTCTGAGCAGTACCAATGGAGTCTATTTTGACAGCAGTGGACGGAGTACTACAGCTAGTCTTCAGAAGGCTTTGGTCCTTTTTACCATTGTTTTGAAGGGAGTCCTGAGAGCAGTTGTTTCTTGAGGTATAATATGAAGCTAACTCATTAATCATCTGCTGCAAGATACCACAAGCCACCACAGGGATGTGTGGATCTGGAATTCTTGGTGTGTATTCTGTTGACGGTTCAATTAGACATGTTACTAAAATAAAGTGAACCATAGAATAAACTAAACCTAAAAGGCTGAAAACAATCATCAGAGTTGACAATGACTTCATTTGTATGTCTGGGAAATAGAACACTTTGATAAGAACAGAAAGGAACATTTTGGCTTGGGGTAAATAAAACTTTATTATACCTCTGCTAAATGTACATTAAAACTTGTGTGAGATTAATCAATTTGCTCACTCTGGACAGTACCACTACTAACGCTTACTACAGCAATAGTTGCAGTAATTTCCATCACTACAATGCACCATGTCTGAACATTCATTTTCACACAAATGACTGACACTGTGCTGGCATGCTCACCTTTTCTGTGTAACACTGCATTCAGGAATTCCTCCGACTGCCACTCAAGTCTGTTGATGTTAGAAGGATCTTTACCTAGTAAAGGCTTCCCCCCACTTTCCACAATTTGCTTGTTGAGTGCAACTACATGTTCCTGTTCAAAGGGGGAAAATATAAAAAGAATGAAGGGTGGAGGTGTTATTATATACATTTAAGAAACACA
The DNA here is from genome assembly GCA_032359235.1 of Enteromius mattozi. Lineage (NCBI taxonomy): Eukaryota > Metazoa > Chordata > Actinopteri > Cypriniformes > Cyprinidae > Enteromius > Enteromius mattozi. The sequence goes on from JAUMHE010000062.1 coordinate 2,177,544, forward strand.
CATGCAACTTAAACTTATTCCAAAACCATGAAAACGAAATTAACACTGAAAATGCTAATCACTGACAGCTCTGTATCCACATGACTTAAATCAATAGTATAGCTAGTACAGGAAAAACAGATAGCCTAAGGTAAAAAAGAAAAAGGATCAAAGTGGTTCTTCCAAGGTGTCTTGACATATCAGGAAAAGGGGGGAAAGTGTAAATGAACAAAAAAAAAAACTACCTTCACTTTTTCTCGTCTTAAGCAGCAGAAAAGACAATTTTCATCAAATGACCAATTTGACACACTTGCAGGCTTACAATCTGTGGATCCAAAAGAAGAGGCAAAATTCAACTGTGTGTGCAAGAAAGGGAACTTGGGAAAAAAAACTAGCAATTTTACAGTTTAACTAGCTCTCCATTTTGGGAAGTGTGACTTTGTCAAAGTAAAATTGAAACAATCAAATCAAAAGCATCCTTTGACCAGTGCCACCACCAGCTCAAAGAGGATATTGTTCTGGTTGTATCTTTGAACCCTTTGGTCTAGTAACATTGGCTGGACCAAATTTTGAATTTGTCATGTTGATCATCCAACTAGAGTAGAACATACAACAGATCTTTTTTTTTTTTTTTTTATTTCCAGGGTTTTTAGAAGTGAAGTGCTGATGATACACTGGGCAATATTTTGAGCAGTGTTTCTGGGCAACATTGGGTAATGCTGCCATCAACAGGCAACCAGGTGAGACACAGGGCTCACAACCAATCAAAATTATACATATCGAAATTTGTTTTCCATTCTCAGTGGGAAAGTGCCCATGCAACACTGTTTAAAAAAATTGATAGCAAAATCTTTCAAAAACCTGTGTATCTTCAGCCGAAGTAATCATACTTAACTTTTATAGTGGAGTATGGAAAACTAGAACATATATCATTTCTGCATTTTCAATTGCCACAACAGGAAGAGAAAAAAAAAAAAAATTATAGCATTTCTATGACTTTACAAAAAATATTGAGAGATCGATTAAGACCAGAAGATAGATGTTAAATCTGCCATCACTCCTTCAGCTGTCATTAGAAATTCTCTCACAGCAGCACCAACTAAAAGCATTTTCTGCAATTTAATGATAAAACCAAAGTGCAGTGTTAGGAAGGTCTTTTTTAAATAATATACATGTACAAAAAAACTATTCATTATGTTAATAACTATGGAAAAGCATAACAGTCTTTGTAAAGGCTCCATTTGGTTCTCATGATCTTTACTCTCTGGTACCAAGTTTGGTGACACTGCCATCCAGTGGTCAGGGGGGAAATGGCATTGTTTTTCTGTATTCAATTACCATTTTTATTTACTCATGTATACATTACTACAGAAGTCCTCAACGCTGCCCCGGGGGCACCCACCGTCCTGCAGAACCGGCTGGATCACTTGAAAAGAATTAGCTGGTCAGGCAGGTGTGCTGAAGCAGGATGGTGGATCCCCTGGAGCAGGGTTGAAGGACATTTGCCATGAATGTACATAGCAACTAAGTGCATTGATGGTATCTTTTTCCAGTTCAGAGGTCAGCAGCTGTGGATGGGGATTTGAATTCATTTCAGGGAATTAAATTTCTGAATCAGCTCAAGTTATATTGTTAATGCTTTCAGCAAGCTACAACACTGCTTTGTAGGTGATAACCAGCAAGTGTCTGTGTGTGTATAACTCTAACGTTTACTTCTGATTACCGGTTCTAGAAAGACAGTGGGTCTAGACTTAAATTATCAGGCTGTACAATTAATCAAATATGCTAGCCATGTGCATCTGGTCAGTAAAGCTGTTTCTGTGATCAGCAGTAAATCTCCATCACCTGCTTTCAGGTGGAGCAGCATTTACTACTAACCATAGTTCATTGACAAGCTACGCAATATCACGTTCATAATTGCAGATGAATTGTACTACGGCTCTGGGTTTCTTCTGCTGGGAGTATCTGATTTTCTCTTGACTTCGGACTTCAGATTTACTGCTGATCACAGAACCATGCATCAGTGACAACATGTGAATGACAATCCCAGCTTTTGTCTTATCGCAATTGCCATTTCCCTTATACTCAACTAGTCGTTAATTGTATTAAATTGTATTAAATCATAGAAAAGTCACACAGTCCGTGACAAACAGATTGTTAAGGGCTGGTCTGTGGTAGTACATTGGGGCAGAACATCCAAACACTTATTCATCAAACTCAAATATGGCTTATAATCTGAAATATGCCAGTATTACCAACTTTGGCTGCTCAATCTGATGTTAACCTAAAGAAAAGTGTGCTGTTCAAGTGAATGTGTGAAGAGCAGCGCCGGTGCACTCACTTGCTCTTAAAATACTTCATACAATACAAAATGTTTGGCCACACAGATAATAGTATATCTTTCAAATCTGTAAAGATCAAAATACATTTATGTGCACTCCCAATAACAAAAAACATTGTGGTTTTGTAAAAATGAAAGCAAGTAGGATGCCCTTTCTGCCGTCTCTGTGTACTTGAACTTAAAGTCTGTACACCTGCCTTACAGAAATTAAAAATATCTACAGAAAGTGAAATGTTAATGCAGTCTTCTCATCGTTTTTTCCTGACACATTCATAATCATTAGCTTCTGCTGGTGTGCTGTGGCAAGCTTTATGTGTGCGCACTGGAGAGCTTATAGGTCATGTAGGCAATTAAAGGCTCGTTATGTTCTTTTTTAAAAGGAATGACTACTAGTCAACCAGAAAAATCCTTAGTCGAGGGCAGCCCTACTAAATTATACTGATTTTTTTAAATAAAGTTTAGGATAATACAGTGTAATTTATAATCAATATATTTTGAGGTTACAAATTCATCTAAAAAAATAAACAATAAAGAGTTAGCTGCTGCAGAAAGTGCACTATCCATCCTGTTTTAAACATGAGATGTGCTCCAAACAAACTGCATCAAATGGAGCCCAATAATTCTGATAATAATTTGTTTAACCTTTTTTGTTTTGCATATAATGTATGTCTTGCCTACCAGTTCCTCACCATTTACAACAGCAACACAAACTGCGGTACAACAGTTTATTAAAGCAAAGTCTTCTGCCCTGAAAGAAGTTCAGAAGGTGAATCTAATGACAACTAATTACCCAGCCCACTTCATAGGAAATATACTGAGAGCTAAGTAATTAGTTGTCAAAGATAGACATTTTGTTTTGCCATTCAGCCTAGAATACAGAGACACAGTTTTTGGTCCATATTGTTCAGTCCTAAAGCACAGCTGATACAAGATCAGTCAACTCCAAATCAGAAACGATATTTATAATAAAAAAAAAAAAGCTCAGAATCCATAAGACATCACAGAAATCACCATCATTGGTCACTCAGTAGCATGCTATGCTTCACGAGACACAGAACCTGATGTTTTAACAATGATGAATGAGGATTATAGGGCTTCCCCTAACAGTCCACTAACCATTCGTCAACAGATTTTAGTAGTTGTTGAAAAATAAATGAACACAATCCACATTGTTGAAGTCACGCTGACCGTTAAGGGCTGGTCTGTGGTAGTAGATCAGGCAGGACATTTAAACACTCTCCTATCATTCAACATTCTCAAATATGACTTATCTGAAATATGTAAGCATTAGCAACTTTACATGGCTGCTCAATCTGATGTTAACCTAAAGAAACGTGCGTTGTTCAAGTGAATGTGTGGAGTGGGGAAGCTGAAGAGTAGTGATCACTGCAGGACAGCTGGAGGCACTGGTCTGCTCACCTGCTCTTAAAATAGCGTGTCATTTTTGGACATACAGCTAAGATTACCTGTAACTCTACGTTTATTTGTGCTGCATGATATATTGCATGCGAGTTTGATCTTTAGATGGAGTGGCATTTAATAGAGCCATAGTTCAATACACAGAACATCTGTAATTATGCGTGTGAATTGCGTAGCTTGTCAGTGAACTATGGTTGTGTATTAAACACTGCTCCATTTGAAAACAAGTGATGATGAAGATTTATTACTAATCAAAGTACTGGCTTTACCGACGAGATGCACTTGACTATCGCATGCAATATATCATGTAGCCCTAGCACTGACAATAACAACAAAACATTGTGCTTTTGTAAAATAATGAAAGCAGGATGCACTTGCTATTAGGGCTGCACGATAATCATCGCGCGATATGTATTGCGCATCTTGTCAGTAAATTCGGTTCTGTAATCAGCGGT
>JAUMHE010000062.1:2195131-2209466 GCA_032359235.1 Enteromius mattozi
GTTTTCTACTACTGTCTATGGTTGACAGTCCGTCGTTGTCGGTAAGCTTGACGGGCTAGCAACAGTAACTAAGGGGGTGTGGCTTTTGCGAAAGGTCAATTGTAGTAGTCAAGGCATGAAGTAAAAAATGCAGGGAGGACTATTTCAAAGTTCTTCAGGGAAAAGAAAAGATTTAACTTTTGCGAGACGTTGTGAATGATTCAGGTCTCAAGTTCGATAAACAGATTAATTCTGTTGTTAAGTCATGTTTTTATCAAACAACATTTTTACACATGGGGAAACATAAGAACTTACTGTAAGTCGCCATGGTCAAGATCAGCTAAGTCATAGAAAAACAGTTCTGCTGGTTGTATTCTCATTTGAGGCCAGAAAATTGTGTGTAAGCCATAATTTCACTTCCTGTAAACACACTAGCAGGACCTCTCTGGAGCTTGGATCATTATGTTTAGAAGGGCAGGTACAATTGGGCGTCATCAGTGTTACAGCGTATAAGTGGAAAGATGCTCTATATTTAAAAGAGAGAACCCAATGGCAGCAGGTATAAAGAGAACAAGGTTGGAGTGAGAATAGATCAATAGAAACAATTTAGAGCGGTGTCCTGAATGCCTACAAGATTTTCCAGATGGGAAATAAGAATTGTATGATCAACCATTTCGAAAGCCGAGCTGAGATCTGTAGCCAGCATAACGTCACTAGTAACCTTCAACAGAGCAGATTCAGTACTGTGACGTCTTCTGAATCCTGACTGAAAATGATCAGATAGCGAATCAGATTCCAGAAAAGAATGTAGTTAGTAAATACAACCTTTTCCAATTTTTGAAATGAAAGGAAGATTAGCATTTGGTCTGAAATGACCTAAATCAGACACAAGAAGATTTGGTTTCTGAAGCATGTTATAGGCAGTCAGGAAGTGGACCAGTACTCAAACACGGTTATTAAAAACTGCAGATCAGGCCCTACAGTATCAACAAGTGTGACTGAATACTATCATGTGGACAAAACGTAGGCTTCAGATGATTAATAATATGTTTGCAGGTCTGAAGGGAAATTGAATCAAACATGCTCCAAATAGAAGAGCACCGAGTTATTTCAGGAAGAGCATGTGAAGTCACCAGTGATTGTGGTCTTGACCTTGTTGTTGACTCAAGTTCTCACATAGATCACACATCAGGAAAAACATCCACAGCAGGATTTAAAACAGCATCTATAGTTGGAAATAAAACTTGATCTATGGCGTTTTGTTTGTTTTTTGAGAATTTTTGAAAGAGAATTGAACAGACTCTGCAGCTTTCTGGAAAACAGAGAGACTCCCTTAAAATGTCATAGAACGCCTGCAAGAAGATGCAGTACTCAGTCGACGAGTTTGATCAGAGAAACCGATGTTTCCGATCTCCAGGTCTATAATAGAAAAACCAGGTCCAGAGTCTGACCAGGAATGTGTGTAGAACCAGGACAACAAGTATGGATATTAAAATCACCAAGCAATAAAATTTGATAAATAAAATAAGTTACTACATTCCCCAAAAGTCTGCAAATTCACTCAGAAAAGCACACTATACTGCATTTGCCACATCAATTAGAGACCACTGAACCTCAAACAAATGCGGCCACTTAAAAACAATTCACAACGACCAGAGGATCACAAAGAGTTCAAAATGAGCAGTTTCAGTTCAGAAAAGGACCCAAGTGCCCCTCTTTAGTCCATGTTTAGTCATGAACAGAAAATCCAGTTTCTGTAAAATGAAAGTCTTCTTTACCAAAGACCACACATATAGTAATATTATCTGAGGCAGCGCTGGATCGCTCTCTGTTTAGTGAGTGAAGAAACTGGTGGTGTACTCCACCCACCACTCATAACAGGAGATGCCTGTAATCTGTGAATGCTTGGACTCTCCACCTCTAAAAACAGCTAGTTACTGTGAATGGAAGCATCAACATCACTCACTTCTTTTCCCTTCACATTCATTATGAAAGGTGAACAGCAGGCATCTATGCTTGAACTCTTCTGCTGTGCTGCATTGTGCAAGAGTTCAGTGACCTCAGCACCATGTGACTTTCATACGTCACTGTCCCTGGTCAAACTTTGTCCATCTGAAGAGTGTGTGTGATCACTTTTTCTTTTAATCATGGGGTTTTCTGTCTTATTTGCAGGACCAGTTAATGTATGAAAAACTGAAAGAGAGACTCATAAGATGACAACCATTTTGGATATTTTGTACTAAAAAAATAAATCTAAATAAAATGACTAACTGGCTGTGTGTTTTTCTCCTGATCACTTTGTGCATTTGTCCAGCAGTGAGATTTCAGCTCATGAGTTATATATGCAATAAAGCGTATTTAAAATGTGTTTATATTTGTGTTTCACAGCAGATTACATGAGTTTTGCTTTAAAATCAGCTGTAATGGTCTTGTTAGCTTGTACAGAAAAAACCTGATTAAAATGAACCATTTATATAAGTAGGTTTTGTAAAATAGACTGAAAGCCAGTCCTCAGATGTGTCCTAGACTCTGTGTGTGTGTGTGGAGAGAGACAGAAAATAAGCACTACCAGTCAAAGGTTTTGACATTTGACACTTAATTTTATCATGGTAGTTAAAAGAAATATTTTGTGTACAAATATAAATCATGTCTTGTTTCTTCTCTAATGAACAAGTAGCCAACTGTCTAAACTTCTGACCAGTAGAGTCCTACATCTCCAATATTCAGGGTTAACATATACAAAATACTTGTATATTGTAGATAGATGCCCAGAACGATTGTTAGACACCAGCTCAAATTTATTAAGGCTTTTCAGTTCAGGCGATATAAAATGTGTAAATGTTGTCAATCCAATACTTCACTGTTAGCCAAGGTTCATCAGCTCAACTTGGGTTAATTGATGAAATAATGAAGTAACTGTCCTCTACACCAAACCGCTGGACATCAGCGTGTTAACGAGAGATGAGTAGTGTTAAAAAGATCCACTGAACACTCATCTCATGACGCTGCACATCTACACTTACTGTTAAACAGAAGAACTAGTGCTGTCAAACTATTCACCTTTGTTCGCATAATGTGTGTGTGTACTGTGTATATATATATATATAACTATACACGCATGTATATATTTAAGCAAAATGTTATGTTTATATATTAAATATTTATATATGATAATTTATCTAAATATATACATGTAAATATTTTCACAATATATGTTTTATGCGTGTCTTTATATATGCATAATAAATATACACAGTACACACAGATATGTAAACAAAACCTTTTTTTAATGGATTAATGGTTTGTTGACAGCACTGGTAAGAACTTGTTATTCACACAGATCCCAGCGAGCGAGCAGAAGACCTGTTCAGTCAGATCTTCTCATGTGTAACGAGTTACAAACATCAGCGCTCAGATGCAGAACGTGACGCATCCATTAAACTATAATAAAAGCGTCTGAAACTTCAGACCATGTGCAACAGAGGAGACCAAACGTTTTGGTTCACAATTAAAAAGTGTCAGCACACTTGCTAAAAGCCAACAAGTAACATGGATGTGTCCTGTGTGTCACCGACGGCTAACAACTGCTTGGCTCTCCGGCAGGCGAAGGGTCAGAGTCTGCGGTTTGGTTTGGTTTGGTGGGGGTCACTCCTGCTTGACCTCTCCGGTCAGCCGTCTCTTCACACGCGAGTACGGACTCAGTTCATCATCCATGATAAAGTCGTAGAGGACTTTGACCCATGACGTGTAGCAGGGCAGGTCTCTGTAGTACTCTGCTGCGATCTCCTTCACCTGAGGAAGAACGGGACACAGAACTGGTCAGAGAAAGGCTTCTGTCAGTGTGTGATGATCTGATAGGAGACATGAGCTGCATGGTTTGCATGTCTTTCGTCAGGCTGAGCTCACTAGACTAGTTAATCTTTCACATCAGACGAGACTAAAGGATTAGCTGATTCTTGTCTGTAACTATCTCTGAAAGTGTAGGTGGCTTTGCCACAGTCAACAAAACTATTAGTGTTACATTAATATCCATAATAACAGGAATTAAATGGAAGGAGGCAAAACAGTCGGTCTTATCATCACACGGGCAAAAGTTCGGTCAGCATGCTTCCTGAGCACTTCCCCCGTCTGACAGGATTTGGGAAAAACTGATCTCATCGTAACATCGCTCAGAAAAACCATTAGAACTGAACATGAAATCTCCAACTTAAACTCTAGTGTCTCTTGAGTACTTTGGAGCACAGACTGTTGCTGAAGTGGGTAAAAAGTTACACAAGTTTATTACGTGGAATATTCAAAAATACCATTGAAAAGTTTTACATGAAATACATTTATTTTAAATATTTTTCAAAATCAAAGCCACAATTCTAAACAAATTGTTTTACGAATTTGAAGTTGACATCTCAAAAACAAGCTCTGAGTAAGATTTCGTACTAATTGTTTCTACTAGACTACATTAGCTTCCCATTTACACAAGTACACTGATAAAAATGATTTTGTGGTGAAGTGGGACTAAATACTACAGAAAATAGTTCAGCAAGAATTGGAAAAAGTAGTAATTCTATATTAGTACTCAATTTAAGCTCATAGAAATTAAAGTTTAAACTGACGAGTATATTTTATTTGTAATGGTTTACGTTTACAAGGATTTCTTTAAGCCAAAATCAAAGTTATGATCCCGTTCCCATCCTGCGCTGGGGCATGAATAATTATTAAAGTTACATTTTTCACTGTTATCGAGTTGTATTTAGTTTTATGGTTGCATTTGTTGAAGTTTTAGTAACTTTCTGTTTTGTGACATCTGGAGTTTTACTCTAACAGTATCCACTGATTATTGTGTGACAAGTACTGTTCATTTACTATTAATTATACTGAGTAGACATTCTCTTAGAAAGGATAACAAGTAGTTTGCTTGCTTACAAACTTCAATAACATGTTTTTTTCAGTGCTAGATTGAGTAAAATGTATAAACTGTGACTGATGGAAATGTACTGGAGTCCTGCAGATTCAAATAATTAGGTAGAAATTACTCCTAACTGGCCATGTTAAATTAACTTGTTTCCTTTGCTAATTTTACCTAACTTAAGTAGATTTTACTTAATTCAATACTTAAATTTTACTTAAAATTTGTATGCAAAAAAACTTGCACAAAGAAAATTAGGTAAATTGTACTTCTTGTTTTTTTAGTGTACATTCACAATACAAGTGGGACATTTCATCTTTTTTCTACACATAGCAAGTGCCAAAACCTTCATACCATTCCAATGAATTAAATAATTTTTAAAACACCAAAGCAAAGGTGTATTATGTAAATGTATTTAACTTTAATTTTCTGTAAAGCTGCTTTGCAGTGATTGGTATCATGAAAAGAGCTGTACAGATAAACGTGAATTGAACTGAATTCTGGGCTGAATAACTGGCCTCACCATGGGCAGTCGGCGTCCTGGGATGCTGGGGAAGTCATGGTGCTCGTTGTGGTACCCGACGTTGAAAGTCAGGAGGTTGAGGGACCCGTAATAAGAGTAGGTCTCGTGGCCTTTGAGGAACATGTAATGTTCTGCGATGAAGTGTCCTGAGATGGGATGCAGACCCATTCCTAGCAAGGAGCCCATCATCATGTAGACCAGGGGCTTGGCGCCCCAGGCCCAGTAGAGCAGATAGTTGAAGGCCAGCTGAATGGACACGTTCAGGAGCTCCAGCTGGCTGATGGGCTTGGGGTTGATGCAGAGGGGTCGGATGGCGTAGAAGAGCGGCTGGAACATGATCCAGAAGAGTTTACGCAGACGGGTGCAAAAGAACCAGCCCTCGAAATCCGTGGGGATGTCCACGTCCACGCCGTCTCCACCCAGGTAGCGATGGTGGTCCAGGTGGTAGCGCTTGAAGGAGGCCGAGTAGGGCAGGCCGATGGGCAGATTGGCGAAGATGGCGAACCAGCGGTTCCACCTGGCGCGGTTGTTGCCGAAGGCCGTGTTGTGTGAGATCTCGTGAATGGCGAGCGTCATTGAATGGTTTATGCAGCTCCCGAACACGTACGTCCAGAACAAGACCCATTTCCACGACAGGTCCTTCACCAGATAGAAGGCCAAAAACTGGACGGCGACCATCGTGCAGACGATCCATTTCAGTCTGGGGTCAGGTCCCATCAGAGACTTGATCTGTGGGTATTTAGCTGCCAAAACAAACAAGACAACCATTATAACACTGAAACAGTCTGATGTGGAGGAAGAGTGAATTCAAATGATCTATATTTCCATGACAAATCAACGCAACTCGACACCAGCGGGATCTGGTGCACAGGCTCGTGTGTCTCATGAACATCACCTCTCTGACCTCGTTGTCATCTCTATCTTTATATCCTCCTGAGACCCAGGGGAAAAAGTTTTCATGTCAAAAAAAAAGGAAAAGTTCATTTTTAAAAACTGTATTTTATTTATAATTTGTACTCGGTAGAGGATACTCTAATAAAAAGACATGCATGAACATGCATAGGCAAAAACTATTGTTTTTTTTAAAAATTTGTTTATATCAAACTTTGTATATGAAAGATATCATAATGATTGATATATGATACGTTTTACTTTATTAAATGTGTGTAAAATGCCAATGTGAGGGTTTTTCCATTGTATACAATGTATCTGTTGACTGTATCTAATTTGCATATTAATGCGTTCTTGGGGCAACATGTCATGGAAAAAGAAGTGTAATAATGGGAGTAAATAGCCTAATTGGCAAGATTTCTACAATAATGTCTAATATTTCACTGTTCATGTATTGTGCCTCCCAAAATGTGGAATAAATGTCCTTTTAGTCCCGGTGTCCTCTTCACAGGACATTTAAAGAATATGATCTTATTTTCTTATAGTGTTACACTTGATCACTAAATAATGTTTAAAGACCAAGCAGAGAGAGTGGTCAGGGTGAAACATCTCTGTATCGCTGAAAAGCCCTGAATGTGCTCTATACAGGACATCCAGAAACTCACTAAAATGTCCACTACAGAGGACAAACTCTATTCCTGTCACAGGAGGATATGAAGTCTGAAGCCAATGTCATTTGCCTAAAGTTTGAGAAACAATACAAAGCACAGAGTAGAATTTAAATGTGGGCACTTTTCATACAAGGTATTTTATCATGCAGGTACTGACCGCTCTGAGGCAAGAGTGCTCCTTTAAAGCCTAATCCAGGGGTTTATATATTACATAATACAATACAGCAAGGTAATGACAGTCATGTGTAGATCAGAGCAGGCTGACAGAAGACATGTCAGGACAGGTACTGGATCGTCTCCAAATCAGACAAACATGAGCTCACACCAAGACAGAGTTTGCTGAACAAATATCACAGTGAGGATGATGCGGTGTTTAAATAAGACGAGCAGGAGAAATGATCTCACTCATATTCATAACATATTCAGTGCAGTGGCATTTACTGAAAATAACAGTACTCCCAAATGCAGCTTAATTCTTTATTCACAGCAGCTGCGGTAGAAATAATATTAGTTAAAAGCTACAGAATCGTTCTCCACATGAGAGTCATCATGAATAAATCATGAATCAGCAACAGAGCGGTGTGTCCATAAACCAGCTGTGATGTTTATCCAGACTCCAGTTACAGATCAGTGGCTTATCAGCTTTCTACAGGCATTCATAAGCAGCTTTATCAGAAGAGATATTACTAATTAACAGCATAGACTTCGGCTCCTTCATCCTCTTTATGTGTGCTATTTTATTTTTATTGTAAAAATGCATAACGTTTTCTGTGGCTCTTGGGTTCTTGTCAGGGTTGGGATTAGCTACTAACTCCCTGTATATGAAGCAGTTAGCTAGCCGAGTGTGAGAGAGAGAGACATTGAGAATGAATGAACAGACTCAGTCAGAGAGAGAGCATTAGCTAGCCTTCCTCATGTGACTGTCACCATTTTAACACTTAATACATTAACCGGTTAGCTGACACAGCTTCATATATCACGAGCTTCTCCAAACCTCATAAAAACCTGCATTAGTTGTGGTGAAGTGCTGTAGGTTAGTTTGTGAAGTGATTTATGTAAGTGAAGTGAAGTGAAGTTAGTTCGGGCTCTCTTCAGGGAGTGGCTCACATAACGGTCAACTACCGACGAGCTCCTCAAACACACGGCTAAACCACTACACACTGAACACAAACAGTACAATAACATTAAATAAAAAACACTGGGATCATAGCAGTTTCCGCGGGAGATCATTTTACATAACAGCTCAAGTTAACTCCTTCGAAACTCGGCTAAACGCCACATAATCCACGGTGACAGATCAAAACGACGCTGATACGCAGGAAGAAGCGCTGTTCAGCAGCTAATGTTGTTGATAATAAGGAGGAGAGGAGGGCGACTCACCCAGGATCTCTTTCCGGCGGTCGGCGTGAGGCTGGTCGGTGTAAACCCACTCGAAGTCCTCGCGAGCTGCGCGGTTCCCCATGTTTACTCCGGCTCGCGGTCAGACTGCTTCCTCACGACGTGAATGTAGAAATAATAGGGTTTTTCTTTATACGGGTCTAATAGCAGCTCTCTCACATCCTTCCCTTCCTCACTTCGCAGTCTTTCTCAAGAAGATCTTTCGATTTCTGAACGCATCACGGGGGGCGGAGTTTCCTGGTGACGTCACTCCCCTTTTCCTATGAGAACGCGCCAGCTTCGTCTAAATTCAACGTTATGATGCCGTTTTCTGATGCATGTTTCACCCCATAGGTTTCTTAAAGGTTTACTTATAATGATAATAAGGATTTTGCATAAATAAAAAAAATAAATGATTATTTCCATTTCCATTTAGTCATTTAGCAGACTTACAAATGAGGAGAATGGAAGCAATAAAACTAAAAAAGCGTGCAAATGACAGTCTCAGTTCAACATATACTTTATATATATTGTCACGGGTCAAACGACAAGGAGAGCTCAAAATACAAAGGTGGTGAATAAAAGTGATGAGGTGGATGCTTTCTTCCTCGTGCTCCTGATCGGTCCTCAGATGCATGCTGGGAAGGTAAGGAGAGAACAAGATGGAGAAGTTTCTCAGCCTCACGCTGCTGCCTGACCATCAGCCAGAGATGAGGACGTGCAGGTGTGTGTCCTTTGTTTCCAGGGCAACGCTGATGACTCCTCGGGACGCTCATCACAATATATATATATATATATATATATATATATATATGTATATGTACAGTCATGGCCAAAAATATCAGCACCCTTGGTAAATATTAACAAAGAAAATTTATCTGCATCCTTTTGATCTTTTATTTTAAAACTTTCATTGGATAATAGGTATTTAAAATGGGGGGAAATATCATTATAACCTTTCCGATCCTGATTCCAGACCCACCTGTTTACACTGGAATGGGACAGACAATAGTTCACAAGCCATAGCAGACAGAGGCATTCAAGTGTTGTTGCACAAGATTTAGTCGACCCTCAAGTTCACCCCGTGGGATTCTTTTCAGTTTATTTTCTGGTCACCCAGAAGGATGGTGGGTATTAGCCGATCTTAGACTTGAGAAATCTGAATGGCTTTCTTTCAAAAGTCCCTCCCGTTCCTGTATGTTGCACACAGCAGATGTGTTGCAGGTGGTTATGTCATGAGACGATCAGTTTGAAGGATGCATATGTATATACATTCATGTTGTGATTGCTCCAGAACACAGACAATTCCTTCAGTTTGCATTCATGGGTCAAATATTCCAGTTCATGGTTCTTCCATTTGACCAGGCTCTGGCACCGAGAGTTTTTTCAAAGTTTGCCCAGGCAACATTGCAATCACTCCAAAGGAATGGCTTGAAGGTATTGTCATACCTGGACGACCTGCTCGTCTGTGCAACATCACCCCAGCAAGCAATCGGCCAAGCTCCTCATCTGTTGGGCAATATTGCAGTTTTAGGGATTGCTGTATATTGGGAAAAATGCAAACTTGTCCCAAATGCAGACAATTCATTTCATAGGTCTTGCTCTCAACCCTGTCACAATGCTGGCATCTCCAACTTCAGAGAGAATAAGATCAATTCTGAGGGCTGTACGGTGCCTAAAGATTTTTGGGAAAGCTCACAGCAGCAACGACAGTAGTCGTTTGTCTCGGAAACAATTTCTTCTCAGAGGAGTGCCGTTGGGACCTATAATATGTGTGAAGAATGATCATATGAGTTTTTACATACGCCATGTGACCTGTAAATGCAAAAAATCTGCTTCCATTGCAGTTTTGCGAATTATCCTTTTTTTGAATTGCCTGAAAAACCACCTCATGTGAGCGTATAAACTTTTTTGCGATATTTGGGAGTTTCTGAGAAATTGAGGCATTTCCATTAGGCATATTTTCAATTCGCAATTTTAAACTTTGTGGGTGTGGCCTCTCGTGAAGTGTTCACAGAGGGCCAGGAACACTGTTTTGAATGCTCGTGCAGCGTCCACACGACAGTCGCAGGGTCTAGTGACTGCTGCTCTAACCACAAGGTTGATCCATTACACTTTTCAGTGGGATACATTTTAGATTTTCTTTGCAGCATCTTTTGGAACTTGGTCGTTCAACTTCCACATTTAAAGACTCAAAATGAGTTTAGCATTTCTTTACTTAAATCTGACAGTTAATTGATGTGAAGCGTGTGAGTGAACTGTTTGCGCTGGAGTAATGGACTCAGTAGTGTTTCACTGTGGCCCAATCCAGCATTTCTACCAAAGCTTTTGTCCCTGCAGTTTATGAGCCTATTGTGTTGGCTCAATAACAGTGGATCAAACTGACATATGGGTAGAGCAATGTCCAGTTAGATCTCTGAGGGCTTACACAGCTCGCTATTGTCAATCGTAAATATCTGTGTATTTTAACATAACTTTTTTTTTAATTAATGTTGCAGGAATACATATATAGAGTGAAATGTGTCACATATGCTATATTAGGGCTACTACTTGCTGATGTGTTTTAGCTATATATTGTTAGTAGAACTGAATCTTATAATCTTAAATAATATGTTATTGTGTGATTCTGTGGTTATTTTAAATATTAATTTTTGTTGTCATATGCAGTCTTATTTTACATGTTATATCTTTATAATAACCCCATAATTCCCCCATATTACTAGAACAACCCGAGACAGAAAGCAACCACTGAAGCGTTAAGTCAATGTTGATGCATTAGCGCTAAATGCATGGAATTAATGCTACAAAGTCATGTTGCTTCCATATAACTTTTGCACCTGCAATTAATGTTGAAACAAAATTGAGATTTCAAAAAAAAAAAAATAAAAAAACCAATTGTAATTTAAACACTTACTCACCCTCAGTTAAAGTTTAAACAGTGTTGAAACTGAAATGTCAACATTTTGGCCACCTGATCAACCTAGTAAATATCGAAAGAACACTAATATTTACTAGACTGTTAGGTTAGGGTTAGTGGAATAATTTGAGATATACTTGCAAAGTTTCTTGTAATCAGTAGAATGTGTGTTGTGGAGCATCACAGTAAAGTGTTAGCACATATGAAGCAGACAGTCTACTAATACTCTAATGAGAGTTAGTTGAGATGTAGGTGCTGACTGTGCAGCGTTTCTTAAAGTCAGCAGAATGTATAAAGGGGACCATCAAAATAATAGAGTGCTATCAATATTAATAAAGCAAAGCAAGGTGCACTTTTTATGTGTGTAGGAACATGTGTTGTTTAATCAAACACTTTTTAATTCATGTACCTAATTACAGACAGTAACTATACAAACCCATTTCTATTAAACACAGAAGCAACCCTGTAAAAAAAAAGGAATAGTATTAATACTATAATACTTTAGACATTGAAATGTCCACCTGGTGTTGATGAAAACTCAACATTGTATCAGTGTCAGCTTGCTATCTGGGATGTTGTTCTGAAGCTATTTTAATATGAAAGAAATTACCTATATTCCTCATTTCATTAGTTGTGGTTATGCCACTAAGCAGCGATTATTTACAAAACTATTGTCATGTGAACTTACAGGGGTCATGGCATGAGAAAAAAAAATCTCCTTACCTGATTCACAGTGATATGCTTAAAATAATGTTTTCTAATTTAAGCGGTACTGGTAGGAATTCACTAACCGATCATTAGATTTAATCACCATTGCTGACATGATTTATTGTAATGCATTTTTCCTAAGTTGGTCAGAACAAAAGTGGCAGATTGTTACTTACTTTTTCAGATGACAATATCCGGTAAAAATTCTTATTTGAGTCAAATATTCCAACACAGGCTAGAATCTGTGATTCTGAAGTATATGGACAGTACTGAATCCTAAAACACATAAACACACCAAATATAGATATACAAGTTTACTTCAACCAAAAATAGCCGAACAAGCTAATCAAGGTGACTTGCAAATTACAGATAGATGGTTAAACTGTGATTGGTCCAAAAGTCTGCAGGTCCTCCAGCCCTGCTCTAAAGTTACTTGCATCTGGAATACTGATGATTTACTTTCTCTTCTTTCATCCAAAGGCAACTGGCACTATCTGCATCTATCAGATGTGAAAGTTAACTCAAAGAATGAGAGCACCTGGACATTTGGTTTGGTGCTCACACTGCACATAGATTATAAATTATTATTTTAATAATACTATCATTGCACTTTATTTATCTTTGTTTAAATTAAAATAATAAAGTGTACTATTATATATTAAATTAAAAAGTGAGTATTAAATGTATTCAGACTTTGCTCTGAAACTGGCAGCACATAGTCTAGATTAATGCTTTGGGTTTGAAGGGAAATCTTATACTGAATTACAGTTAAAACAATTTGAAACAGTGATTGTGCATTAACATTGTCTATCATGTCATGATTTGTGAATTTTGTATGTTTTCTTCATTTAAGACACCTGATCTTCAGCTCATTATGAACTGAACTGAGCATGTCAGATAAGAGACTTCTTTGGTGCTCAAGGATGCTGCATTATTTTCTTAAACTCTTAAAGGTTTCATTGCTCCCTCAAAATGGAGATGCCACCCCATCTTTTCACCACAGAGCAAGTCTTCATCTTTCACTTCTCATCAGCAGTGCAATACAATGGGCAAATACCATCCGGGAGCATGTGTCAATCATCAGATCCTGTTCTGCCTTTGTCACCCATTTCAAGGTCTTCATTATCTAAACTGTCCCATTCAGCTGAAACCCACTTCCTTTCTCCCTTCCACCTCTTCTCTTTTGTGTCATCCCCTCTTCCCTTCCCCACCCACCTCTCATCTATGGATATGAATAGTGCCACTGACACTTTATGCTACACCTGCCTAGGGACAACACTGGTGCCTGTTGTTTTCAATTAGGTATCATCTTTCCTTTGACAGAACAGCTGGCTGGAACAGCCAATCAGGATTCACTCGGCTGAGACTGCACTGTCGTCAGTCAGAGATGTCCAGCAGATTGCGAGAGCTGATTCCAAATGGTCATTTCTCATTCTGGTAGATCTATCTGCTGCTTTTCAGATCCTTCTTATCACATCAACTGCACTGGTTTGATTCATACCTCATCAGAGATATCCACAGCACATCAACTAACTAGTCACGGGGTGCCTCAAGGATTTGTTATTGTACCCCTCCTCTTCTCCATTTACTCTTAATATCTGTTTCTTCAATTTTTGTTTTTTTTAAATAATATTTTGTATCTCCCTAAATCCTTGATGAACCTTTTATTGTTACTTCTTGTGTTATTTCTTCCTCTAGATGAATCTCATGTTATTTTTATTCTTTCTTAATCACATGTCTGCTAAAGAAATAAATGTACATATAAAGTCTCCGGTCTTACCCCCAAATTCAAGTGACTCTACAGCTGAACCCATGTAAACCGATTCATTTTGTCTCACTTCAATACTCAGTATCAGCTTCAAAACCAGATGTACCTGTTGTGAGGATGTGTGGCTCATTCCACCTCCAAATGCCATGTTTGATGTCCTTATCTCAGTGTGAGGTCCATTGAACACTTACCCAAAGTCAGTACAAGCTTTGATAGGGGCAGTATAGCTTATCAAACATCCACAAAAAATTGGTGCCTGTCATGTTGAAAACCTCTCATTCTTTATAGTGCATGGCTACCATGGCTTATCCAGCATGCCCTAATGCGGTGAATCCATTACATTGGTCGTGTTGTGCCAGTGTAGAGCATCACAGATTATAAGTAAGGGATAATGGACAGGCAGCCGGTAGTTATCGCAGAAATAAGCCCCGACAGTGTGATCAGGCTGATCTTGTATCACGCTGAAGGGGCTTATTTCGCGATAACTACCGGCTACCTGTCCATTATCCCGCTTATTACATGGCTACTTGCCACATAAGGAAAAAAACTGGACATGAATATGAATTTGAAACATTTTATTGGCATATTTGTTTTAAAT
>JAUMHE010000062.1:2209566-2221429 GCA_032359235.1 Enteromius mattozi
TTATTCGAAAAGAACGAACCTGCAAATGTCTCAACTGACCAATCAGAATCAAGCATTCCAGAGAGCCGTGTAATAATGGGTTCTATTTGCTTTTGTCAAATCATGACAATAAATATTTTGTGTTCAGAATAAATAAATATGGCAAGTAGCCTCAAAAGAAGCAGGTCATTTTGCAGTGGGGTCTTGAATAATGTTGAAGAGGTTTATTTTGCATAAAAATCTACTGACTGTACACAATCTCTTCACCTTGCCGTGTATCCCTTTTTATATGTCCGTGCCCCAAGTTTGGGAAACACTGCCCTAATGTGTCCTGCATTTCTCTCCTGGACTGAACCATGGTTTCTTGATGAAGTAGACCAGTTACCATTTACACTTTTATGATTAAATAAGTGTGTGAGTGTGCCACATCCACTGAAAGTCCTGTGAGTGATATCTGCCCCACCATCCATCAGTCTATCAGTCTGTCTATGATGTGTTCAGCCCTTAGCGAGCAACCCAAATATCACCTTGGGAACATGCTATCGGTCTTCTCCAGTACCTACACTACGCCAAAGCCACATCTTTGCTTTCTGTTGCTGTTTGAGCAGAACATCATGGGGGAATATGTGAAGGTGTCTTTCAAATATTCATGAGTGAATTCCTCATTTTATTGTCAAGTTCAGTTCATGGAGCTTCCTCCTAACAAGTAGTTGATCTGAATCAGGTGTGTTCGATAAGAGAGATATTCAGAATAAGCAAAGCTGTGGTACACTGGGACCAAAAATCAGAAACACTGGTCTAGGCAAACAATATCCTTATCTTCTCAGTCCATGCCCAAACATCTACAGCACATCAAGCTGGTCCTCCAGACTGCTCTAAATCATTATCTCTTGATAAGTCATTGTGCTATAAAAACATCCTGTAATTTTCAGAACTCAAAACCTTCTTGTTAGTGTTCTACTCTATCATGTAACAGTGCGGATAAGTACCGCCTCCACAGAAGAAGATCAATGCCTGCTTTGACATCACTGTCTGTTTAGCCCCGCCCACTGATTCTACATCACTGTCTGTTTAGCTCCGCCCATCGATTTTATATCACTGTCACCATCAGCTTTCATCCCTGCTAGTTCGTTGGCGTCGGTTGGTGTGTCACAGCTTTCAGAGATCAGGCCAGCAAGGCATCCCTCAAACGCTCTCGATGCTCTGTGAACACATGTGCCAGGACATGCATCGACTGGGCTCTGACTAAATCCCAGCAAAGCATGTAGATAACAGGGGAATTTCCCCCTGGTCACGCCTACTACCAGTGGATTTTGTGTATTAGTGACAGTTGACCAGTTTTCCAAAGCATGTCATATGAAACCTCTCAGAGGCCTATCATGGAGGCACTTTTCTAACATGTCTTCTGGAAATGAAGCTTCCCAGAACACAGATCTACTAGACAAGGCAAAGTAGCATGAGGTGCAATCTACCAAGAGCAGTAAATACAAGTGGAAAAAAATCCTCTCTCTTCTACCAAACGCTTTCTGCTCTCTGTGGTGCCTCCTCCTTGCAGCAACAATCTCAGTCATGTCACGCACAAAATGGGTTAAGACTTGCTTTTTTGGGGTGATAAAAAGGGCGCAAATACCAGTAAACTGACTGGTGCAAACCTCATTAAATCATGTTCGTGATTCATTTAAATAATCTCCTCTGAAAGGGAAACTCCTAGAAATGCCTATGCAATAAAACCAGTGGCAAAAATGAAGGCGTCCATGCTTTTTTATTGATATTATCAATATCAGTAATATATATCATCTAATATAATATATGTCCGCCTCACAGGCAAATATGAATCCACATCAGATCACGATTGGATGTTGTTTTAAATATCAGCTGGTTTTGAGCTGAGAAAATAATTTTAAAGGTCTTAAGTGTACAGTAGATGTTAACTGTAGCTAGGAAAGAAAAATGGGAAATCATCAGATGAGCTTCTTTGGTAATCAGTGGGTCAGAACCCTTGGCCTCGAGTAGGCATTTTCAGGCATACAGCATGTTTGCTTTTGGCCCGGCAGTGGAAACTTGCTTATGATAGCATGCTATCCTGGCCCTAAGGCAGCAAAGCAGTGCATTACACAGATGGTATGAGGATTTGATGTTGCTGTGCCTTTCTCCCTTTCTCTTTTGTGCCTTTTTCACACAAAGCTGTAATAGTCATATGGTAGAGCAGGGGTGTGCATCCCTGCAGAGTTTAGCTCCAACCCTGCTCCAACACACAAACCATGTCGTTTTCAGTTATGTCTGAAGGACTTGAGGAGTTGGATCAGGTGTGTTTAATTAGGGCTGCATCTAACCTCTGCAGGGCTCCGGTCCTCCAGGAATTGAGTGTGACAACCCTGAGATAGAGTAATGTTCAGTGCTGTTGTGTGGTGTGTTAGAGGTGTGTGTCTGTGTTGTGGTTTGAACTGACTAGCTTAACCGGTTGATTAGAATTGTTAAAGCCCAAAATATGTGCCTGTACTCAGTGTTGTGTGGCTTCGCTGCCATTCATAACACCTCTCCTGTGGCATCATGGGATACTAAAGTGTCATCTGAATACACACTTCACAATCTGGTATTAAGTCATCTAAAAACTTCAGTCCTGAATATGTTAGACATACTACCCTTTCAAACAAATAATGTTAAAGAAATCTCATATAAAATAATCCAAAGAGTCTATACAGAGATTCTACAAAAATTCTAAAGTGATCTTTTTAAAAATCTTTTTAAAACTTTTTTTTTTTTTTTTTTTTTTTTAAATCTTATAAACATTTTAGGTTATTATATTAAGAATTACTAAAACAGTTTCAATTTTCTCTTCCTTTAACATTTTCATATTAAAAGAATGCTCAGTGATGCTTACTCACCAGTACATTTAACATATTATAATTAGAGTGTAAAGTATTTCTTTTTATAGCTTTTCTTTCTTTCTTTCTTTGTTGTTCTGTTAAGATTAATGTGAAAAGTGTTTTTGTTGAATTATGGGAAATGTTGTACATGCTATTTGTTGATAATAAAGCTTTAGAACTGATTGTAAACAAGCTCTTTACTCTGTCTGAGGTTTCACACAGGGCTGATCTCATGCGGGCAGCACTGTTTCAAGTTAAGTTTATTTATATAGCACCACTGAAACAGTGACAGCCGAGTGCACACAGATACACTTCAGATGTTCTGAACAGGAAGAAACGTTTCTGTGTAATTCTTCTATGAATTGAAATTTTAGTTTGGCTAATGTATATGGAAACAGACACAGATGTAGTGTATTTGTGCTGATGCTGTGCACGTGCTTTTATATTTGTTAGTGCTGCAAGAACACTGCGCTTCTTCAGCCATCTCTATAGACACTGCAACAGTCATTTTCTGTGGCACCTTACTTAAAAACATAAATCCAACATACTACAAATACTAATATTTGAATAATTAAAATGTAAATAGACTTAAATTTTAATAACGGTTGGAACTAGAAACTTGCATTTCCAGTCTCGCACATTCAGATGCCTATGAATGAACCTAAATGACCCTTCACACCCACTAATAACTGAATATTATAACTCTCGGGTAATATGTGTGCCTGGAGTCAGATGTAAACACACCTGAACCAGCTAATCAAGGGCTTCAGGATCACTAGAAACTTCCAGGCATGTGTTTTAGGGCAAGCTGGAGCTAAACTATATACTTTTGTGTGGTAGAAAACGTTTTCATACCAAATACTGAATTCTGGAAATGTTGGGATGTTTTTCAATTTTAAAATAACATGAGCCAATATTTTATTCACAATACAGATAAACATAACAAATGTTAACTGAGAATTTTACACTTTTATCTATTAAATGAGCTCATTTCAGATTTGATGTCTGCTACAGGTCTCAAACGTTGGCACAGGTGCAGCAATGGGCTGAAAAAGCATGACATTTTGAAAGGATTTAGTTGGGAGAACATCTAGCAAATAATAAAGTTAATTGACATCAGGTCTGTAACATGATTAACTATAAGAGATGTCTTAGAGAAACAGAGCCTCTCAGAAGTAAAGATGGGAAGAGGTTCTCCTATCTGTGAAAGAGGGAATAAAAAGATTGTGGAATAATTTAAAAACAATGTACCTCAATATCAGATTGCAAAGGATTTGTAAATCTCATCAGTGCGGTCTCTGTGTGTAAGGGACAAGGCCAAAGACCTTTGTTGGATGTCTGTGGTCTACGGGCCCTCAAACATTATTTAGCTAAATATTTAGCTGAAGCACCTTTACAGTCTCAGCTCTTTTGTGTTTGATTCGATGAGCTTTACAGATCAGCATTTGACAGTTTTCCGCCGTTCTTCACATCACCTCTTCAGCTCTGTCAGCTAGGATGACGGCAGAAATATCTGTTGAAGAAATAGTTGCAGTGATGTTTGTCCTTCTGTAGGTTTCTTCTTTCTCCACGCATGATCATGGAGCTCAGCCAGCGACCATCAGGATCTCGGTCACCACTCTAACCAAAGCCCTTCTCCATCAGGTGCTCAGTTTGTGTGAAAATGTGTGGCTTGATGCTCTCCTGTTTCTGAGCTCTAGGGTTTGGTCTTTGCTCTGATATGCATTATCAGCTGTTAGACCTTTCATTAAGACGTGTGCCTTTCCTAATCACACCCATTCAACTGAACTTGCCACAGGTAATCTTCACTTGAAGCATGGTAACATTTTTCAAGCAAAATGAGTGCTCCTGAGGGAGGATTAACAGTTTCAGTCTGCATGGATCTTAGAGTTTCCACCAGATACTCATTTCAACATACAGCTTGAATCAATGTCTCCATTTCAGCAGGCTTGAACACAAAGCACCTGGGAATGCAGAACTAGCTGGAGCTGGAGAATATGAAACATGCAGTTGACAGATGTACATGTTTTCAAATAGCCTTTTTCAGGTCTGCCAAGCAGATTTCTCAAAAATCTCTCTTCCAGCCGTCCCCTTAAGTTGTACTGTAGGTGTTGTGGAGGTTTACTTTTTTTAAAGATTCAACGTCTTCTTTTTCTCCAAGTCCCTCATCATTTAGCTTGACCTGGAAAAGACAGACACGGTTGTCTAAAGTCTGGACAAGTATTTTCTGTCTAGCTGTCACACAATGTTGTAAAATCCTATTTTCGTAACTATATATGATAGGCCTTTGTTCAATCTTTTTCCTTGTTTTGACTCTTTATCACACTTGCTGTAGTTTTTAATCATAGCTGGAAGGGAAGGCTGCCTCAGCAGAGCGTGTTAATGCCATTCAACGCTTAATGACCAGAAATGTTCTTCTGTTAAATTATATATAAACCCTGTATACATAACCTTTTTGAATACAGTCTGCATTTCACAGGACCTAATGTTACTTCTTTCTCTACAGTCAGAGAACTGTGTGTTATTTCATACAGGTGTGTGTCTTTTAAAAAATATATTTCCCACATAACAAAGCTGGATTCTTCAACCTTAGATTACCAAGTTATGGTGTTTCAGATGGAGAAAAACTAGTTCTTGCATGCATGACTTCAAGACTGAATTGCATTGCACTGCATGCTTCAATACACAAGCTGAAGTTAGTTCAAGAGTCCTCACGGGTCAAAAAATATAATCGTATCAGCCCAACACTGGCCAATTATAAAACACTTCTTATCTAGAAAGCCCTAAATGGTCTAGCTCCTTTTTTATTTAATCACACTACTATCTATCACACTCTTTAGAGGTCACAAAACTCTGGACTTTTGATAGTAACAAGGATATCAAAGTCTATAGGTCAAGCTTTCCTTATAATGTTCAGGGTCAGTTTAATATAGATTAGAAAAGCATCTCTTTAGCCAAGTATTCATATAATGCTTCTCATAAACGTGTGCAATTATAACCAATGATATACTACCAAATACTGCACACATGATCATCCTTTCTCCTGAAATGCTACAAACAGCAGCTATGCTGCTTCTTCTCCTTTTGTTTTCCTGTGTCTATATCCGTCCTGAAGTAACGGCAATCTCCAGTTTGGATCCAGCCGTTGCAAAGATCTCAGATGACACCAATACTGGGCGAAGACTTCAGATAACACCACCTTTCGATCGACATACAAAACTGTCAAATATTAGAATTGTAATTATATTGTCTTTTTTTCTTGGACACACTCATCTCTGGCTGATAATAGAATACTTTTTAATTCTAAC
The DNA here is from genome assembly GCA_032359235.1 of Enteromius mattozi. NCBI lineage: Eukaryota > Metazoa > Chordata > Actinopteri > Cypriniformes > Cyprinidae > Enteromius > Enteromius mattozi. The sequence continues at coordinate 2,215,721 of JAUMHE010000062.1, forward strand.
AGCTTGAGGGAAGTCCAAAGCCACGAAAGAGGAAGAGATCACCGCTTCAGGGCAGTGAAAACCCAAGGGGAAGAACTAACTAGTTACTTAGTTACTTTTTATTGAAAGTAATGCATTACAGTTCCGTTACAAAGACTGAAAATGTAATTATTGCATGTGTGTGCAATATTCTGAGTTTGCATTTCATAGTTTTTATTTTGATTAACACTAAATGTGTTTTTGGTCAGGTGAGATGAGTAAATGCATGTTGTAACTGATTTCTCTCAACATGGGAACTTTAAAAAAAGTTATCTGATTACGCAACCCAGGTTACTTGTAATGCATTAGCCCCAACACTGGTCGGGAAACTCCACTTAATATCTCCATCTCTTGGGCGACAATGTGTTGGTAAAAATAAAACGAGGGCATCAACATTAAAGTGCACCAAGTTAGCTGGATGTAAGAACTCACTGATATAGAAAGAACAATCCTTCTGCCCTGCTGAAAAAAACAGTACATGCTGGTTAGATGTGTTTTTAAACTGGGATACCAGCTGGGACAGGACCAGTATAAACCAGCAAAAGGACCAGCTTAAACCAGCATATGTCTTTTTTTCAGCAAGGTTGTTTGAGGATTAGCTGAACATCTTCTACATCCATGTGTTGCTTGCTCTTATGTAGCAACCGCTCATAAAGAGTATATGAACATGTACAGTATTTAAACAAACTATGAAAACATTTTAGTAAACAGGAAAAACATAGGTTGACCTATTTTTGATTGAAACATGAAATTGGAGGAGTATATGAACTGTTTTTAAATAGCCAGTAACCTTTAGTTCAGGTCCAGGCCTGACAAACACGGCCACAGAAGTAAGAAGTTCCCTGTTTGGTTTAAATCTCCATAATAGTGCCATTTTATGTTACTACAGTAAAAAACAGATTTTTAGGATTCATTTTATGGTCAGTGCCATCATATCAGGGCAAACCTGTTTAACTTGACCATTTGATTGACTCTAAATATCCTGACATGACAGTGACACAAAACCAGGATCATTCACCCAAAATGAAAAACATACAGTGTCTTGCCAAAGTATTCAAACTCCTTCATTTTTTCACATTTTATGTTGCAGCCTTATGTTAAACTGCTGTAAATGACTTTTTTTCCCACATCAATGTACACTCCATACTCCATACTGGAAATGCAAAAACAGAACTGCCACAATTTTTAACAAATAAAAAAACTGAAATAGGTACGTTGCATAAATATTCAAACCCTTAACTCAGTATTTAGCTGAAGCACCTTTACAGTCTCAGCTCTTTTGTGCTTGATTTGATGAGCTTTACAGATCAGCATTTAGCAGTTTTCCGCCGTTCTTCACATCACCTCTTCAGCTCTGTCAGTTAGGATGAGGGCAGAAATATCTGTTGAAGAAATAGTTGCAGTGATGTTTGTCCTTCTGTAGGTTTCTTCTTTCTCCACGCATGATCATGGAGCTCAGCCAGTGACCATCAGGATCTCGGTCACCACTCTAACCAAAGCCCTTCTCCATCAGGTGCTCAGTTTGTCCAGGAGGCTAGATCTAGGAAGAGTCCTGGTTGTTTTAAACTTCTTCCATTAAGGATAATGAAGGCTACATGCTTCTGTGACCCTTCAGTGAAGCAGAATTTTGTTTCTCTTCCCCAGATGTGTGGCTTGATGCTCTCCTGTTTCTGAGCTCTAGGGTATGAATACTTTTAAATCATTTAAGTTTTTTAGCTTTTATTTACCTTTTAAAGTTATTTGTTTTGTCAGTAAGGCAAATTGATGTGGGGGGAAAAGTAATTAAAAAAAAAATTAAAAATGAAGGGGTTTGAAATCATTCCCTGTGAGGGTGTTCTCCTTTCAAGCACTTGTGTCATGAAGTATTTATGAGAGAGACTGGAGGAGTGGATTGGCTCAGAATGAACTCAACGATAGTAGCTGTGTCTCCATCCAAAGATGCTAATTTAACTTGTACACAAAACTGAACTACCGCATAAAACATTTGCTAATGAAGCACCATTTCATTCCTTCCTGATAAGCTAGTACTAAACATCACTAAGAAAACTAGGAGCAAGCAGGTGACACACATTAAGTGCTGTCATTGCTTTCGGAGGTGGATGCTTCTGTTTAAAGGATGCAGTAATGTAAGATAATTATACAGAAATACTCTGATATTTCTCTCTATGCAAGCTAACCTGTGGTGTTCCTCAGAGGTCTGTTCTTGCACCTATTTCATCCCAAGTGCAAAATCTGGGTGGGGAAATTGACAATGGCTTGAAATTTGACAGACAAATCAGTTCTGTAGTGGGCTCTAGTTTCTTCCATCTTCACTTTCTCTGAAATGAAAAGCTTTCTTTCTAACGCCTCCTTACAGGTTGCTATCCATGCGTTTATTGCGTCTCAACTCGACTATTGCAACTCTCCGTATTATGGTGTCTCGAAGACTCAAATCGCCCGGTTACAAGTCGTTCAAAATGCAGCAGCTAGATTCCTGAAGGGATGTAAGAAATTTGATCATGTTACACCCCTTCTGAGATCTCTACATTAGCTGCCTGTTCAGTAAAGAACTGAATATAAAATCTTATTACTTGTCTATAAGTCTTTAAATAATCTAGCACCATCTTCACTGACTTACTCTACCTGTACACTCCAAACGAGGACTTAGATTGGGAAACAAATTCCTCCTTCAGATTCCTAGAACCTGCGTTACAAGGGGCAACGGAGTCTTTAAAGTGGCGGGCCCCACTCTGTGGAATAATCTCCCGACCCAAATTAAAATGTCTTCCACTTTATCTGAATTTAAATCTGCTCTCAAAACTCTTGTCTTGGCCTTTAAAATGCAATTTTACCTTAGTTTATTGTTCTTAAGTTATTTTGTTTGCGTCTCTCTTGTGAATTATTGTACAGCACTATGGTCGGCCACTGGCTGTTAGTAAATGTGCTTTAGAAATAAACAGAACTTGAAAGACCAAAACAACATATAGATGTCAAATTATCCCATCCCTTTGTGGAAAATCACATGACTGTTTTCATGTACAAGTTGCATACGTTTTTTTTTTTAATGCAAAGTTTTAGAAATTAATTCTTGCCATTTTCATCCAGCGGTTTTTTTGTGATATTCCAAAATGTGCATGAAAATAGGTGGATGGAAACAGTGTTCTGACCTGCTGGAACATCTTGAAGAGCATCACATCTTCTGTCACAGATTTACACCAAGGCCGAGAAACACCACACTGACTGATTCTGTGGCTGTACTCTTTGACAGAATAATGAACCTCCAGCATTGCAGCAATGGATGCAAACCAAATATGTAAAAGCGTGTAAGTCAGGGCCTGTTTACACCTGGTCACTTCACGCGTTTTCTCAAGATATATCTGATTTAAAGATCTGAGATTTAAAAAAGATCTAGAAATGTGACTTCAGATCTTGAAATTACAGCTTTATATCCTGCAAAGCCTTTTATCTCACAACAAAGTTTTTAAATATTGGAGTGTGAGAAACTGGACAGTGGATTTGTAGTTTTATACATGGTTTGCGTGGAACAATATCAGTTAATGTAGTAAAAAAGCTGAAGGACAAACAAGAAGGGAAAAAATGTACATTTAGGATTTAGGAGAGCGTTATGATGGGGATTTGGGATTACCACTGTCGCTTCCCTCAACACATATTATAATCACTTGTGCCATCAGGCAAAACGGTTCTTTTGCAAACCTTGCAGTCCCATGCAGAAGGGCACCTTGACAAATGTCATACGCTAGAAAATGTGGTACATAGTGTCATTAAAGCTGTTGTGTATTTTTTTCCACCGTTCAAAAGATCACAAGGTCACTTTAACATTACAGATTAAAGGCACAGGGACCTTAAGCACAACCGCAAAAAGTACTGACAGTACAGTAACGACAGGACTGCTGGAAACTCTTGAATCATTGTTCTCAAACTCAATTCTCAACTCAACAGCCAGTCTCTAGTGATCCTGAAGAGCTTGATTAGCTGGATCAGGTGTGTTTGATTAGGGTTGGAGCTAAACTGTGTGCAGAGCTATCCATTCCCTCCAGGAATTGAGTTCGAGAGCAATGTCTTCAATGAAACGATGTGCAAAAAAAAAAAAAAAATCTTTTCCGTCACAAGCAATTCTACCCCTCAGTTGTTGCTTGCTCAAAGAGTTCACGCAGCACAGCATTATCATCCGGACTCTGAAGAACTGATGTCTCTGGTTATGAAGGAAAGGTGATATTGCACCTCCATAAATGTGCAGCTAGAATGACAAAAACATCAGTGTCAAATGACTAAGAATGTGCCACACGGGCAAAAACCAACTTCAACGTCAATGATTTACTTTCCTAGTAACAAGGCTTTCCACAATTTTTATTGCACTGACACAGATCTATTTGCAGTAAATTATACACCTACAAACAGTGGCAGGTATGACATGGCATTGACACCTACAAGACACTATCCTCAGTGATGGACGATCTTTAGACAAACAATATAATCATGTATGCTACAGCTGCAGACGTCTGCAAGACCACTGACTTGCTCATACTGTCGAGGCACATCTCAGATGAAATATTTCACTCTTAGAACATAGAACAAAGCTGATATTTACCATTTATATAACAATATAACTTAGTAGTCGGGTGACGAACACCTCGTGTTCTCCATTTCCAGAAGGGGGTCTAAGTCTTAACTTGAAAAATTCATACAGAGTCGAACCTACTTATAGTGGAAACTACTGCGGAGCGCCAAAGAAGCTGCGGCGCCATGTCTGAGTTCACGTCTTCCTCGTTCTTGCGGTTGATTGACTAAAGCTTCTTTGCATGGTTTCCTCGAGCTCATTGGCATGAAGGACGGGTAAACGTGAAAGACAAACGTTGCTCAAGGCAGATGCCAAACTTTAGAAGTCAAGCGACGGGGCTCAAGCATATTAGTGTATATTAATAAGTGTCTGATATGAGGGACGTGCCGACACATGATAAAACAATAAGATTCCCCTCTCGTTATGATTTCCCTCCGTGTGATACTCACGTCATCGTTTGACATAAGTGGAAAAAAATTACATAGCTTTAAGGAAGCAAAAGAAAACCGGAAAGGTACAGAGAAAGGTCCCTCTATTTCTTGCTACGCAGGCGTTTGGAGTGACGCGGGAGGTCCGAGCACTTGTGGGGCCGTTTGAGACACAGGCCGCTATCGCCCTCGGCAGCTGCGGAGGAGCTGGAGGAGGTGGAGGCCACCGTGCTGTCCATCAGTTCCCTGAGCTTGTGCTCCAGCTCGGCCAGCCGGGCGTTCTGCTCCCCGATCACCTGCGACTGCTCCAGCAGCTTCTGCTCCTGGTCCTGCAGCTGCTTCTGCTGCTCCAGCTGCTTGACCCGCACCTCCTGCATCTCGCGCCGCAGCGCCGTCATCGACGCGCCGTTCACCTTCACCTGCTGCTGCACCTTCGTCATCTCCGAGCGCGACGGAGTGTTCTTAGCCAGCAGGGACATGGTGGTCAGAGAGGTAGAGGGACCAGCCACTGCGAGAGAGAGAGACGTCAGATTTACCGCACTGTATTTACTCAAGAAAATACTTTAATCCAGAGGGAAGACAAAGGAATGAAGAGTCAACATCATGCTCTGTTAATCAGTTCCTCTCAATAGAGGCATTTACTGTTTGTACACAATGATGACGTAGCAACGTATGCGCGCGCATATTGGCAACGGAAGTATGGCG
>JAUMHE010000062.1:2221847-2233540 GCA_032359235.1 Enteromius mattozi
CAGTGGGGAACAACACCACTTCCGTTGCCAAAATGCGCGCGCAACTATTTGATCACGTGGGCTGTAAAAGGGTCTATTGGATCATGAACTGAGAAACCCAACTTCCCTTGATCTTATGACATATTAGAAGTCCTTGTGCTATAAAAACATCCTCAGAACTCGAAACACTGTCATTAGTCTAAAAACAAGTGATACTGACGGCAGTCTGCCAAAACCACAGCCTGTGGAATGTTCTACTCTATGATGTAATAGTGTGGATAAACACCGCCCCAGAAGATGATCAACACCTGTCTGTTTAGCCCCGCCCACCATTTCTACATCACTGCCCGTTTAGCCCCACAACATACTACATACTGACTATCAGAAACTTTATTTATAAACCCTACCCTAACTGTCTACTCTGAGAGTTAGTAGACATGCAGTTACAGAGTTACTTACAGAATGTCTAAAGTGAACTAAATAAAGTGAAACCAAAATAATAAAAATGGCAGTTCATGACCTCTTTAAGTTCACAAACAAAATGCCGGCAATTGAGAAATTTATGAACAGACAATAAAACTGAACCACACAGATTAAATGAAGTCGTACCCGGAGCAGATCCGATCAGCCGTCCAGAGAGATCCGCGCCGGGAAGCCTTTTCTTCAGGATGGGGACGATCTTCTCGTCAAAGTACTCCATGGCCATGGAGGAAATGTCCCGCAGCTCTTGCAGCACCTCGTGAGCTCTCTGCGGCGCGCGTGTGGAGTTCACATACCGCAAAACACGATATATCTCATCGATCACCTGCGGGAGGCACACAACAACACTGTCAGACCACTTGGGCCTTTCACAGAGAATCAAAACGTGATGTATCTGGGCTGCATGACTCCTTTTTGTTCGCAAAATAAATGCCAAAACAGAATATCTACAGGCAACAACCTCCACCTCTCAGGAGCACACAATACTCTTACTCAATATAATTGTCTAAATCGATGCACAACACTGTGCAAGACACAAATTTAAAAATAGATCTCTGCAGTTCACGGATCTAAAATGCATGATTATGGATCATGCACGTGTCAACAGCAGACCGGGCTTCTGTAGCTCTACTTAGCAACTAATTCTGTTTCTTAAAGCAGGCTGATTAATAAAGAGCCTTTCTGGAAAAATAACCATTGGAAATTTACCAGAAACACACAAGAGTGTTGTGAATGACCCTCCAATGTCACGACTAGAGCGGACATGGCTTTCATTTGTTATATGTAACTAGTTCTTACTCATTAAACATGAACATGGACAGTAGTGAAGCACATTTACTTGATACTGCACTTTTTGAGTATCTGTACTTTACTTGAGTTTCATGTTTTCTGGAAACTTATGACTTTAACTTCACTACATTAGAAACACAAGTATTGTACTTTTCACTCCACTACATTTCTACCAAAGTCCTCAAAGTAGAAAGTCGTTTCTATGTAGCAGCTCTAAACACAGTGGGGGATTTTTATTCCTTCTCTAAATGTGATTGGTGTTTTTACAGGTGATAGACAGCCTATCAGTGACAGTATCATTGTTTTCTAAACAGACACGTAAAGCAGTGTTCCTGTTGGACAGTTAGATAGCTATGGTTGTGTAGTTGAGTTAGCAGGTTGGATTATTTGTTTCTATTTTTTTTCTAATAAAAGAAATTTCACTGTACACTTGATTCAAATGAGGATGAATGAATACACTTTGATGCGCACACACTGCTACAGCTCTGTAAGAACACCACAATGCTGTTTGTGATGCTGGGTAGGAGTGTTAAATAAAGAAAATGATTATAACTGTGCCAAAGTCATTTTTCCCAAAAGTTATTCACTTGTTTAATTTCCATAGTTGTTTCTTTAAACATTCTTAAAAGCTCTTTATTACACAGATATTACAAACTAGTCAGTGTTGCTTCAGAGGCATAAGATATTGCAAGTATAACATAAAACACTGCAACAATAATAAAACTATGCATTGACAGGAAATTTACTCATAATACTTAAGTGAAAGTACAGAAGTACTTGCTTTTAAAAGTACTTAAGTAACAATTTGTGTTGACAACTTTCACTTGTAATGGAGTAATATTTGACCAGAAGTATCTACACGTTCACTCAAGTAATGGATTTGTGTACTAGTCCGCCTCTGCTCGTGACACTCAGACTTCACTCTCTCACACACACACAATCATTCACACTGAAGCCAAGCCAACATAGCCGTGATCTTTCACAGGGTGTGATGAACAAGGACAATCTAGTGCTGGAAATATTACACATTTTGCTGAAACAAAATTAATGTCTTTATGGATTTCAAATTTAATATCTTCATGCGTTTGAGCAGGACTGAATGATTTGGGTTAAGAAATACTGTTTGTTTGTTTGATAAAAGAATTGTAAAATCAAAATTCAATCAGTAATATTCATGAAAACAATGCAATTTAGTGCTGAAATGTTTTACAAAATTAATTAGAATGACTTAATCATGAGAATGGTTTGAAACTTTTAAAATAAATGAAAAAAACCTTTGGGTTTTGCTGTGTTTCTTGTAAGGCTGCACAACTGGACAGAGAATTGATTATTTTGTCAGATAAGTTATTTTATGATCGCAAATGGACGTACGATGAGATAAACATAAGTTATATTGCTTAATAAACCAGAGGTGACAAAAAAAGAAGGACAGCCTGTGCCAGCAACAAAGGGTTTTTAAGGGGTTTGGTTTCAAATCTAAACCTGATAGCAACACATCCCATCATTGTTCTTCTGTCACACAAATGACAAACGCTGGTGATTTGCATTCACTGCTGCAGGCCTTGAAGCCAAGCAATGCTTTATATGCATGTTTGCATAATCCCTTCTGAGCTTTTGCATTTCCTCAAGAAAGGTTTTTTAAACTACAACACACCCTACAAGACTACAATCTTTAGTGCTTGGATTACAGCTGATATAAACAGATGATCCTTCCCCGCTCTTCATGTAGCTCACTGTAGTGTGCACTAAGCCTCTGAGGGTGCAACCCAGTGCCTCGCTAAAACCGGACTGCCTGGTTGATGTCACCCAAGGACAGGTTTAAAAACCTAGCGTGTGTTCTTCTGACCATCTCAGGATGACAGCGCTGGAGGTTTGCTTTAGCATCTACTGATTGTGTGGGAATCATAACGCTACTGGCACTGACAAGACTTTTTGACATATTTAACTTCTACATTAGCATTCCAAGATCTAGCCTAACTAAACGTATAAATCTTAAAAAAAATGGAGACTGGGTGCCAATTCTCTGATGATGATTATAAAATATTGAACATAAATATTCAGATGAAAGAGTGACTGGGAATACTTGGTACTTCAAGCACGAACCAAACCAGACACAGATTGTTATTTCATGCTAATGATACCGCCTTCATTAAAGGCCGATCACAGAAGACTTATGCAAACGGCCTTTCATCTCGTCTCAGTACTGACTGGATCAGATCGGCTGATGGCAGGACACTGCAGGACATTTATCCTGATCATTGCAGCTTTTTTGGGGTTTTCTTTTGTTTGTTTGTTTTAATTGGTGATGCTGTTTGTGGTATTTCTGTGTTTGCAGTGAAAACTCATTCATTTAGTGCATTAACTAAACATGCATTATACTTGCAAATACTATCCTCTGGGTAAAAATGATGTAACAAATAGACACTGACCTCAAGAATATTTAGACACATGTAATAAAATAAAAGATTAAAGATGTGAACTGATTCAGTTTCTAGTGTATTTGACCTGCAGCTAATGAAACACTGAAAACTTATTATTTTATTTATTTCGATAGTATTTTTAACCTGAGCTGCTCAGATAGAATGGGGTTGAATGTGGAGCTCCAGTGTTAGGATTTTAAAAGGATGGTAAAGGCACACCTTGGTATTGATACAGTTTAAAGTGGATGTAATCATGTATGGATTTTCAATGTTGTGTGGACCCCAGGAAGCCTAGCAATGCTCTTGAGCGTAGCTAATGGAGATCCAAATAAATTAATTAAATCCTTCCCACAATATAAAACACTGACAAGTCTTGCATCAATTAGCGATTGAGCGGTTACACATTTATAACCACGCATCAGTGTTTCTACTGCAATACTCTCGTGTTGTGGCATTATCTGAGTGTCAGTGCCGCCCAAACAAACACAACCACACATCTTACAGTAATCACACTTTATCAGCAATTCTGATGAAGGCTAAAGAGAGGCAGAGAAGCAATGACTCTAGATGGTAAAAAGCATCAAAGACTGTGTAGTTTCATCTATTCATGGATTTCACAGATAGATGGTCTTTCAGGCAGACATTTCTGATTAAACTCAAATCTGCAGCCAGTATGCGACTCTTTCAGCGATCAAATGACGCTCGTCTGTATCTAGCGGACGAGAGCGAGCTCTCTTTGAAAAGACATGCACAGGTACCTTTCCAGGAATGAAGCAGCAGAGGTTGGAGTCCACGTATTTCATGAAGGTCATGTTGAGCAGCGACAGACGTGTCTCCACCGCCGCTAGTATGTCTGCGTGACGCGCTAGCGAGTGGTTCCTCCGCTCCGACTCCCGCCTGAAGACCAGCACAACACACTCAGCATTCAGCTTCTCATATATAAACATTTCACATACGTCACTGAAACCGGTGCCTTTTGCATTTAGGATCAGAAAACCCCTGGAGCCGTCTGAGGCACGTTTTATTAGACTACTTTTAGACTGTTGAACAGAAACATCCACCTACTCCGAATGCTTGGAGGACCCAGAAATTGACATTTTAAAACGAGCCCCTAATCAAATAAGCAAGAATAAAACACGACTAACAGAAATCTCTTCATATAAACAAGCTACGGCTCTTTCTGGGCTCCTTCCATCAAAAATAAGAGGCAACCACTGCATTTTAACCATCATTCACTCACAGATGCAGCATGAGCAGGTTTTAATCTGAATTATACTGTATGGTTTTGACTTTAGTGTGTGAATCTATACTTCATCACACACACGTGAACGAATCCGCAGGCGAGCTGGATAAGATGCAGATTCACCCTCTGACAGCAGGGGGCGCTGATGAACAGCAATGATACAGTTTCCATGGCTACCGCTATAAAGCAGTGTTTATGAACTCTAATTTGCATCGTTTAGAGGCAAGATGAAAAGAAAACACCGTGTAAACTTTTCTAAAGTTCCCGTGAAAACTGTCCTGCTCAAGTTGTATCGTGATTTGTTTGCCATCTCAACATTTGAAATGATTTTCTATCTTTAATATAACTCCAATTGGATTAGTCTGAAAGATGAACGTCATATACTGCTTTGAGGGTGAGTAAAACGTTTCAGTGAACTAACCCTAAATAAGGCACAAGTGTGTACCTTTTGAAATGATATCACTCCAGTGGCAACATCTGAAGTTGTTTTTTTCTTCCTGGGAGTGTGTAGCTGTTTAAAGGGTGTTAGCGGTTAAATAGCTGTGTAAGACGTGTCTCACCTCGGCAGCTGGGCTTTGACCTGTTTCTGGCACAGGCTGTGATAGCGCTCCACCTTCAGGAAGCCTTGATTGAGCATGCGCTGGCAAATCATATCCATGCGTTTACACACCTGCAACACACAGAGAAATCCAGTCTTACAGAGAGCCATCAGCTCTGCAGTATGAGATGGAGATGATGTCCACGGACGCTGATTATATATAAACTCTGGGCTATATACACACGCAGGTCCGTTAACAGCACACTGCTTTAAAACTAACCTGTACCTAAAACATGGTGGAAAACCTGTTTTTCATTTCCAATGTGAAAATCATATTGTATTCTCTTAAAACGTCTTTATTGTTACAGGAATTTCACCATTCAATATCAGTTAATCAGAGTATTTATAAATAAGGAAATCTATTCAGTGATTGGTCCATGCCTTCATCCAGGCATGGTGTTGTGAATCATCTCTAAAGCCCCGTTCACACGATCCCAACACAAACATTAAAGAGATGCGTTTCCTGTTTAAATGCTGGGGACTATTTTCAGAGGCTCTGTAACGTCACTCACGGTACGGCAGAACAACTCCTGGATTATTACGCCGGAATGAGAGTATAGTTCCTCTCCAGATCAGCCTAGAAGATCACAACTTCCCATTCTCCACCTGTCTTAGTACGTGATATAACCACAGAAAAGTCAAGATTTAAACAGGAAAAATACCTAAACTCTTTGGTCATTTTTGAGCGAGATGCTAACGGTCTAATCAGATTCAATGATCTATGCTAAGCTATGCTAAAAGTGCTACCAGCTGTTTAAGTTGGAAAATAAGCCTATTTTCAAAAATTGTGGCGTGTTCCTTTAAGATTCAGCCCTATACTTGGCTTAAATGAGCGCTGAGATGCGCGAGGCCCGTTTTTACCAGTGTTCTTGTGAGTAATTCTCATAGGCTTGGCAAACACGGATCATGAAATACACAACCCATGATAAACACTCTGACGCGACGCGACACACACTCAATCAAACGCTAGAGGAGAAACGAGCGTCATTTAGACGCGAAAGATCTGCAGTGACTCCGGGGTCTTAAAGGACACTCGGGGTGTGTCTAGAAGCGACTGTGCTGCACACCAAGACAGCACTCGAAGCCTAGGGAGCTGCCCGTGTTTAACGCGTTCAGCCGCTGCTCGCGGAGAGACTGCAGACCGACGCGGCCTCGAGCGAGCACTGAGCGGAGCGTTGTTTTCTCACCAGTCGCAGCAGGCTGATCTCGTCGTAGGACAGGAAGTTGAGGATGTTCTCGATCGCCACGATCGGAAGTCCCAGCAGCGCGTTGTTCTGGAGCGGCTGCTCCGGCGCTGGAGACGGGATCCGCGGCGACGCAGAGTCAGGATCCAGCGGCGCGACGCCTCCATCAGCGCTCACTACTACAGCCGCCATCTTCTCCGAGCTCGAGACCACCGGACGTGACGACATATACCGTGCAGCCCAGCAGGCGGAAGTGACGCGACTTTTTTTTTTTCTCAAAATGTTGAAATAAAATTACAAGAAGTATGTTTAACTCAGTGAAAACCCTTATTCTAATTCTATTCTTTCAAAAAAGTTGCACTCTTTTCATTTATTAACTTTTTAATGAGACTCATTTATTTATATAGCACCATTTAAACAACACATGTCGATCAATGTGCTTTACATCATCTCAATATACAAATTATAACATACAAAAACATCACCTAAAAGAGCAATAATTATCATGAAGAATACACCATGTCAAACAAATTTGTCTTTAGCTGTACCTTAAAAGTGTACAAACTCAGCATCCCTGACCTGTAAAGGTAAACTATTCCCAAGTACTGGTGGTACTGCCGCAAACTCACAGTTTCTGACTCAACTTCATCCCTGGAATTTAAAGTAGATCTCAAAGTTCTTCCCCGCTGATGCTCAGTTAACAGCTCTGATAGACAGGTCAGAGCACACCATGCAAGGACTTACACACTAATAAAGAAGCTTAGAATCAATCCTATTCTGTACTGGAAGCCAGTGTAGAGAAATCAACAATGAAGTGATGTGTTTACGGTTTTTAATATTCAATAACAGTCTTGCAGCAGGATTCTGAACCTTCTGCAGCCTTTAGATGCTTGACTAATACCCTGGTAACGAATTACAGTAATCAAGTCTAGATGATGAATTGCAATTTTAAGACTCTTAAATGTCAAACATGACTTCATCTTCAAAAAGCTTGATTTTACCACCTGATTGATCTGAGCGGTCATCTTTAAGGAGATAAAGTTTTTAATGTGTTCTTTGACAAACAAAGACAATGGGCCGAAATGAAATTCCTGTTTCCCCTGGGACCGAACACTACAACCTCTGTCTTGTTCTCCTTGAGATGTAAAAACTTTAAGGCCAGCCATGTTTTTAGATTGGAGAGGCACCACATATTTTGCCAAGTAAGACACGATCCTGGATCAACTCTTAATCCAGTAGTTATCTACCCTTTGCCTCTGGTGCCAATTGAGGCAACATTTTAAATTTACATTGATGCAGATACTGGAAAACCATCTCTCACCGATCCTGTTTTAAACAGTGGTATGCAAAAGACTTGAAGTGTTTTCAAGATACAGGGATGGCACGTTTTGTAGCTATGCAGAGTGATCTTACAATTTAGTGTTGATAATGTCCCATCTGTATCAGTTTTTACAGATTAGACACGGTTCTGCAGACGTATTTCCTAGTTACCCATCTCTGGACCGAGTGTTAGTTTCTGTGGTTTAATCCATGAGTGACAGGTTTCAAAAATGTATGTTTGTCTTTTAAGTTTAGATGACTGCTCTAGTGACTAGAGCGTGTGAGCTGGTACTGGATGAAAGTTTTGAAGAGGATTGGTGAAGTGTGTAATGGACAGAATACGTTCTAGTACAATATGTGCACGTCCAATTTACACATCGATTTAACTATGTGTGATATACTGTTATTTTACTCATTGTAAACATAACATAGAATATATAGGAAATGTATTTATTGCATTTGGGAAATATTATATTCATTATGTAAATTTTCTGCAGCATTGCCCAAATGGCTGAAGTTTATTTCTTATACTTGCCATAAAAAAACTGTTATTTTTGTATATTTGATCCACAAATGCAAGTTTATGAAAGTTACCTCCCACTTTTCATACTTTAACGAAGATATTAAAATCTACATTAAATCTTCATATACCCCCAGTAACAAAAAGGCAACTAAAACTTTGACTGTATGCTCACATTTTGGTGTTTTTGTATATTTTTATTTAATAATACATAGCTATAGGTTTACTTCCTTATCAGTTCTGTTCACACTGAAGCTACAGTGAAGACAAGCTGTGACTGTAGTTCTACAGTAAAGTGACGACACTGAATGAGCAGTTCACACTTAGACTAGAATTCAGTCGGAGCTAGAGAACAAAGCTTTCTCTTCGGCCATAAAGTCTTTTATCAGCGTGCTGTGATCCATGAGAGATAAACCCTCTGTAAGACAAGACAACCGTTACTTTGAAGAAAACCAGAGTGATCAGAATCAGGTGTAAAACACTTGGTGTAAAAGGAATTGGCTGTTTGTATGCAGGAAAAAACATCTTAGATTATGAAAACACAAGCACACAGACTTATTTTGCACTTTTGTTGTAATACTTGTCCTGCCCTTATAATAAAATCACTCTCATAATCATAGCCTTCTGCAGTTGACTGTAGAAATATGAAGAGTCTGGATGAATGGGTGCATGGATGAAAGGATGGATGGATGGATGGATGGATGACTGGGTGGATGGATGAAAGGATGGATGGATGGATGGATGGATGACTGGGTGGATGGATGAAAGGATGGATGGATGGATGACTGGGTGGATGGATGAAAGGATGGATGGATGGATGGATGGATGGATGAAAGAATGGATGGATGGATGGATGGATGGATGAAAGAATGGATGGAAGGAAGGAAGGATGGATGGATGGATGGATGAAAGAATGGATGAAAGGAAGGATGGATGGATGGATGGATGGGTGGAAGAATGGATGGATGGATGGAAGGATGGATGGATGGATGAAAGGATGGATGGAAGGATGGATGGATGGATGGATGAAAGAATGGATGGATGGATGGATGAAAGAATGGATGGACGGACGGATGGATGAAAGAATGGATGGACGGACGGATGGATGGATGAATGAATGGGTGGACGGATGAAAGGATGGATGGATGGATGGAAGGAAGGAAGGAAGGAAGGAAGGATGGATGGATGGATGGATGGATGGAAGGAAGGATGGAAGGTAGGATGGACGGACGGATGGATGGATGGATGAAAGAATGGATGGATGGATGGAAGGAAGGAAGGAAGGATGGATGGATGGATGGATGGAAGGAAGGATAGAAGGAAGGATGAAAGGAAGGATGGACGGACGGATGGATGGATGGATGGATGGATGGATGGATGGAAGGAAGGATGGAAGGAAGGACGGACGGACGGATGGAAGGAAGGATGAAAGGAAGGATGTATGGACTGTTTCCAGGTTCAAAGAGCAAAAAGAGGAATGAACATCAATATCTTTATTAAACTTACTGAGAAAATGTTTAACGAGATGGAATCTATGAATTAGTTTGAAAGACATTTCTTTAACCTTGTTTGTAACAAAATACTTCTGAGGCAATAATCAAACACTACTTGAGATTATTAGCACATTTGGACCAATAAGCAATAGAGCAAGTTGTAAAAAAAGTTCTTGTAGATCAGTTTCCAACAAAGCTTGATCATGAAAAAGGCAGATAGTTTCACTGGCAATCTCTCAATTTTATAATCACACATTTGTAAAAATAGACCCCCAGCGTGGTCAAAAATAAAATTAGGAATACAATTCCACAAAGAACTTTCCTCAAACTATATTTTAACCGATAAACTTTGAGAGGATTATATAAATAGAGATATATAGAAAGTCA
Source organism: Enteromius mattozi (assembly GCA_032359235.1). NCBI lineage: Eukaryota > Metazoa > Chordata > Actinopteri > Cypriniformes > Cyprinidae > Enteromius > Enteromius mattozi. The sequence goes on from JAUMHE010000062.1 coordinate 2,232,261, forward strand.
CGCCCACCATTTTTAAGGGAATTTTTGACAGATGTACGAATATAATGCACATGATTCTTCCATAAAAATTAAATAAAATCTGATCAGGTTTTAAAGTTTAAATGTATAGTTGAAGCAATACATGAGTCTAGAAATATATAATGAATATAGAAGTCTAGAAATTGGACAGGTCATTTCTTTTCCGAGGGCGTGAAGAATCACGATAGGACACGCCCACAATGTCGCTGTCACGTGACCCCTGTGTGTTTTCTCAGCGCTGGTAGGAGAAACAATTTTACACACAAGAACCTGTGCACTTAATATGTTTAACTTAATAAAGCATTTTAGAATTTAGTGTATGCACAAAATCGTCTGTAGACTTGAATGCGGAATATTTCTGATGATAGTCAACGCCCACTTCCACCGGCGTGACGGCGTTCTCTTCATTCATTGGCTGTGGAAGCGGAAGTGACTCGCAGTAACCCTTCCACCGATCTCAATACAAACACAACACCTTACTACTTCACGGAAAGCAGGTAAGATAACGTTTATTTCGTGAGCTGAATCTAGTTTGTTTAGACAGCCCGCTCTTGATAGAGGTGCCGCTGCTGTGCTGTGATGTGTTTGTAAACGCGGTCTGTTAGCTGCTCGGTTCAGGCCACGGATGTCATTCATATGTGCTGAAGAACGCCTGTGATGCTGGTCGTGTGTTTCTGTCGTGTTGAACACACAGAGTGTCGGGATGGAGCTGGCGCACAGTCTGCTGCTGAATGAAGAGGCTCTGGCGCACATCACTGAAGCCAAGAGAGCTGTCTTCATCTTCGAGTGGCTCCGCTTCCTGGATAAAGTGCTCATAGCTGCCAACAAGGTAAACACATCTCCAGAAACCCTCTGTCTGTGAGAATAAATACATGTTTAATAACTGCCAGGCTCCTGTGTTAGATCACACAGCTCTTCAGATCTGAGGCCGGGTTAAATGAGTGAGCCATGTTTATATTTATAGCAAACTTCAACACATGTTTTCCTGAAGTGTGTTCTTACACTGATGTTGCAAATGCTGCTATTTATTAACGCAATTGTGCTCGATAACATGAGGTTTTGGCACAACTGTTAATGACCTTTGCTGTTCTTGAATCACGTGTGTGTGAGTGAGTGAGTGTGTGTGAGAGAGAGTGTGTGTGTGTGTGTGTGTGTGTGTGTGTGTGTGTGTGTGAGTGTGTGTGTGAGTGTACATGTTTTTATATCCTGGTGGGGACCAATTGTCCCCACAAAGATAGGAAAACCAGAAATTTTGACCTTGT
>JAUMHE010000062.1:2283198-2296857 GCA_032359235.1 Enteromius mattozi
TGTAAACCTGTTTTAAGAGACTCATAAAACAATATTAGCAACCTTTAAAATGGCATAATAGGGGCACTTTAAACTAACAGAGCTGAGCACATTAAAAAAACAGAGATTGTCATGGGGAATAAGAGAAAGTTACGTGCCTCAAACATGCCACTGTCACAAACATTCTTCAGATTAAATGCATTCAGTGCTTTGCTCACATCTTAAAGGGGTCATATGAAGTTGCTAAAAAGAATATTATTTTGTGTATTTGGTGTAATGCAATGTGTTTATTCGGTTTAAGTAGCAAAAAACAATACAAAAAAACAACAAAATTATTTTCTACATGCTGTACATTATTGTTTCTCCTCTAACCCTTGCCTCCCAGCTATCCAGTGCACTGTGATTGGCTGAATATGTTACACCCCTCACCATAATGTGATAGCGCATCTCGGCGCTATGACACCGAACCAATAAAACACATTACAAACCAGGCATTTGTTGATGCAGTGGAGACATAATTACTGATTATCATGATTTTCTGTCTTTTTACATATTGCGTTGCATCGCGCCTCGTAAACATAACACCATGTCTGCATTTGTGATCAGAGAAATGACAAACAACAAGCACTACCCTTCACTGCTCAAAACTCATCTTTGAATAGTAAGTAGCAGCTTCTTTTAATTAGAAAACGTAACTTACTTAAAGGTTGTGAGTCAGAAGTACCAGACTGTTCTTGCAGAGGTAGAATTGCCTCTCTTTCTAGTCTCTGTGCACAGCCAGCATAGACTGCTCTGTCAGGTTCAGGAATCAGTCCTCTGTAAATGTGCTGAACACACTCTAATATTTGTGTTCAACTGTTCTGGAACAGTGTTGTGAATACAACTTACAGTAACACTGATTTCTAGTTATGTCCTTATTTGGAAGCACAAACAAAGAAGTTTCACTTTCACAACAAAACACAGCATCTCCAGAACATGGCAACACTACAGCAAGAATAATAGCCTCTGCCTTCTTTCTTTGCATAAACATTTGGGAAGTGTTCGAAAATAAACCCACTTTGTGACATAGAGAAGTGGGGGCATGTTTGAAACGAGCCATTTTAGGAGGGTGTGGACAAGTCATAACTTTTATATAGTATATCTCTGTGGTTTTGAAACTTTAATCTTTGCATCTCTTCTCCAACTCTAATCTTATCAATTCACTAGCAGCTTGTAACACTCCGAAGATAAATGAAAATCTGAAATCACATCATACATTATTTAATAATGTACCCCTTTAAAGGAGACCTACAGTATTATGCCTCTTTTTACATGACATAATATAAATCTCAGGTGTCCCGTAATGCATGTGTGAACTTTCCAACCTGGTCTCATAAAATTATGTACCTCTGTGCACTTTTTTTGCAATACCATTTTTACATAACTTACTACACGTTTTGTCGTATTTTTAATGAGAAATGTCCATTGAGTGGTGCTAAAACACAGGTTCAATATGTGACCCCTGGCACATTTGTATTACGTTTATATAGGTACATGTAGTTACACGGGATTCAGACTGGAGCTCCTTGCCTCTAAAGTACATCTTTGTATTCCATGAGCTATCAAACAAACTACAGTCTTTGAAAACCCACAGACATGAAGCTGGATATGTGTGACGCTAACGTTCAAAAGCAGCAGTTTTCAAATCTCCCAGCATATTAGTATTGTCATAACATGATATTCTTAAAGTACTTGTGTGAAAATTACACTTTATTAATCAAAAAATTGTATGAAAAGGAATAAAAGAAGCTTCATTGCCTCTAGTGTACATTTCTTTTGAACTTCCGTGATATGTACTTATTGGTACGTATTTCGTGTCTTGCTAAAAAAAATGCACCCAGCTATGTTTATGCCATGAGACCAGGTAGGAAGTGTTTCCGTGCATGTCTCTTTTCCAAAACAGGACTATGCCTTTATAGCTCGTTCCTCAGATATACTGCTAACAACATCTCTTTGATTTTGATCATCATGTCTGTTTTGCTGACATCATTCATTTTAAATCATATCAGTTCATATCAACTTCTTATACATGGTTTTTAGCGCACACATCCAAAGCACACGCACAGAAAGCAGCTGTACACACAGCATGTGAGTAATAAACTTTTATTTAATGTCTCATTGCACTTAAAGTTTGTCTGTGAAGGTAAACAGAAGCTGCATGTATATTGGATCCGTGTGGCAGCAGCGTAATACAGTAAATCAATAAATCCACTGCACTCTTGTCTCCTCTGAATCTGGGTCTTTAAACAGTGTTCTTTGCTCATTATTGCAGCCAAAGACAGAACAGTTGGCATGCTTTGCTTGAACTTTTGTCATGGCATTAGAGCTGGTACACCGTTGTTGCTTGAAAAAATGCAGTGATGGCGCCTTAAAAAACTTGCAGATAAAGAGGTGGTAATATTACAATAAGATCCCTTACCACTTCATGGGTGGAGTGAAATCCGACACCCTTTTTTTTCACAAGATTTTAGGGAAAGGCTTGTTGAGTTGTTCTTTTTCATGTTTTCTGGGTTATAAGTCAGATTTTCTCTGGCTATAATGCCATATAATGTGTGACCCTAGTTGGCTGTTAGAACTCAGGTCAGCAATGCAGCTCATGCAGCAGCTCTGTATGTACTACAGGAGGCATGGAGGAGGAACAAGGCACCCCCGCAGTAACCCCCATGAAATGACCACAGAGGTCATCTCTGAACTCTCTGTCTGTTTTGTCGCAGCTACAGATAATTTTCCTGTAGTTGTTTTTAACGTCTCTGAACCACCTACTTCACCGTGGTGGTCTTCTGTTTGACCTGATCCACTGATTTGATTCTCAGTTTCACCTAATCTGCCTTAGTGTTCTTCAGCTCCAGCTAGTTGGTCTAAACCTCCAGCGACTCAACTTTGAGGGTCTTCAGCTTTGCTAGATCTGTTGTTGTGGTCATCTGCTCTGTCGTGGGGATCTTCAGCCCTTTCTGCTCAACCCGCTCTGTCCATTTCATCCTGACTGATAAGATCACACAGGACAGAGAAGAAAGATAAAGAATAAGTATGTCTGACAGAAATACTTCTACTCAATTGTAGCCAATTATAGTTTTGCTTTAATTAGCTTTAAAAGTATATAATGGCATTGTGCTGCAATCAATGAGCTCCACCTCTTCTCCACGACTGGTCTCATGGTCAAGATTTTTATTAATTTATACTTTTGCACCCATGATTAGTCTTTTTGTACAATAATGTGAAAATAAAAAGATGGAAAAAAATAAATAAATCACATTTTAAGCTGACATTTTAAACAAATTAAAATGTTTTTTTTTTCTCAACCATGAACATATTTATTTTTGAAAAGTTCCAGCATTAAAATGGTACTACATAACAGAGATAAACCAGTGCTTCAATCTTCTCCTGTCTTTGTGAGTGTGTGTATTCATGTGGGAAGCCCTGCAGACTGTGGTTTGTGTTCTCAGTTCTGTGGATTGAGGTAGACGGCATGACCTAAATGGCAGCGCCGTAACCCAGTGGGTGAGTGCTAAAATGTCAGCAGGCATTACTCTTACAGGGTCAGATCACAGATCAAGTACCTTCAGAGGCCAACCTGAGCTACATGGAGCAAATTAAACCCAAAATGAAAGAATGAAAGGACTGCCATTGTTGCTGAAGTAAACCATTGCAAATAGATGTACAAGACACCAATGTCGTAGACAACAGTGCGTGATTTCTATTTATTTATTTATATTAAGGTCATTCAGCCACAGAAAATAGATTTATTTTTATTCTTTTAAACAATACCAAATTAGTCCTTTAAAAATTATTAATCATTCTGCCTGACTAGTCCTGTGATTAATGCTGGAAAAACTGTAGTGATCTAGTGGCTGTCACGACTGCGGCTGAAGCGTTTGGACCCATGTGCAAAACTCTTTATTCCAAGAAACAGGCAGGGTCAAAACTGCAGGCAAACAGGTACAGAGGAGACTAAGCAGAAACGTGGTCAGAAGTACAAGGCAAGAGGGTCGAGGCAGGCAGCAAACAATCACAGGAGTCGGAGTACAGGTAGAGGTCAAAATAACAAAACAAACACGAGAAAGATAGAACGCTTGGTAGACAGCCTAAGCACGTCAATACTTTGCGGTGAACTGTTGTGAGACTGTGATATTTAAGCAGTGTGCTAATGACTGAGTGGGTGAGGTGATGAGCAGCAGCTGGTGGTGATAATTACTGAATGAGAACAGGTGTGGGTGTGCAATGCATAAGGGGAAATTGAGTCCATGATATAATATGAGTCCAAGAGAGGTGAGGTGATGCGAGTGCCCTATAGTGGAGCTACGAGGGCACTCATGGCAGTGGCGTTTCCACATACAGAGAAAAAGCCAATTAACATAATTCACTCATTAACATTCCTCATTCCAGGGTGAAGCGGGTGAATGGAACGCCCTCCAGGGCGGAACAGGAGCCAAAGATGCCCTCCAGTGCGGCTTAGGTGACAGGAACGCCCTTCAGGGCAGAACAGGCAACAGAGACACCCTCCTGGGTGGCTTAGGTGACAGGAATGCCCTCCAGGGCGGAACAGGAACCAGAGACACCCTCCAGGGTGGCTTAGGGGACAGGAACGCCCTCCAGTGCGGAACAGGAGCCAGAGACGCCCTCCAGGGTGGTTTAGGTGACAGGAACGCACTCCAGGGCGGACCAGGTGACAGAGACGCCCTCCAAGGCGGCTTGAATGACAGGAACGCCCTTCTGGGGGGAACAGGCGGCTGGGATGCCCCTCTGGGCAGAGCGGTTCGGACTGGAACATGGAACACAGAGAGGTTAGTTTTGGCCTCTATGGTACCTGCTCCTTGATGGGTTAGGTTAGGAACTCTCCGGGGAGAAGCCAGCGGCGGATCCGCCGGTAGGGACTCCCTCCAGGGTGGGACTGGAGACAGTGACACTCTCCAGGGCGGAGCACGTGGCAGCGGCCACCTCCGAGATGGTTCAGGTGAGGTAGGACGCTCTTGTAATGCGGGCTCTGGTCGTGGCTTGGGCACATAATTCTGGGGCGGTACTCCTGGCCGTAACTCGGGAACGGAACTGGACCACGGCACTCCTGGCCGTAACTCGGGATTGGGACTGGACCACGGTTCTCCTGACCGTGTCTCGGGAACTGGACCAGGCAACGGCTCTCCAGGCCATGACTCAGGAACTGGACTGGACAACGGCTCTCCTGGCCGTGACTCGACCGGACTGGACAATGGCTCTCCTGGCCATGACTCGGTAACCGGACTGGACAACAGCTCTCCTGGCCATAACTTGGGATCAGGACTGGTCAACAGCTCTCCCGACCGTGACTCCGTAACTGGACCGGACAACCGACAACGGCTCTGCTGGCCATGACTGTGAAACCGGAACCGACAACGGCTCTGCTGCCCATGACTCTGAAACCGGAACCGACAACGGCTCTGCTGGCCGTGACTGTGAAACCGGAAACCGACAACGGCTCTGCTGGCTGTGACTCCGAACCCGGACTAGGATACTGCCGACTGGAATCCGCGGGGAACTGGATTGAGCATTCCACATCCCTCATGGCTATGGCAGGGTTAGGCAAGGGTTCAATGATCCGAGTGGATTGCCCTAGAGGTTGTGCAGCCACCAGCGGAATCTCCGGAGAATCCATGACTAAAGTCGACATCTCTGGAGATCGTGCAGCCACTGGTAGAACCTCTGTGACAGGAACTACTGCCTCAACCAACACCTCAGGGTTTTGTGCAGCCACCGGCGGAACCACCAGAGAGGCTTTGGCTTTCACCAAAACCACTAGTGGTCGTGCAACCACCGGCGGAACCTCCTGAGGGTCGACGGCCTTCAGGTGCAAAGGTTCGGGAGCGGCAGCCATCTTGTGCAGCGGCTCAGGGGCGGCAGCCATCTTGTCTGCTGACTCTGGCTGAGGCAAGGCGGCCATCTTGAGCGCTGACTCTGGCTGAGGCATGGCGGCCATCTTGACCGCTGACTCTGGCTAAGGCATGGCGGCCATCTTGACCGCTGACTCTGGCTGGGGCATGGCGGCCATCTTGAGAGCTGACTCTGGCTGAGGCATGGCGACCATCTTGAGTAGGGACTCAGGTGTGATCGCCATCGTGGGTAGCAAATCAGGTGTGACAGCCCTCTTGTGCAGCGGTTTGGGTGTAGCAACCATCTTGTGCAGTGGTTCTGGTGCGGCAGCCATCTTGTGCAGTGGTTCAGATATAGCAGTCCTCTTGTGCATTGGCTCGGGTGGGGCAGCCATCTTGTGCATTGGTTCGGGTGTGGCAGCCATTTTGTGCAGTGGCTCAGGTGTGGCAGCCATCTTGTGCAGTGGTTCAGGTGTGGCAGCCATCTTGCGCAGGGGCTCGGACTCCTCCTCAGAAAGGACCACCGTAACTGTAGAACCGGCCATCACAAGGGCATATTCAAAAAAGTCTAGGAGACTAGATTCAAATTTCCCCATAGGCATCCATGATCTAACCGGTTCATTTAGACTGAACAAGTCCTTTAGTATGACCTCTCCCCATGATACCCGGCAACACAGTTCATAAAACTGGGTAACATACTCCTTAATGGATAGCTTGCCTTGTCTGAAGTTGAGAAGCTGTTCCATTGGATCTTTCCCAGACTGGAGATTTCTGGAAGAGCTGCTGGATCCAGTGGAGGCAAAGTATTCTGTCACGACTGCGGCTGAAGCGTTTGGATCCATGTGCAAAACTCTTTATTCCAAGAAACAGGCAGGGTCAAAACTGCAGGCAAACAGGTACAGAGGAGACTAAGCAGAAACGTGGTCAGAAGTACAAGGCAAGAGGGTCGAGGCAGGCAGCAAACAATCACAGGAGTCGGAGTACAGGTAGAGGTCAAAATAACAAAACAAACACGAGAAAGATAGAACGCTTGGTAGACAGCCTAAGCACGTCAATACTTTGCGGTGAACTGTTGTGAGACTGTGATATTTAAGCAGTGTGCTAATGACTGAGTGGGTGAGGTGATGAGCAGCAGCTGGTGGTGATAATTACTGAATGAGAACAGGTGTGGGTGTGCAATGCATAAGGGGAAATTGAGTCCATGATAGAATATGAGTCCAAGAGAGGTGAGGTGATGCGGGTGCCCTCTAGTGGAGCTTCGAGGGCACTCATGGCAGTGGCGTTTCCACATACAGAGAAAAAGCCAATTAACATAATTCACTCATTAACATAAGAGTTGTCAATGTTCTGGAAATAGAGTTAAGCAGGATGTAAGGCCCTAATGTGTCATGGTGACATTTGCAAAGCCTCCTCATGAAATATGTAGTTCAAGTTGTGCAAAAAATAGTGGTGTCAACACAAATGGATTAAAATTCACAGACAAAGGGATTTATCAGTCCTGAAAGCCATTTTAGAAACGAAAACTGCATTTGCAATGTAATATAATATCTTCTCCTGTCATTGTGACAAAATGGACACATTGGGACCTTTCAAAGACCTAGTGAACTGCCCTGCTGTCTACTGGCTATATCAGCTACTGCCTTCATAGTGCAGTAGATCATAAGTGACATAAATGACAAAAACAAACTGAACTATACAGCTGTAAGCAGCAATAAGCAGGCTCCAAACACCAGTGAGCCATGTGAATGATTAGTCATAAAATTGATGTCTGTCTTATGATATTTTGTACAGTCCATCTTCAGTGGTAGTCGGGAATTGCTAAAATGACTACATCAATACACACTGCTGTCAAAAGACTGACTTCCAAAAGAATCAATCCCTCTCAGGGGCATGTAAGAGAGTGCATAGTAAAAGATTACATCTATTTTTTTTTTTTTTTTTATCTGCAAACTTTACAGAGGTTGGGCCATATCAACCAGTATTTCATTTCCAGTATTCCAATATTGTCCCACAATTGAGCAGATGTTTTGTTTCACAATTCATGCATTTGATCCAAGACGGACACATTTTAAGTGTCTGTATTTGGCAACTGGACAACATTAACTGGAAATGTCACAATTTAAATCAGTTCATCTGTTGTCGCCACTACTACGGCACTCACTCATCGGTCTGGAACTCTCATGATGATATCTTCCTAACCATACACTCCTGTAAGTGTTTTTTGCATCTTTTCCAGCAACCAGACTCTTCTAAAGCCAGCGCCTGCGCACCACAGCACGACCCACACATGCTTGAACCTCATAGCAGCATGCTCCCCCCTGCTCTCCACAGTGCGCTCTTAAAGGGCAACAGTCTCCGCCCCATCGTGACGAGCATATCGCACTGTTTATACTCCATTAACAATTATTAAAACAGCAATGCACAAAATCACTATATATAAAAATAAATTGCATTTATTTAAAATGAGAAGACATTTCAGCAATTGAATCCCCTAACTCAAGCGAACACCAAAATCCAGAATGCAGACAATTAGTTCATCCATATTTGTCTCGCAGCACAAAGCACTGTAAAGATCTTTGCACAGTGAATTCACAGTGATTGGTGCTTTATTTTTTTTATTTGTGGCTGTAGTATCGCTAGCAAAGCATCAAACTAAGCAACTGCAGGGCCGTCGCCAGAAAATCTTTGGTGAGGGGCCTTTTCGTTTTCATGGGGGGCAAACTTTTTTATGATCTCAGAAACAGACATTCACCAAAACAATAGCAATCTGTATAACCTGTATAATAACAACTACTTAATGACAGAGCTTAATTTGTAAATTTGGAGGTCCCGGAACAAAGCAGGGTGACGGATCCAGCATGTGATTACAGGAGGGAGAGATAAAGGAGCATTTGCGCAATCACATTGTTGGACCACTTTAAGTTAGTGTGCTTCCTATTATTAGGGCTCGTACATGAAAAAACCTGGAAAAGGCATGAACCTGAAACAGCAATGTCTGGGCCTATTTTTTATTATTATTTTTATTGTTTCGAAAATAATAATAATAATAATTAAATTTTATTTTACAAATCTCTGTAATAGAGTTTATTTAATCATGTCCAGAATTACTGTGGTGGATTGTGAGTACATATCACATTTTACTTATCCTCGCAGCTTTCGAATTTATAATGAGGGTTTCTGCAAACATATTCAATGCGTAAATAAATCCACACAAACTATCAGATTAAATCTGTCATTTGAAAAAAGTGTTAGTGATTCAGCTGTACCCCTGTACCTTGCTTTCATCAGCGCATCTTGTCTGCAATACAACCAGATGCTGCACACTAAAGCCCTATTTACACGGGATTAGCATTATCTAGGGACCTCGTGTGATTTACAAATCTCCCCCCCCCCCCACACACATCCGAATTGCGTGTGCCGCATTCGCACGGGATAAGTAAACTTGAGATTTTACTTGAATTTACAGACACATCTCCTGGATATGATGTTAAAGCTTTGCATAATATTATATATCGTAAACAGAAGAATGATTCTTACCACATGATGCTATACATGTCATCCATTCGCACATGATTAAGATCACAGACAACCTCTGCAATTAAACTGAATAAGTTGCTTCCCCATCTACCAGACGCAACAGGCATATTAAGAGATGACTGAAAAACATGTTTTAATTTGGAAACATGGAAAACGGGGTGAATTCTCTTGTATGCCAGAGGAAGATATTAGTGACAGGAAATGGTGCAATAAATTTGGGAGCACATTTGTTACAGACAAAGCGGAGCAGAATGTTTTTGGAAGAAAGCCACACTTTTTGACTAATGACGTAGACGGGAGGCTTCGACCAGTGGCAATCGGCCTGAGCCTTGGTAAGCGTTCCCACATGGAGTAGAGTCTCTTGAGCTCTTCTCCAGGTGTGATGGCACCTCTAGACGAATGCATGAGCACGAATGCGTGACTTCATTTTCCAGACTAGGAAAGATAAGTGGTTGGTAACCTAAACTACACTCTAATGGCGAGAGGCCCGTGGACGACACTGGTAATGATTTATGTGCATACCCAACCCACGAGAGTTGCTGGCACCAAAAAAAAGAACCCTGCCGGAGAATCAGAAATATATTTCTCCATGGCCTCCCTTTTAGGAACTGAAAGTCAGTATAACCTGCCCTTAGGTGGAGACATACCTGGAACTAGGTCTATAGCACAGTCATAGGCACGATGTGGAGGGACAGAAGCAGCTCTGAACTTACTTAGCACTTCCTTCAGGTCGAGGTACTCTTTGGGCACATCTGACAGATTCACACCCTTATACTGCAATGAAACACAAGACACAGAAGGACAAGCAGACACAAGACAAGAGGCGTAACAGGCTTCGCACCACGTGGAGATGGAGCTCTGACCCCAATCCACCCTAGGATTGTGGTGAGTGAGCCATGGATGGCCCAACATGACCAGGACCAGAGGTGAATCAGTCAGTAAAAACGTGATAGTTTTGTGTGATTTCCTGAAGTGATGAGTGTGACAGGATTGTTGGAATGAATGATGCAGGGAAGCACTTGTCCGTTGAGTGCACTGAGTAAGTGAGTGGAATGAGGAACAGCAAGGATGTTGGTTCTCCCACATCATTGTTCCCCACAGTGTTGTCTTCCCGACAGCAACGTAAGGACTAATGCCACATTGGATTCCTTCGTAGCAAAAGTCAATGGCTGGAGGGAGAAAAACATAGAGAATTTTATTAGGAAAGCTCTACATAGATTGGGTTCGCCACCATACACATCTGGTGTAGGCAGTCGCGGCTTGCGCTGGGGTGTGTTGTTCAGAGGAGTTGGGGGAACAGGCGGAGGGTGGCGCAGTGGGAGTTCTCAGTTTTTGCAGTTGAGTGGTGAGCTCAGACACCAGACTGTTTTGGGTCACAATTGACTTTCATAGTAGGAAAAAAAAAATACTTAGGAAGTCAATGGTGACACAAAACAGCCGGGTTACAAACTTTCTTCAAAATTTGTGCCTTTATGTTCAGTAGAACAAAGAAATTCATACAGGTTTGGAACTACTCGAGGGTGAGTAAATGATGACAGAATTTTCATTTTTGGTTGAACTATTCTTTGAACATTGAATGAGTGTTCATGTTTATATTTATTTGGATAAGACAGCGAATTGCTTTGATGCCATATCTGGTGGACACCTTTTAGACCTTGATATTCATAGATTGTTTTGATGGGAATGTATGATGGAGATATAAAAAGACACTTTTTTCCATAAAAATCCTTCCCAAAAAGCATAAGAATGAATTATAATAAATTATATCTATATCTATATCCATCTATCTATCTATATCTATATCTATCTATCTATATCTATATCTATCTATCTATATATATATATATATATATATATATACACACACACACACACGCACACACACAAGACACAGTTTTCTTGAGAGGCAGCATGTGTCCAGCATGTGGCAGAATTATTTATTATAAATCCTCTGCAATATGCCCATGAAGCGTACACAATAGCATCATAGAGCTCTATGTGCTATTCAATGCAACACTATCCACAAGCTTTTTATGTTGCTATGTTGATGTACTACACATACTCTGTGTTTGTTCACTCTTTGAAACATGCAGTCTGTTGTCATGTTTTGGCAGAGTTTTGCGCATCACTGTGAAAGCTAACAGAATATTCTGCATTGTGGAATCAATTCCAAATGACAAAACCCCCATTGATCTCCCAGTGAGGATTCAATAGCCAGGCACACAGAACACAGTATGCACAAGGAAGAGAATGAACACTCATCGAGCACAGTTCTGTTCATTCCACGCCCTCATACACCATCCTCCCATTTGCTTCTAGACAGTCACGTCTCTCACAATGTCAAAAAAGTGTGTGCTCATTTGGAAAGCATACTGTTCCCCCCATGAAGTAAAGGAGAGGGAGCTCTGCTTGCCTATGCTTTGAGCAATCACTTGAGGATGCTCCAGTGTGATAATAATTCATAATGACAGAGAGGAGCTCCATCTCCAATCAGAACATGGCAGAGACCCCTAAAGCCCTGATGTGGATGACTCAGCCATGCACTGCTTCACCTGAGAAGAGCCACAGAGTCACACCAGACTCACAGCTGATTAGCTCCAAAGAACTCTCAACAAAAGTGGACTTTGAATTCTAAAGAATTTTTTTTTTTTCGGAGTAATGTTTTTTTTTAGGTTTTTGAAGTCTGCAATTATTTTATTAAAATACAGTACAATACAGTACAGTATCTTGTGAACTATTATAACAGTTTATATTGTGATACATTTATTCCTGTGTGTCACATTCTGCTTTTCTGATCCTGTTTTTAATTCTTGAGTTTCCATGTTTTACTGGTTACTAATTAGTATCACATGTCTAAGTTTATCTTTTACCTTTGTACGTTTATGCTCTCTGTTTCAATGGTTCCTGTTTTAATTCCTGCATGCTTTGTTTAGTTTTGATTGCTTGATAAAGTGAAAGCTGCTAATAAATCCTCCTCACTTCTCCTTGCCTGCCTATAGCTGTAACAGAAGAGCGGACCCAGAAATGAAGAATGGATCTAGCAGACATCTGTTTCCTCCTCCTCACCCAGAATGTTCACTCGAACCAGATCACAGAATTATCCAGAAACACACCAGAGACTTTGGCAACACTTTAAAATAAGTAACACTTGTTAACTATTAACTACAACTTTTCCCTCAATAAATTCTTAATTTGCTGCTTATTAATAAGTTAAGTTTCTGTATTTTGTAGGATTATGGATGTAGAATAAGGTCATGTATGATAAGTCATAAATTTGTGCTTAATTAGCACTAATAAATGGCTAATATTCTAGCAATATGCATGCTAACAAACAATGGGTTGAGGTATAGTTAGGTTTAGGAGTAACGGTAGGGTAGGGGTAGGATTATAAGAGTTACAGGGTAAGGTTTGGGTTACAGTTAGTTGTAAAGTACATGCATTAAATGTTAATTAAATGCAAGCACTTCAGTACATTGTATTAAAAGTGTTACCGGGACTTTTTTGTAACTTGCCGCACTTTCCAGACCAGTTACACTGGACTCAATGAACACTTCCCCAAGGAAAATCTATTAATTGTTTTGCTTATAATGAGTTGATCCTCTATCACAATGGATGAGGACTTTTGACTACCTAGAGCCTGAGCCAATGCCAACCATGGACCCAGAGCCAGAGCCCATGTGCGCCTAGGACCATCTACCTGTGAAAAGTTAGTTCTTGAAACTCCATTCATCCCAAAGCCTGGTCCTGATGTTACGTCTTTCCCATAACCTTTTAATACAATGTACTAAAATGCTTACATTTAAGTAACATTTAATGCATGCACTTTACACCTAACTGTAACCCAAACCTTACCCTGGAACTCTTACAATCCTACCCCAACCCTACCATTACTCCTAAACCTAACCATACCTCGACCCATTAGCAGCAAATTTTCTAGAACAACATATAAATCCAGTAAAGTACACAGTAGTGAAGAACACCTAATAAAAAAATAAGACAGTAAAGATTTCTTAAAACCAAATAATTTTAGAGTAATATTACAATCCTATTGCTAATCTTAAGTGATATTCCATGATACCCACATAAAAAGATGCATCAGTGGATTTAACAAGTATTTAACAGCAGTTTTGTGATTGCGTACAGCATTGCCAGCCCATACGGTAAAATTTTTTATTTTGAAATATATTTTGAAATATATTTCAAAATATACAAAAAATGGCCAAAAAATATATGTGCTAAAATACATTTTAAAATATATTTATAA
>JAUMHE010000062.1:2327393-2343372 GCA_032359235.1 Enteromius mattozi
CAAACTTTTTCAAACTTCTATCTCCGGCTTTCTCAAGCCAACTTAAAGTTTGTCTAGACAAACTTTTTTATCTAGTTATATTATGTTATTACACCATTCAAACATAATTTAGAAAATAAATAGAAATAAATAAACAATAAACATGGAATTGCTGAAATAGACAGACCAAAACAGTATTTTCTTGCAAAATATATTCCAATAATTGTTTCTGTTGTTTTCTTTAAAACTTTGAAAAATCACATTTGTACAGTGTAGGATAATAATAACAACAGGCAATGCCACAAAAAAAGTATATTTTTGACCCCACAATGAATATGACCAACTGGATATAATATCACAGTGCTTATGTTTTGAATAGTTAATACATAACTTACCCTACAAACCATCAGGCACCTTTTTTTGGAATTTGTGTTTGTTTTAGCTCAACCCTCGACTGACCAAACGTCTTTGCCCTTTAAGGGTTGATGGGTCAGAATGCACTAAACTGAGTAACATAGTTTGTTCTTAAGATGTTTATCTTTATAATTACTTTTTAAAATGTAATTACTTGCTTTGACTTTGTTACCTTGCAATGGCTTTTCTTTTCAGCTGATGTCTCAAGTACCTTTTAGTCCAGTCAATTGACTCACTTCTATCCTATCTGTTTTCTTTTAATTTATTATATAATTTAAACATTCCTTGCTATGTGTACTATGTTTGGCTAACTGAGACTTGTCATAGCACTTGCATTTCATTGCTCTTTTGTTGATTTTGATTGCTTTCATTGTCCTCATTTGTAAAAGCGTAAAAAAGCATCTGCTCAATATCTAAATGTAAATGTTTCTGCTAAACAATAGTCAAGCAACTGTTGGTTAAAAATAATTCAATTATATCAAAATATAATACATCCTATACTTCATTAGCCACAATATTACAGTATAATATTATAGTAGATTATATTAAAACCATAAAGTTTTAGTAGAAGCTTTAAATACCTTCAATGTTAAAGTGGATCATATTGTCCTGCTGTATAAAACATCCTAAAGATTTAATTTTGTGCTTACAGTTTCTATACACGGTGCTGCACTGGTAGTTGCAGTGGCCACTTCGGCGAATGCAAAAGCGAGTCTGAATTGCAAAGAAATGTTTGCAGCAGTGTTACTGTACAGTAGCAGTGGTGTTTTCAGTACTCACTGTATCTCCTGCACGGATCCAGCCACACAGTGGAATCGCTCCGGGACGGTCTTCCACTCCCGGGACAGTTTGACCATCCCTCCGGCATCCAACACACCGTACCCGAACAGATGGTTGAACTCCAGGCCCACGCCGTTCCTTCTCCACTGGTGCACTTCGTCATGCAGCTTGTTCCTCTTAGAGGTGAGCACCGTCAGGTGCTGCAGGTCCCTCCACGTCAGGTTTGGACTGCAGGAAAACACAAAGGAAATAAATGACCTAGCATGACTGCTGTTTGTTATGAACTTGAACCATTCAAGCCTCCTTCAAGCTCCCAATCCTAATAGTTATTATATCCTTCCAATATGAAATGTGCTCTATTGAGTGAATGACTTCCTGCAGAGAGCACATATCAATGCAACAACAAAACTCTTACAGGTGCATATTGTTTCTCAAGAGCGCTCGACTCAAGATGAAGAGCAATTTGCGCAGAGTGCAAGAGGAAGCAGATGTTGACTATATACCGTCTTCTTCGACCATGCTCTGACCGTTAATCCTAGAGATTGGCAGTGAGACTAAACTCATATATGAGGCATGAGGCTTATAATTTATTAATAAACAGCCCTCTGGAATAGTAGGAAAATGGCTAGAAGGTCTTCAGTATTGCTTTTATGTTAAATTCTGATACATGGACAGAAGTCTCCAGTTAAATCAAGACTAAAACAATGAGCAAGAAGAGTTGGATCAAGCTGCAGAGGCAGGATGATGAAACGGATGATCAAAGAAAAAATGCAAGGCAGGGGCTTGAATTCTGTGTATAGGTTGTTGATTGGATTGTGAGATGTGGCTCTCAACAATGGAGGCGAAGTTTAAGAGCACTAAACAAAGACAATCTGAAAAACACACCAACAATTGAACGCTCTCCATTGACTTTGTATAGCAAGAAACTGCCTCCTTGTCATTTCTTACTTATAACAAAAAACAGAACAATGGCTAAAAAAGCTTAAAAAACCCAGAACTACATTTGTATAAGCTTTCAACATAGAAAATGAGCTTCTTTACTGTACACCTTCTGTGTGTGTTTTATTTTTTAGGAATTACAAGAATGCAGATTCACGCAATACAAAGTCAGTGGAAAGGGTTGGATTGCCCCTTCCCCTGGCCATTGGGACTTGGGGCAAAAATACCACAAAATTGGACAAAAATGCCCTTGCACAAACAAATTAAATATATTATGTCTGTTTCTAACAAAGTAAATATGAATAGATGGTGTCGATTGCAGCATTAAATTAAGATCTCCTTATGTTGCACCATATTTCATTTTAATAATTTTTAAATCACACACAGTTCTGTTGAGCTTAGGAATGCAAAGGCCAATCAGAGGTGTTCAGATGAGTCTTTGCTGAAACTCACCAGTTCTGTAGAGTGCGTGTGTTCTCTGACAGAATTATGTGAATTCTCTCATCATAAACAACAAAGCGCAGATGTACGTACGTACGTACAATGTAAGTAAAAGATTTCACAACTCATGATAGATCAACGTTAGTGCTAATGTCACTTTCTATATAATTTATTCTCTGTTTGAATAACCATGGAAAGAAAACAAACATGTATAATGATCAATTTATAATGTTTTTATTACGTTTTAATCTTGTCAAATACAAATTCAGGTAGGTAGCTCATGGAGTACAGAGATTAGTACTTGAGAGACAAGGAGCTCTGGTTCAATCCTGTGTAACTACGCTTCAACAAAACAGTTCAAATCTGTGTAAAAAGAAGTTGAAATGGCACGGTTGCATCAACAAATGCCTTTTTATATCAGTTTTGCAATTTTTAACACTATCGAGTAGGTTTAGGGTTGGATTTGATGTAGGGCACATTTTCAACATGATAGAGCATTAACTTTTAGCAACAGTCCACAGATATTTCAATTCTGAACCCTGAAGGGAACTGACTGTCTTCAGAAAAGTTTTGATGGTATTTTCTTTTCATCTTACCTCAATGTAATGCATATTAATGTGATATTAATAAGCATACCTCTGCTTTGTTTACAGCGATTACCAATGAAACGCTATATTGTGATTGTCACATAAGTGCCACCTATCGGCAGAGGGTGAATTTGCATTCGTCCATTTTGAAATGATGCAATATAATGTCCATGCATCTTTGTTTGGATTGTGATTAAAAGATGCTGTGCTGGCCTATAATTTCAAATCTTGTTAAATTACTATTTCATTCTTTCTTCTCTTTTGGGTAAAGAAAAGAAA
The DNA here is from genome assembly GCA_032359235.1 of Enteromius mattozi. Taxonomy (NCBI): domain Eukaryota; kingdom Metazoa; phylum Chordata; class Actinopteri; order Cypriniformes; family Cyprinidae; genus Enteromius; species Enteromius mattozi. The sequence continues at coordinate 2,330,813 of JAUMHE010000062.1, forward strand.
AAACAAAAGCAGACAGTTCTGATCATAGTGGGCTGCTTGGACTGAAACCGCAAGGGCTTTTTTTTTGTCCCAGTTCAGCCCTGAGCCATACTGCACTACACTCCTCTGAGTACTGCTGAAATATACAAACACAAATAAGCTGCCATTTACGATGTGTATTTACATTTGGCTGAACAAAGAGGCCTGCTCTCTCACCACCTACATCATTATTTAGTACTGAGCAAACACAAAGACTTTAAACAGGGAAGGCCATGTCAAGAGTTATTAACACCAGTCCTAACACCATAACGTCCTACTGAAACGTGTATACGGAAGCAGAAATTATGCGGCAAAACGGCTTTTTCCTCAGCAGTCGTTCCTTACAAAGCTTTCTCAACCAAGTGTAATAAACACGGTTCCTGTTGAAATCACTGTCTGTTCCTCCACCTCCAGATCATGCTCTTCTGACTGTGTGACTGTCCTTCTTCAGTTGTACTTGTAAACTGTCTGTGTGTTGCCCAAGCTCTCATGTAGGGCTTGTATCTAATTAGGATATACTCCAGTATTTTGAGTTGCTGGTATTACATTATTACGTAATACTGTAGGTAGTGATGCATAAAATGGACATGGACTTTTTCATCAACATTTAAGGTTCAAACTTATATATGAATTTATAAACCTGATAATATAATGGAGGGTGTGTAGGGAAAGTTCTGTGATTTGCATGTCCTGTCATGCTTGTATTTATATAAAAATACAAATAAAATATTCCTGGCTACATCCCCACATAAGTAAGGAAACCACATTATAACAAGGTGCTAATGTTGGTGTGTGTTTATGTGTTATATATTTATAATAAAGTAATAATAAGAAAAAACAATACAATGTGGCCAATTTCAAATAAATACTCATAGCTTGCGATGTCAAAATTAATGCAGTGTTAATGCAGATAAGTCATTATTCTAGTTTAAAAGTATTAAAATAATGAATGCATTTAGCGCAGGGGCTAGAGCTAGCATTGGCCACCCAACTCATAACTGCTGCTTGTTTTTTTTTTTATTGATAAGAATTGCATTTATTTAAATGCAGTAGTCTTTATGACCACACTAAACAAGAGACTTTCAGACGCACAGTCCACTTGACCTCAGTGACAGGTGCGAGCCAAACCTGCGTCACATTCAGCAGTGGCAGCTCTTAAAGTAACAGCAGCCAAATAATCTAATAACCAGATGCTGTGAAAAATAGGAAATCTTGTTTTGTACTGTATGTGTACACTTAGGGATTCATCTGTATTTAATTTAGAATTTAGTGTTTAGCTAAACTTTATTCAATTTCTGTATAATTTCTACTTGCTAAAGGGGCACAGAAAAATATGACACTTATTATATGAATGTTATTGTTTTCTTAAAAAAGTGTAATAATAGTTAAAAAGGAAAGTTCTCAATTATACTGTGATGCTGAATGGTTAAAATTAAGGAAAAAGTGTCCTAGAAACATCAGTAGTTTTAAACAAATATTAAAAAATATACTGTCTTTGTGGGATTAATTACAATTCATTTCAGAAAAGAATGTGTGATTAATTTATTTTTTAATAAATTGACAGCACTAGTCATAGCTCTTTGTAGTTAAGTCTTGAGCTTTACATTCTTTTAATGAGTCTAGAGTGCAAGATGCAGCCAAATATGATTTGTTTCCTGGCTTTCAGAGAAACATGGGTAATTGTTGGCTTGAACCAAAAGCGATAATCAATTTCCTTTTCATGAGGTGATCAGCGACATACGTACTCGCCAATGGCTGAAAGTATGTGGATATGAAGCATCTCAGAAATGAACAGTGATAGCCTTTTTTCCTCCCGCACGGTTAGTGCCAGGGCCCCATCTCAGCCCTGATTCACACATTTATCACACTGTTCGTGTCCAGATCATTTATTGAACTTCTGGGATAGATCTGTTTAAGGAGTTTGAAGAATTAATGGATGACTGAATGTTACAAAAGAAAGCTGCTTATTAAGGAATAAAGATGCAAAATCGAATGGCTCTGGATGAAATATAAGTTTTCAAATGGAGTAGTAAGGTTTATAAGTAAAGGAGCGTGAAGCAGCATGTTTGTTTTGTTGGTAACATCATCATTCAGCTCTCTAATCAGCAGGAACGTAGCTTCGGCTCTGGTTTTCCGTGTTAAAGGCTATCAATCATACGTGAGGGAGGTTTAAGAGCAGGAGTTGTGCTTGCGGTGCTGTGCTCTGACACAACCCTCGTCTGCAGTAATCTACCATCTCAGCTGCCATCTGCCAGCAACGCTGCCTTACTGTGTCATAAATCTTTGATAGAGGCTCGCTGCTCATCTGAGGTGTGCGCTAGAAAACAAAAGTGTACATACTTGGCCTCCAAAGCCAGGGCGAACACGCCAGCGGCCTCCGGGGCGGCAGCAGATGTGCCAGAATGACGCAGTGTGCAGTTTCCATACAGATCCGTGGTGGCCTGGAGACAGACGCAGACAAAGAGCAAGCCTTAATTAAACATTAGTGCCAATGATATCCTGATTATACTTCAGTAAACAGCAGGTAAAAAATGCCTTTGAAATTCTAATTCTGTTTTGATCTGACTTTAGAGCACTGGTCTTAAACTCAATTCCTGGAGGGCCACAGCTCTGCACAGTTTAGCTCCAACCAACTCCGAATCACACCTGCTTGGCAGTTTCTAGTGATCATGAAGATGATTGATTAGTTGGGTCAGGTGTGTTTGATTGGGTTGTGCAGAGCTGTGGTCCTCCAGGAATTGAGATTAAGACCAGTTTAATCACAATGCACTGGATAGCTGGCCAATCAGAGCACACCTCGCTTTTTTAGAACAATGAGCTTTGTACAAATTGATGTGGAAAATAATGTGTTTTTTGAAACCGCATAAACACCTTGCATTACACCAAATACACAAAATGATGTTCTTTTTAGCAACATCATATGACCCCTTTAAATTCTGAACTTTGTCGATCATTAACAGAACTTGTAATGAAGCACTTGGTTCAGTTGGACAGTGAGGAAAACCCCAAAGCTTTGTTCGTCACAACGCTTTGAGGTGATGTAGACTTTGGAGTTGCCCGGCATTTCACGATCTATCAAAGGCAGGAGATGAAAGAAACCTCCATATTTACCCTCCAGAGATAGACGTTTGTACTTGTGACCAATTTTGACTGATGTAAGCAAACCTCTCTAAAAGCAATGAGATGAAAGCCAAAAAATTAATTATTTAGTGCTTTGTTTTATTTGATGTAGGCCTAATTTGTATGAATATATTTGATAGATATCACTGTCTGTGAGAAATATTGGTTAATAAATTGTGTGTGTGTTTTCACAAAAGCGGTCACAGTTGTCACATTAACAGTGAAGAAATATAAATAAGAAATCTAGGTGCCGTCTATCAAGTCATTTGCCTCATAATGTAATCAGAGAATGCACATGATGCACATGCATTTTCTGTCTCAAAGAAATAGTTCATCAAATGCTTTCATAATTTATTCACATTTATGTTATTCCAAAACTGCCTGCTATATTTTGTATTATAGATATTATGAAAATTGTTTAAATTCTCTCAAGTCAAATAGACAACATTAACATAAAAACAGTTAATTTCTACATTTTTTTAACTGTGTCTTCCAAAATTTTGTGTGATGGATTTATCAAAATTTTTGATAAAAGTTTAGTATTCACTGATAATCTTCCCCTTCTAATAATAATTTAAAAAAAGTAATCATTCTGTTCAGTGCTCAGTCAGAGAAAAGTGATAAACTGGCATCTCACTGAACCGAAGCAGCCCTGATCGCCCTGAGAGAATCCGGACTGACACGAGGCAATTCGTCTGACACGCTAACCACAGTCTTCATCTCAGATGCTTTCTGTGAGTCTGGGGATACGCTCTGATTAAGCTCCTAGCTGAATGCATCCCTCCGACTCCATCTGAGAGTCATTGTTCAGACACAAAATGGATGAAACGATTAACTCCCTGTCATTTTATCACTGTCACACTCTGTATGATCATGCTGCGGAATTAAGGATTGTGTTTCAAAAGCATGTTTTAAAGCAGCTATGACTTTGGCACACCAAACTAAATCTTACTATAAAAACTTCCAGACTCAGTATAACACAAATGAAGCCTGATTTCACCACAGAAAGATATATCCCACAGATTACTGAATATAAAGTATATGACCCTGGTTATAATGGTCAGTTTTTCAGAATTGAGATCTATCTCATCTGAAAGCTGAATAAATAAAATGTATTAGTTTGTTAGGATTTGTGACATGTTTACACTTCGACATTTACAAAACATCTTCAGGGAACATGATCTTTATTTGATATCCTACTGATTTTTGGCGTAAAAGAAATTGTGGACCCATACAATGTATTGTTGGCTATTGTTACAAATATACCAATGCTACTCATGACTGGTTTGATGCTTCAGGGTCACATATAAAAGTGGACATATAATAAAAGTGGATATAAGACATAACATTGAAATAATAATGTCTAATAAAAATAACAAAAATAAAGAATAAATGGTGATGCTGTAATAATGTTGCACAAAGGGCATTATAATAAATATTATGTTTGAAATTATAGTTGAATAATAATAATAATAATAATAATAATAATAATAAACATTTTTTTATCAATATATATAACATATACAACATCACAAACATTATAAACAATATATTTAAAAGCATTATTTAAAAACAGCTTATTTTAAACAATATATAAAAGTAGTAATAACAGTAATAGTAATAAATGGTAATACCATTGTAATAATGTTATAATAAAGATTATATATACAACATTGTGCGTTTAAAAATAGTAATTATTAAAACATCATTTGGGTGGAAAATGGCTTGGGTGCCCCCCAGTTCAAACAAACCAAATCTGTAGGAATCACCGACACACACACACACACACACTCACCACGCCTGCTTCAGGGTTTCGTTTACGGCCGTTGCTGAAGGTGGAGGCGAGGGTGGAGGAGCAGCTTTCATCGTAGAGTGCGGTGCGTCCGTCATTGATGGCTGAGTTAATAGAGATGGTCCACATGCTGGAGGCGTATCCATCGCAGTTACAGTCGTCATAGCTACCACCGTCTCCGGAGGCCCACACATAGATGCTGCCCTTCCCACCTCGGCCCTGTCGGACACAGAAAAACGGCACGGTTATGAGCGCCACTCACGCCTGCAACGCCTCAATAAGGAGCAGACCACGCTCTATGATATTTATCTTCAAGAGCCTTCCAGATTTACTCCATTTATCATACAAATTACACTCGCATAACCACGAGTAATTCAACGAAGACATCAGAGAGGCGTTTCAAGACCTTTTAAAGACTACAAGCACTCCTCCGAGTGTCGATGATGGTGTCTAAGGTTCTCATCTGAACATATAATTTTGATGCTTTTAGCTGAATGCAACAGCACTCTTTTCTTTAGTCTTTGTGTTTTATAGTGGCAGGCACCTGACAGGAGGAAATTTGTACAGTGCAATTGTGATCTTAAAAGGGTGCTTGATTATTGTTATTTGAGCAGTACGTGGTGATTTACCATGCTAACACATCGAGGAGCGATTACGGTGCTTCAAGACCCCGGGGCATCAGCCTCTTTGGAGTAAACAAATAAGAAAATAAGATGGTGCCTTCACATCCTGCAGTCGCTACAGAAACTTTACGACTTCTTATCATTTAGATTTTATATCAAAATGACTCATTCGGCATCTAATAAACCCAATCTTATGTGTGGTAAATGTGACTTGTCGAGGAGCTAATGAAAGTTGTTTGCTAATATGAGAAATGAAGTCTCAATGGTGTAATACAATAAAGTCACAATTACACACAGTGTGTTTAATACATTGCTAGGGTGAAAACAATTTGGACTTCATCAACCTCAAAGCTATACTAAGGTGTTCAGAAAGCATTATTAGAGGCGAGGAAGTGCCAGAGACTAGAAAAAGGCATCTTATTTCTCACTGGTAAAAAAGTGTCTGTAACGTTATTTCTGTAAAATGGTACAATGTTGCTTCTCGTGCGTTTTGCAACACGTTTAGATGTCTAGTGGGTGATGCTAAAAGTGTATTCAGTTTATCAGGAACAGATTAACATTAATCTGGCAATGTTTTATTACATTTCGAAGCAGTTCGGATCCGTTAAGAAGTAAAAGCTTGAATGGAGACCCATCAGCTGAACTCTGGAACAATTAACTAAAACAAACGGTTGTGCTTTTAGCACTGCTGGTTTTGTAACAAGCTTTGTTTAGTGTGGGAGGGAGAAAATTTCTTCCAGATGACTGAAGGAACAATTGGTCATAGTGAAGGAACAGCAGTGTCTGTGCAGCTATTCACACAATGCAGTGTTAGACATTGACTTCTGTATGAATTATGAGTAGTTTCACATTGCTACAGTACACGTGATTTCTTATAGTGCCCAAAGTTCCTGTGATATTCTGCTCTCAAGAATGACTCGGGGTCACAACTTTACAACTTTATGGGATTATTCACCTTTTTTGTCAGCTGCCAGGTGAAAATGCCAGGCCTGATTGCTAGGAACAGTAAAAGCACAGCTTTCCTCAAACAGCTGCATGATTTGAGGTCGTTCAAAAGTCTAAAAAGTTTTTATGGTTGCATTTGTATGGTTGCTTTTCACTCTTTCAAAGTGGCTTCACAGTAAAGTGCCTTACAAATCCCACATGAAGCAAGACAAAGGTGACTGTGAGTTTTGATTAATAAGGCGTAATTTTCACACAATTACTTGAAGAATATCATGTTATGACTTCAAAACAATATTATTATGCTGGAATATTTGAAAACTGATGCTTTTGAATATTAGCATCACACATATCCAGCTTCAAATCTATATGTTTTCATAGACAGTAGGTTTGTTCGGTAGCTCAGATAGAGTACAGAGACGTACTTGAGAAATGAGGAGCCCTGGTTCAGTCCTGTGTAACTACAGGTTCAGTAGTTCAAATCTGTTGAAATGACATGGTTGCATCGACAAATGCCTTTCTATATCAGTTTTGCTAACGATATCGGGTAGGTTTTGGGTTGGATTTATTGTAGGGCATATGTCCAACATGATAGAGCATTAACTTTTAGCAACAGTCCATGGATGTTTCAATTCTGAGCCGCCGCAATATATACCTATGTCAACATAATAAAAATGTGGCAGGGTTCACATATTGAATCTGTGTTTTAGCACTACTCAGTGGAATTTTCTATTTGAAACTGCAGCGAAACGTGCAGTAAGGCACATAAAAACAGTGTTGCACAAAAAGATACAGGTGCATATTTTTATGACACCAGACTGTCCTACAGGTAGATTCAACGACATCTAGTTTTTTTCTTTTTCTTTTAACATTGTGTGTATTTTGCTCATAATCATAAGATATAACACCAAGGTTGAAATATTGGATTATATCTTTATATGTTTGCTGCAATGCTCCATGTGTTTCCATGTACAAATTTTGACTGACAAGTCAAGATGATTTTCTGTGATAACTGACACTCTATCCAAACATGCTATCACCAGCAACTAAACCACACAGCTCAACTGTATCTGGCGTTTCATTAGCACCCTGTGTTGCATCCTACAAATAAATAAATAAAGCATATGAAAAGTGTTTGCCGTCTGACCCTCATAATGATTAAACAGCGCTCAGTATTACTCCCAGGCTCGATCCTCAGTCTTCTCTGAGAGCTGTGAGGAAGCCTGAGGAACAGATAGTCTTCACCCATCACTGCTATTCTCGGCCAATCTGATTTCAATTGCAAAGGGCTGCTCAAAACACACAGCGATTACTTTGTGCGATGCCTTGGCTTGACAAGTGGAGCGCCCTCATAAATCCTGCTCAGCAGAGGAGCGCTAGGCACCATTTATACCCATTAGCCGAGGCAATTTGTGAAGGCAGCAGTCACGGACGGGGAATGTGCATCTAAATGGCACGTTTAGTGTGACATGAGGAGACTTTACAAGGTTGACATATGTGGGAGAACTCCTAGAGAGTCTTGGGGAGTCAAAGCTATTTTGTAATGAGGCGACATGAATGCAACAGCGTAGATGCCTTTGAATGCTTGTAGTCTGGATAAAAAAAATGAACCTGTACTAGCACAAGACTGTTAAAATACTTTTGTAAAAAATTTGCTTAGCTAAAGGTATGTTCCCTATATATCAGTGGCGAGCAATAACTATGCTTCTGCAACTATGTTGTTAAATTAATAATACTTGCATTATTTTAGTGGCATGTGTGTTCACATGATGATGTTTAGAATTTGTATGACACTTGTGTGCACCTTTATTATAATAATATTCACCTCGTGTGGTTTCACTACGTTTTTTAAGGTGGTTGCCCTATTAAAACTTGTTTTTAACAGTCTAATGTAGGACTATTTGTTCAGGATGGTTTCATGTTACAGAAGCACTTTAGCATCACAGAGATGGTTTGGAAATGTGGAGTAGGACAAGTAGAGACAAGTACTTATATTTACAAAGATGTACAGTAAGAAAATCTCATCAACACTGATTAAACTGATATTTGCAATTCAAAAGATAGCCAACAATGATGACATCATCATATTATCTGCATACTGATTTGTCTGTGAGAGATAGAGAGTTTTCTTCCTGGAAATGCAAATTCAAGTTATACAAGTGAAACTGGTTTTACTGTTAATCTGAATCTCTAAATTAATGCTTTCTAAGGATTAATCGAGATTAATCACAAATACAAGTTTTTGTTTGCATAATATTTATGTGTTTGTTCTGCATATATTTATTATGTATAAATGCACATAAATGCACACACATAAAGTATATAATTTGAAAATGTTTACATGTATTTACATGTCTATATTCATACAATTTATATTTTAAATAAATATATTTCACATATAAACCACATATTATTCTGAAATATATATATATATATATATATATATATATATATACATATATATGAATGTGTGTGTGTTTGCATATACATAATAAATATATACAGTACACACACAAATATTACGTAACACATTTTTTTGATGTGATTAACCGTGACTACTCTAAATACACTCATATTTTCTGAAATGCAGCATTATTTTTCCAGGTGTCTGGTGTTAAAGTTGATCTAAAGTGACAGCGAGACCAAGGGCTTTTTTTTCTACTTTAGCTACTCTTATCCTGTGAGAAGCCTCTGTGGTTTGTACATAAGCGTGAGGTACCTTGTTGACTCCGTCAGCCATGGCCTGCAGGGTGAGCTCCCGTGGTCCGTCCACTGTCTTGCCGTCATCGGTGGGACCCCAGCTGGCGCTGTAGATGTCAATAACCTGAGGCATGTGGCTGATGGACGAGGCCTCGATGATGTCCGTCATGAAGGGCTGGTCCAACATACGAATGCCTGCAGGAGAGAGAAACACAGGGACAGCCAGAAAAATGTTACTCTACTGATGCTTAACTTTACTGATCTACTAGTTGTTAAGTTTAGGTATTGGGTAGGATTATGGATGTAAAATAAAGTCATGTAGAATAAGGAATTAATATGTGTTTAATTAATGCTAATAAATGGCTAACATTCTAGTAATATGCATGCTAATAAGCAACTATGGTCATGTGATGCGATTTCAAGTTTTCCTTTCTCTTTATAGTGTTACAAGCTGTGCGTAGTGCATAGATCCATAAAGTTGCAAAGATTAAAGACACTCCCCCACTTTTCTTCATCACAGAGTGGGTTTATTTTATAACACCGCCCAAATGATTATGCCGTGTATACAGGAAAATTACAAAAGTATACAGAAAAGTCCAAGCACACTAGGCCTATACACAATTTTTTTAAATGAGAGAAGTATAATTTAGTATTTTAAGTATTCTTTTACTTAAAAAAGAAGTTCAAAGCTGCATCTTAAATAATGCACTATGCACTAATACACTAAACATAAACTGACCAATATTATAAATGCACACCTTTGCAATAATCATGCTGTCTAATCAGCATCTTGATATGCTACACCTGTGAGGAGGAGGAATAATCTCGGCAAAGGAGAAGTGCTTACTAACACAGATTTAGACAGATTTGTGAACACTATTTGAGAGAAATAGGCCTTTTGTGTCCAAAGCAGAAGTCTATACTCTCAAGCACCTTTCTATTTATTCTATTTTTCATTTTAGTCATTTGTACTAGGAGCCGGGGCCCACTATGGGGCCTCAACAAACTTCCAAGGGGGCCTCAAAATGACTTAAAAAAAGCAAAAAGATCCACTGGTATAAATCAAATCATTTATTTTTTTATTTAATTTGTTATTGATTGCATCTGAAGCACAAAGTTTTACACTCAACTACACTAATGTGTGCTGTAAATAAATCAGACAGTTTAGTTGTGGTTTTGACCGGTCTTGAAACTAAATCACAAGTCCTCTTAGTCTGAGACCAAGACTACAACACTACACTGTATCCAGTGTTTTCTATATACATGTATCAGTATAGCGCACATCTTAAAGCTTAAATCCACGTACGAGTCCTCATCCTGACCTCTTCCTGGCGGAAAACCTTCTGTGAGCTGAAGCTAGAGTCATGTGTGTGTCCCTTTGTGAGGGACAAAAGACATTCAGTGGCTACTAGTTACTCGCATTTTCTTTTGTGGCCTTTTGAAAAGAAAAAAAAAATCAATGCGCTGCAGAGCGTAAATGATGTTTTTATTGTTGCTGCTGTTGGCGCTGGCTGCTGGATGTTGTGGAAGAGGGGAAAGCTAGAAATTATCAATCGAACTGATATTCCATTAGGCTAAGAGACAAAGCGATGTCTCAAATGGAGACAAGTCATTCATCACTACTGACTGCACAGAACAAGCCTGATAAAGCATGCAAGTATTTTAAAAACAACACTGTCTTGATAGCATCCAAACACATTAATGTGAATATTGTTTCTGCTTCTTGAATGTAATATTTGAACCATGCATTTTCTGTAAAGTTGCTTGTAAACACAATACAAGTAATCATGAATTGAATAGCATGCTGAATTTGTACATTTGTCTGCACCATCTGCAACCAAATATATGTTCTTGGTATTATTAGGGTTGTTTCCAGTACAATCCAACAGCCAGTACAGAACGCAAAAATACATAATATCAGTATTATATATGAGTAAATAATTTATGTGAACTCTTAGTTGAAACAGATATAGTTTTTTTTTTTTTTTAATTGAATAAAAAGGCCATCTGATTATTTCTAAATTCATCTTCACACAAAAGCAGCAGTGTTTTAGTTGCATCCACTAAAAACTTGTCCCAGGTGACAGTGACACCTACTCTCCTCTACCTTCAAGATGATTCGCCTGACATCTCATACCATATGTTAATGTTATTATTATCAGAGATGTACCTGCTACTTTGGAGTTGTAGGCCACGCCCACCCCACAGATGTTGTTGTTGGAAACCGCAGACACCTCTCCAGCACACCTGGTGCCATGACTGAAAAACACATCACATATTTCACAATGATTTCATGTGACATAACAATTACTGTAAACAGAAATATAGAACAAGCTAAATATAAACATCCCTGAAGCTGAGAACACACTACACAACTGTCAGGTGGATTGTTAATGTAATTTGGTTTAATTGGACACGGTCTGCTTCAGCTGGGCTCAGCCATTGTATGCAGTCGGCAAAAAAAAACTCATATAGTGTGTGGTGTCTAAACATTATAGTCTTAGAATTCAAGAACCAGTCGTTGCCAGTTTTCACAAATACTTTTTTAAAAGTTTAATATTTGCAACTGACGCCAGGAAATGCTTTCACTGTAAAAGTATAGTCTAAATTTTGTCATTGATTACCCTCATTTTAAAGATTTTCAAGAATATTTTTATTGCTTTGCAGTCTAATAAAAGCTATGAAAAAATAACATTGGTCTATATATTAGCAAACCTGTCCTCCAACCAATACGCCCGTATAGGTCATTTGTCTAAATCCCTGAAATACGACCCATCAAAGTGTAACATTTTCATAATGTTTTGTCCTCTTTTATCTGCTTCATAACTCTGGATTTGTGTAGCTAAGTAATGCATTGCGTTACGAAAACATGTAATCATGTGATCATGGGTTTGATCCCAGAGAACACATGTGCTCATAAAATGTGTATGCACTATAAATCATGATTTTGCACCATTTCTGTAAGGGGGTAGGGAGTGGGTTAGGTGTGGTCATTCATATGAATTCCACCTAGTAAAATACGTACAAATTACTGTGAGATCAGTGTAAAAAGTGCACACATTGCATTTAAACAAACATGCATTTTGATTGGTAATGACAGGCATACGTCATATCACAACTGTCACGATGCCAGCTGGAAGTGCCATCATGCCCCGCTAAAGGGCACTCCAGCCCGGACTATGTTCTTTGTTTGTCCATTCCGTTCTGTGTTAACCCATAAGGACCCACGGTGACGCGGGTGTCACAAACACTTCTGATTAGCTGGAATGGTCTTTTTAAAGCATTATTCCTTACTTTCAACTCTGGAAGTCCCTAAGTGACATATAAGTAACACTCAGGTTCAGTCATGTGACAATATTTGCATT
>JAUMHE010000062.1:2343472-2371433 GCA_032359235.1 Enteromius mattozi
AATCCATGTGCCTGTATGATGGGCCCCAGAGATGTAGTGTATATGGAGAAGAGGAGGGGTCCAAGAACTGATCCCTGGGGGACCCCAGTGACCAGACAATGTGATTTGGATACCTCCCCTCCCCAAGCCACTCTGAAGGATCTATCTGTGATATAGGATTCAAACCAGCGAAATGGAATCCCTGTGATACCAAGTGATGAGAGTGTGGACAGAAGGATCTGATGATTTACCATGTCAAAAGCAGCAGAAAGATCTAGCAGAACGAGTACTGATGATCTGGAGTTGGAGAGGAGAAGTTTGGATACTTCTGCCTCCGGGAGAGGACAGAAGGAGAAGAGTGAAGTGTTAGCTGTGGATGTTGTCTGTGTTAGTTCGTGTATGCGTGGAGCTGAGAACTGTCTGCTGATAGTTGCAGTTTTGTCAGAAAAGAAGGTGGCGAAATCATCAGCAGTTATAGAAGTGGTGGGTGCTCTAGAGGAGATCTGCATGGAGGAATGGGCCAAAATACCAGCAACAGTGTGTGAAAAAGAGAAGACTTACAGAAAACCATTGACCTCTGTCATTGACAACAAAGAGTATATAACAAAGTATTGAGATGAAATATTGTTATTGACCAAATACTTATTTTCCACCATAATTTTCTCATAGTTGAGGTATACCTATGATGAACATTACAGGCCTCTCTCATCTTTTTAAGTGGGAGAACTTGCACAATTGGTGGCTGGCTAAATACTTTTTTGCCCCATTGTATATATATAGTAGAAACTTAATATATTCAACTTGTGGCAACATTTTATAATTCTGTATGTTGTCTGAAGGTTGCCATCCTCTGAGGTCTTCTGAGGGGTTTTCCCAATGAGTCTCAATTAAACTTCCATTTCATTGGGACTCTAATCATTAATACAAATACGCTATTTTAATTTTCAGGGTTTTTTTCCCAGTGTTTCTGCTTCAGTGTTCCATAGAAAAAAGAATCCTGAACAGGTCTGAAATATGAATTTTTATCTTCGTAAGACCTGTTCAATGAAAACACAAGACATAAGAGCTCTGTCAGCAATGCCACTGCCACAGAATCAAAAAAAAGGGAAGCCAATTTCTTCTGTGAGTCTGCGCTGAGAGAAAGTAGAGCATGATAATGGCCAGCGGTCCCCGAGCGAACAGCCCCCAGAGCCCCTGCACACAGCCAGAGCACAGGAACTAATGACACATCGGTTTGCTGCACTTTACAGCAGCACGTCTTTCTACGTAATCCATCACAACGCAATCACGACATTCACATCCAGCCGTTCATCTGCCCTCTGCTGCCCAAGAGAGTTCATTAATGGAGAGCAAGACCAAAACACAAAACCGCCTCCAAGCGCCATCAAAGATACCGATATTCTGGATCTGCAATGTTTACATACATACATCTTCAGCGATTATTCAGCTGAAAAATATAATGTGCACTCAGCCAGTCATTACTGCAATACCCAATAAATGGACTCTTATATCACTCTAAAGAAGTTTATTAGCCGTTGAAGGGAAGTGAAGGGCCTAAATCCTCCTGTAGCATGGTAAATATCTGCAAGGTCAAAGTTTAAACTGCTCTGAGGACCTCGTGTGTGTATGACAGCATTTTAATCACCATGGAAACTGAACACCATCGAGGAAAGCAGTCGTATGTTGAGAGAAGCAGCGCTCTGTTCTCTGGCAAGCCTCCATTTGGCTGCCGCCTGGAGACTGCAGTTAGTGAGCGATGAATTAAATCCAGTCCCCTGTCAAAAAAAATCCTTCAAACGATTATGCTAATTCACTCCTCATCCCGCATTAGTCCTTATTAGGCAAATGATCCTGAATCTATTTTTAACCCCACACACTTCAGCCACACGCAAACACTAAAAACAAATGTTCAGATGCCATCTTTCATGAGTATCTGTTCTGGCGAGGAAAGTCTGGGAGGAATTGGTGCTAAATAAAAGAGCAGCAGGGGAGGACACGCTGAGTTACTGCCTCATCTGGGCCCGGCTGGAGACGTCAGCATCATCCCCCACCGCATCTGAAGCCAGGTTATTTTTGGGTTAAAACTCATCTGTGGTGCTCCTGCGGCTCACAGAGCTCAGCGGGTCTCAAAACAATAATGGCTCTGTTTCACTGGCAGATATCTAGCGCGGTTCATCTGTGAACTATTCCACGAGGATGCAATTTCGATTCCATCATGATTTCTTTCAGTGGTTTGGAAGGCCCTCCTTGGTAAATACTGTATACACGTTTATTGTTATATAAATAAAACTATGGAAAATAATGTTTTCAAACACTCTCCCTATCTTTCACTGGTCAGGTAAACATATAGCCACGGCCAATCTCACACTGCTGGCTGAGTTAGTGTTGGTGGTTTTGAGTTTGATCGCATGGGTCAAAATGGATTTGGGCTGGTTTGGGAGCAATCTGGCAAAGTTGCATGTACTCCATGTAGTCCTCCAGGCAGCCATCATGTTGTTTCTAAACACACACACAGCTGGTGTTAGTTTTGATGCAGACGAGCCATACTTTTAGCCAATCAAGAGTGATAAAAGACAGATTTTATACTTTTTAACATAATAAGGAATAAGATTGAATAAAATCAGATTCTATAAAAATGAAGCCAAAAGGGAAAAGTAGGCTACTCTCAATAAAATAAAACAGGGTACGAATACGTCTAACTTGAAGTTAACACAACAAGTTTGTCGCATCCAACCTTATTCAAATGTATCCAAACGGGTAACTAGAGTACTGTTTCTTAATGCATAACTAATAAGAAATTACTGAAGAACTAACAGGTAATTATTCATTAACACTTAACTCACTACTGTTAACTACTAAAGAATACGTGTTAACTAATTAATATATAATACAATTTTATGATTGTGCTAAGTAACGGTTAGCTAAGCAGTAACTAATATATTCTTAAGAACTGATATTAATTGTCTACTAGTTAAGGTTCAATGAAAATAACTATGAAATAAGTACTAACAAACAGTTAAATGCAAATAGTAATTCCTTATTAGTTATGCAGTAAGTAAGAAACGGTATTATAAAGTGTTACTAAACTTGGTTGTACACTATTTTAATTATTGATTGCAGGATATTATCAGGACATAAAGAGACTTTCAACCAGCAACCAGTAAACAAAAAATCTTTCCGCCTAAGGTCTTGCAACTAATGTTTGCAAATTCTGACATATTTTACTAGTATATACCCATATGTGTAGATTTATTTATATATATATATATTTTATAATTGTTCATTTTCTTTTACTGTATTTCATATGCTTGATCTGTTTTACTGTGGTATTTTTCTCCTGTCTGGAAAATGTATTCATTTTATGACTTTATTTAGTCAGTGTTGATTCACATGACATTACATTTCTGTCAAATGCCATTGGTTGTGAATTTTTTGACCAGGTTTTGGAGAGCTTTGGGGCTGGAAATCGTCAACCCAATCTGTCAATCTGTCTTCTGAAGACAATCTACTCAGACGACTTAGATTAAACCTCTTGATTCATACAGAATCCTTTTTTTTTCTTGCTTTTTTTTTAAGATCTCTTTGCAACAAAGCATAATTGCATGAACTTTCAATGGAAGGACACAAACTTGTTGGGTTTCGTTAAAAAAATACTCTAATGGAGTCCACTGAAGGCGAGTGTTGAAGAACCCAAGTGCAGTTTATTTACATCAGTGATAATCCAAAATTCAAACGAACAAAGACTTGATTTAAACAGACTTGGCATGAAACAGGCTTAGCAAGAACATGAACAAACTACACTCACCAACAGCGGTTACAACATTAATAAGCAAAAAAAAAATCCAGTTCAACAATGGATCTTCTTATTCTGAACAATGACAGTCACATGACATGAACCAACCAATCAGAACCTGACACAAAGAACAAGGGAACCAATAGTGAAGAGACAAGGGCCTGGGAAGCATGAGACAAAAAGGAACTGAGACTAAACTATAAAATAAAATGAAACAAAACCTGTGTTACAAATACCTTCATTTGTGTTTCAAGCTTAAAGGATTTATCGTCTGTTATGAAGATATAAGGGCAAGTAAATTCTGACTGAACTTTCAGGTATGTAATAACTGATAACTCGCATCATTTTTTAAGTTATTTGTAAGATTCATTAAAAAGAGCTGCTTCACATGGTTCATGAATTGGTTTACACTGGTCGTGCCGTATGTTTGTTGTTGCGTGCAACCAGGGAGGACAACACAAAAGAAACATGCATTAACTATTCATAGACCTTTTGGCACAGAATCACTCTTTCTCATCTCATTCAATTCAGATTAACAAGATCACAACTCAAAACATCATAACTGAAACATTACTGCTTTTGCCGTGACACTGCCCTCAATGTAAGTGCAGGAAACACTTTAAGAGTATTTTAGCATGTCCACGTCAATAAGTCAGGGTGCAGTAAAGATGAAAAGAAATTTGCTATATGTATGGCAGCATCTCTTAATTGCAGAGGTGCAGCAAATGCCCATCTCAGAGGATAAGATAACTCCATTAGCTGCATATTTAATCACACACAGCATCCAAATGTGTCATCTGTTTGAGCAAAGGACTGTCTTTGTGACCCGTTTGAACGGGGATCACTGCCATACGCTGGATTTAGTCCACTGTGTACATGTTGTACTGCTTCATAAGCCACATGAACATTAAACATTAATCAGGTTGTGAATCACAAAATGACGCTTTCTTTTGCTCTTGCTTAGTGCTCAACATTAAACTTAAACAGCCAGTTGGGAAATATGCCACTAGCTAAAGTGTGAGAGGACAACTCAAGACCCATATGACTTAACTGTATATATGATAATAAAGTTATTGTTGTTAAACCAGTACTCCCCCCTCCTCCCTTATTTTTTCTTTGCACTGCATCTTTAACAATGCCAAGCAAACCACACTTGCTGTAATCAAGTGCACTACAGTACATTACAAACAATCCTTTTTTCAAGCTCCATGAGTAGACCTCACTTCTTTCCTTAAAAAAACTGAATTAAATGCACACCTCTCCAAAGGATGCATTGAGACCATCCTGTCATGTCAAATGTTCATCATGGACTGGTGTTTGTCTCATTTTCTAATCAGACATGCCATGCTTCTACATTCCCAATTAAGTCAGTATCAGGTATCCAGCAGTTATTGAATAAAACCATGTGGTAATGCCTATTCTTGGATAACTGATAAATTAAAGGAAAACGAAAATCCTGTCATCATTTACTCACACTCGAGTAATTCTAAACCTGCGTGAATTTCTTGTTCTGCCGAACACAAAGGAAGATATTTTGAAGAAAGTTTGTAACCAGGCTGTTTTGGGTCACCACTGACCCAAATGTTTTTTTGTTTTTTCCCTACTATGGAAGTCAATGGTGACCAAAACAACATTTTTGGGTGAACTATTCCTTTAATTAAAAATGGCGTTACACATTCCTGCAGCAGCACTGGATATCTGTCCATCCATGCAACAGGGTTGCTTCAAAACATATTAAACACAGATCAAATGAGCGAGAAAAAGCACTTACGTAATTCGAGGCAAGATCTGGATGCAGGTAATCAATACCTGCAAGGTGAGGTGAAAATGACACATTACTGGACATTTAATGTTTAAATTATTGTACATTATCAAGCCTTTAAGTGTTGATAACTGCTCTCTGGTGTCCAGATTTCACGCACCGTCGTCCATAATGGCGATGGTCACACCTTTTCCGGTGAAGCCCATGCTCCAGGCTTCTGCCACGTTGAGATCCAGGCCTGGGGTCCCGTCCGCTTGGCCTGTATTGATCTAATCAAACAACACAAAGGCGTCACACGAGCTGAGCAGCCACCGTGTGGAAAATGAGATGTTATGAGGGAGGTGGCGCGGGAGGGAAAATAAATGTCACACAGATATTACACTTCACTGAAGCCCTGCTGTGCGGTGTTTATAGCTGACAAACTAAATTAAAGAGCGTTCTCTCTGGCAAAACAGACAGGGATGCCTGTCACGATAAGCCCTGGAGGAATAAGGAAGATATCATCGTGTTTTGACGCTGGCTCGCGCACCAGTGTTGACGGAGACAGCTAATGAGGAAAATGGTTTAAATGAAGAGTATCAGCGATCCCAGCTAATCCAATGCAGTCGCTTCCAATGCTGAAGGTCAAATCAAATGAAGACATTACGAGCTGTAATTACTTACAAGATACCACTGCTTGGTGAAAAGCGGGTCACTCATGTTGACGTCAATGTTGCTGATTTCTCTGTAGCCCCTTTTTTGACGGCCAAACCCCTCCTGAGGAAACACATTTTTCACCTGAAAAACAAAGCAAAAGAAGTTTGTAAAAATGATTTTAATATTGATCTTAATATTATGGTCTGTTGCCCAAAAGCATCGTAACTTAAGTAGCACTTGAAAATCATCGTAGATCTACGAGTGCTCTGGAGTAATCGTAAAGCCCTATGTGCATCGTAAGAATTATGAGGTCACCTGCAGGACAATCAACAGATTACACATTTAACTCTATTAAAGTGTAATGTGATTATAATTAAAGCTTTTGATTGTATTTTATTGTACACTTTATTACTTGTTTTTTTATTTATATAAAATTAAATCATTAAATAAAATTATAATACAATTACACATCTAAATTAAACAACCGTACACAAATAAGTAATGCAAGAAACAAGCTTTAAAGACTGGGAAAATAAAAATAAAAAAACTCAAAAAAATATGTGGCTTGCTGACGTTTAGGAAATCCAGCTATGTACTGGACTGGATCTGTTTTGTGTTCTATATTATTAAAAATAAATAATTAATAAAACACCTTGCTACGTGTACTATGTTAATCTAACTTAGACTTGTTATAGAATTGCATATCATTGCTCTTTTGTTGATTCTGATTGCTTCCATTGTCTTAATTTTTAAGTCGCTTTGGATAAAAGCTAAATGACTAAATGTAGCTAAATGTAAATAATAGCCTTTATTATTATTATTATTATTATTATTATTATTATAGTATATTAATATTATGCTTAAATTATTATATTATATCTGATCTGTTTGGAATGGAGCATTAGGTTAGCATTTCAATAAACCAGCGTGTACAGTTACGAGCCATTCTATAAATTGACATTTCGGTACTTGACCTACGGATAGCGACTCTTAAGTAGCACTTAAAGCACGGCTACGTGTGATTGTGTTAAGTGCATAACGAATGATTTGTAGAAAACGCTCTTAAGCAAAGAGCAAAGATAAATCGTTATCGGGAAATCCAGTCCAGTGCATGAAAAATCTATGTTTTTGCCTGTCTTTTCTGGCTTTAAACATACATTTTTGGAGCAAATTCATTAAGTAGAATCTATAGTCCCCAGTCTAGTGGAAAAGCCTGCTGGGAACACCAGCATCTAAAACACAACATCTGCTGGTGATCAGCCGTGACGTCTCATCAGCCGAGAGCAGGTTACTCATGGCTGGATGGCTGTCCTTTAAAGCAGCTTCCCAGCGTGACCTTCGACCTCAGCAGCAGCAGAAGCTCCTGAAGCCCGTCACTGTAAACATGATGTCAGCCACTCCTCTCAGACAATGACACTCTCACATTAGCATGAGCGCTCGCTCCAGATAACAGATCAAAGTTTTCACTGGCGTTTACATCACTGAGTGCTTTGATGCTGACGCAAACAAACATACTGCCATCAAACGCGCATTTATATTGTTCATTTCCATTTGATCCTGTTTGCATCCCCACGTGTAAACAGATTAGGGAATGTTGCATTGCTCATAACACTGATATCAGATGACATTTGATTATTTCTGTGAGCAGATGGGATTCCTGACCTTCGATGAGATAACTGTTGTAGATAATTGTTCAATGCAGCATTCTAGGTGTGTTAAAATATATAATATCATCATTCCTGCACAATGTTGCAGAGGCCAAATATAACCTTTGTTTATATACTGTATCTGTAATGTATATCTATACTCATAACTAATGTGGGTAACACTTTAGAATAGGTAACACTTTAACTATCAACTATGACTTTTCCTTCAATAAATTCTTAATTTGCTTCTTATTAATAGTTAGTAAGGTATTTGTTCAGTTTAGGTACTGGATAAGATTAGGGATATAGAATAAGACATTAACATGTGCTTGATTAGCACTAAAAAGTGGCTAATATTCTAGTAATATGCATGCTAATAAGCAACTAATAGATGTAACAGTAAAAAAAAAGTGTTACCATAATGGGTAATAAACTAGTGTTTTAAAGCAAAAAAAATAAAGACACAAATTATGTAGTAGCATTTTATCATTTTTGCAACTCATGTTGGAATAAATCTGTTCATTGAGCACAACATGCGGCAAATTATTGTAATTACTTTGGACCTTTACAACCATTAAAATATCATTACCAAAACAAAAACACTAATAATAAAATGCACAAAGCTCTCTGTGAGACTATAAATAACTCTCAGTGGTGAAATGAACAGCAGTAGCTGGAGCCGCTGGAGAGGTCAGAGCTCTCTGACCCCATTGATCCAGTGTGAGAGTAAATCAACAGATGAAGTCTCTCAGATTCAGTCTCCTGTGTGTGATGGCTCCGCAGGTAACACCGTGTCCTAACTCCACGCGACACGACAAGATTCCAGCCACAAGCAATTTGGGTGTTCACACTAGACGCAATAGAATCAATGTTAAACTTTGAATAAAGCACATAATCACCTGAGATTATCCACTGTCGTATAGTTTATATGCTGTTTTTCCAGCCACGACGTCACGGAAATAGAAACAGTTTCTAAATTAGAACTTTCGTGTGTCACCGTCGTGACTAGTTTTTCCAATTAACTCCAATTAACATGGAAAAGATACCTTTTATTGTGTGTTGCATGTTAGGACACAGTGTAAGGCTCATGCCAGGATACATCAAGCATCCAGGGCAAAATATAAACCTGGGCCTATTTTGAATTGTAAATCTCAAAACAAATTGGAAATATCCTCACAAAAACTGAACCATGGTGTAATACAACTAGGAACAATATAAAGTTATTTCTAATTTACATAACCCCCACCCCCAGGAACAAGCAATAATGGGGGCGGAGCCATACTGTTCTGCTTTAGAGAAGAGGAAGAGTTGTTGACATCCCGTCAAAACTAGGACTCACAAGAAAACCTAATCACATATGAATCGTGATTCTGTCTTCGAACAATTCAAAGTTTCCAAATCAATGTTCTAAAGCAGCGGTTCTTGATTCAGTTCCCTGCTCCGCATCTCTCTCTCTCTCTCTCTCTCTCTCAGATCATTAGCTCCAACAATGAACTGTCTTCCAATTATACACTTTATGTGTATAGACAAACAGATATCTTTCACATAGCTACGAGAAATGTTAAACAAAGACATGCACACAGTTGCCGTGGTAGCGGGCAATACCATGCAAACACTTTTTACTGTTATAAAATAGACAATTACTTTACAAAAATGCTACAACGCAATCATGTATTCTGCTGTAATACAGCGTTAATCAGGATAAATCTAATAACAGTGTATCTAAAATTATGAGACAAAACCAATCAAGAAACAAAACAAAAGAAAAAAGGCTTGCACTGTTTCTGCAGGATCCTCTTTATTAATATTCTCTATATAACCCTGGTATAAGCCAGTTTTCTTCAATCTATTGGACAAATATCATATCACTCGCGTGTGATATGAGATTCTGGTCATTGTGCAAACGTCTATCTGAATCAGAGCAAGTGCTTCTTTCTGCAAAAGAGGGAAATCCAGCTCTACCAGGCGCTGGGTTCAAGGACGTGATAATTGAGTTGTAAGAATTTGAGCTGAAAGGAGGGAAAGTGACAGGTACAAGGGCTGTTCTCTGGATTAAATTGGCTTCATGGGTTTATGGGTCGGTTATGTCTATTGTAAAGATTCACATCATTTGTAGAACCATTTCTACTCTACCGTATATCAGCACTGAAGGACAAATTACCTTTCATTTAGCAATTCTGCAATCAGTTGCATTGTGTTTGACCATCCATGAGCCCAAAGAACATCAGATTCTACACTGATTTCTGATGTTTCCTGATTTAGAGAGCAGACATATGCTGGTTAACCCTGTGTGCTCCGGATGCTGACTCAGATGATGCTCAAAATGGCAAAGTACACTAAAACATGCTTCAGCATTTTTAAATCCAAAGTTTCGAATGAGTATACCCAGATAAAAAAATGTGCAATTTTAGTAAATATTATAGTGTTTTTGAACCATAATATAGTAGAGTACTCAAATTCATCCAAAATAAAAGCTTTTGTCTACATAATACTGTTTATTTGTGTGTGTATATTTGTTATAGATAGATAGATAGATAGGGTTACACTTTATTTTAATAGTCCATTTAGACATTCTACTAACTATAAGTAACTATGTAACTACATGTCAACTAATTCTTATTAATTCTCAGCTAAATGTCTAATAATTCTCAGATTAGACTGTTAGGGTAGGTTTAGGGTTAGTAGAATAAGTTGACATCTCCCTGCAAAGTTTCTGATAGTCAGTATGTAGTGTATTGTGGATCCATCAAAATAAAGTGTTAGGAGATATTAAGCAGACAGTCTACTAATACTCTAATGACTGCTGCTTGACATGTAGTTACAAAGTTACTTACTGTTAGTAGAATGTCTAAAGTGGACTATCGAAATAAAGTGTTACCATAGATAGAAATAGATATAGATACAGTATAGATATAGATAGATAATAAATATGCTATGCTTATATATTAATATAATATTATAATATAAATTATATGAATATAAGTATATGCATGCAAATACATGTAAGTGTTTTCTTAATATATACTGTATGCATCTTTAAATATGCACAATATAGCCTATATACACAGCACACACATATATATGTAGACAAAAACATTTATTGTGGATGCAATTAATGAGCATTCATTAAATGTGGCAATTACTATAACATAATAAACAGTATAATATTTACTATAAATGTATCCCCATTTATCAAAAACACTATAGTATTCACTATAAACTACTATACTATTTTTTATGTGTGTAATAATAAAAGTTGAAAAAGAAACCAGATTTCCATTGCATGAATGAAATACAAGCATTTCTGTGACTGCGACAGTAAGTACATAAAAAAACTAACATAATTTTGTCCATAAAGTTCTCAAGAGCACGTTTTTATTTTAAGTGTTATTTAAAGTGCCTTTGAAGATGTGTAAAGGCCAATTCACACCGCAAAAACAAACACCAACAAACTCATCTTTTGGAGTTAGTTGGATCAGTGTGTAATCTCTGTTGGCGTTGGTTGGAGTTTGTTTTCACCCGGCTGAACATGCTTAATCACCATTTGTTGGGTCGTGAAATGTCTGAGCAGTGTGAAAGGGTTTTCCAACAAACTCTGACGTAATCTGACGTGTCCACGAACCGTTGCCATGACGATGCGCAAGTTTCACTTAAAGTGTGTATTTTGTTTTGTTTTTTCTGGCAAAGAATGACTCGCAAAGACATTAATAACAGTAAAATTTTGATTGTGGCTACAGGATCCTCCATTTCTTATCCAGTATTTTTTATTACATTTTATAAAATGGTTGGTTCCATTCCTGGATTCTGATTGGTCAGCAGTTGTGTTTTACAGATTGCAGACAATCAGCTTCACATTGTGCCTAACAACGCCCTTCAGCCATGATTTATTCACAGTATAGCACTGCCTCGAGTACCTTATTGCTTACCTAAATCCAACAGCCAACTTGTTTGTTGAAGTTTGTTGCCGATTGCCTATGCCAGGGGTAGGCAACGTCAGTCCTGGAGTGTCGATGTCCTGCAGAGTCCTAATCAAACACACCTGAACAATCTAATCAAGGTCTTCAAGGCTACAGGCAGGTGAGGTTTTTTTAAGGGTTGCAGCTAAACTCTGCAGGACATTGACACTCCAGGATCAACATTGCCTACCCCTGGCCTATGCGGTGTGAATTGGCCTTAACACTGGTGTATTGCACCAAAACCCAGAGCAAAGAAGATTTTTGAAGAGCACGTGGCTTACTTTTAAATTAGATTGTGACATTAAAATGACCCTCAACACACATTTCTGCTCTTATTGTGCACAGTTCAGCATCATCTGTGTAGTCCTTCACTAAAATGTAAAAACTTGAATCAAGAACAGTCCTGTTGAAGGTCTTCAGGGAGACGTTCAGCAGCAAACTGGAGAACGCCATTACGCAACATCTGAACGGGACAGAAGGGGAGAGACTGTCCAAATGAAGAGCAAAGCAAACATTAGCAGAGTCTCAGTGTAAACAGCCAGAGAGGAGCGTGTGAATGAGCAGAGCACAAAAACAAGAACCGATCAATACACAGCGCTCTGTGACAACACTTGAGCTGAGATGGAGAAATCTCCCTTAAACACTGATTCTGAAGGGCCTCCAGGCTCAAACCGAAGGCTGTTCACGTGAATATGAACGAGCGTCTAAAGCTGAACAGTCACACTGCTTCTACTTCTCCAGGATTCATATGTGCTTTTGGACAATAAGTGGCAAGCCAACATTGTTCGAAGTAAAACAAAGATGTCCTTAAAGCCAAACACTGGAATTACATTGAAATGCATGTAGACTCGAAAATGCGACAAAGTGGTACATTTTGCTTTCTAAACATCTCTTCTGTTCAATGCAAATCACATTCCACGCACAATCCTAACAAGTGTGTTTGTTTCCTTTGTATTTGAATCTATAGTTTGGGTCATATTTTCCTGTACTTTATGTGGTTTTGTTCATGGGTTAGTCTTTCTTTTCTAAGTTTTGAAATCAATTGTTCGAATGGACACACAGTGAGTTATACTTTACTGTTAATTGCATTCGCAATGGTTTTCCGCTGTAGTCCATGACCTGATGTCCATTTAAAGGTTTTGGGCTGAGCTGAAGCCCATCACAGTATGTTAATGGGACGCGTGTGTCGTTTGTCAAGATGATGAATGGGTTGAATGTGATAGGGCTGACACTTCTGAATTTATTACCTTGGTTGCTGGAACAGCCTTTAATTGAATCCAAACTCAGATCGGGGAAGTTATCAGACATCATCCGCACAATAGATGGAATAATGGGATTTTTTACATTCAAGT
The DNA here is from genome assembly GCA_032359235.1 of Enteromius mattozi. Lineage (NCBI taxonomy): Eukaryota > Metazoa > Chordata > Actinopteri > Cypriniformes > Cyprinidae > Enteromius > Enteromius mattozi. The sequence goes on from JAUMHE010000062.1 coordinate 2,356,597, forward strand.
GAATGCATGTATTGTAGCTATACGTTCAGAGGCATTAGTTATTGGAGACCATTTTCTTTCCTGTTGAACACTGATTTTATGACATCTGGCTCTTGTCGTGTGATGTATTTTGGGAGATAATAATGCAGGACTGGACTTGATTTTATCCCTTCAGGAAATGAGCGGATATTGAAGAGTGGGCTTTAGCTGGAGATGGTGCTTGATTTCATCCACAAATGCCTTTTTTTCCTCATTGAACATCAGATTGCACGTATCATATAAAGAAAAGGTTCTAGTAATTTTCAATCTGTTCAATTTGCAGATATTTTCTTTAATTCTAAAACACAAGCAGGTAAAATTTCTGTAAAAAATCAATACAGAACTTTCCTCCATTACATAACACAGTACACTGGGCCTCCGTTGGACTTCTTTTAAAATGACCATGTTTATATGAATCAGTTAACTATTCAGAGTGGCCATCACAACTTAATTGAATGCATCCTGATGTTTTGAAGATCTGTGCAAATGAAGCTTGATACGTCGATGAAAGAGTGCTTTGGTGGTTTGGAAATGTCTTGTGAGTTAACACACCCGGTCCTGATGAACAGACTAATAAATAATTCAGCTCTTCAAGCCCAACTGAAGACCACCATTTGAACATTAATAGCTGTTTCGTTATTAAAAGTGCAGAAAGTGAACAGATCCTCTCGTCTGCTGAAGACACTCACAGGATAATGGAGGTTGATTATAGGTTTAAATCTTCTGTCCCAAAAATCTATCTATGGTTCATTTATTTTTATGAACAAGTAGTCTGAGCTCCAGACAGATTGGAAACTAAAACTGTGTTTAAGTGTAGCGGGTGACTTCACTATATTTCACTTTTTGTTTCTGTGAAATAACCAGCACTTATCGTCTGAGTCTACACACATTTTTTTCAGTTTGTTCACATCATAGCATAAAAACAAAGCAAGCACATCTCCTCCTGTCAAGGATAGCAAAACTTAGTCAGAATATGTGGGACCTGACTTTATGTCTCAAAATAAAAAACTTTTTTGAGTTGTACTTATCTTTTCTTGATGTGAATCCATAAAAAATCTTGAATATGATGCACATTTAATAATGTAAAAGAGGCTGTGATGTGTGTGTGTGGGTGTGTCTGTTTCTATCTATCTATATATATGGGTAGTTGACAACTAAAAATTGTGTCTTATGGTGTGACATAGAAAAATTTTGAAAAAAAAAAACTTAACACACAAATAACATGAGAAAAATGTGTCTTCATTCTTAGAATTACAAATAGCATGACAGAGGTTTATGCTATGTTAGAGGGTTTTTTTTACATTTTTCTGTCACATCATAGGACACATACTGTATATACATCTGATACACCACCTACCCATTTATAATATCTTGACATTTTGGGGATTAGAGTTTACAGCTCATGAAAGTCAAAATCAAGTATCTCAAATTATTAAAATATATCCTAAAATCAATCAAAAAAGTATTTGCAAGGCATACAATTTCATGTTATTTAAAGTATGTTCATTTATGCAGTCAATACTTGGTCGAGGCTCCTTCAGCACAAACTCTAGCAAAAGTGAGGCGTTTTTTTGCCTTTCTCTTGAAAATATCCAATATATTCCACATGGGGTTCAGGTCAGGCGTGTTGTCTGGCCAATCAAGCACAGTAATATCATGGTCAGCAAACCTTTTGGAAGTGGTCTTATCTCTGTGGGCAGGTGCTAAAGTCCTGCTAGAAAATAAAATTAGCATTTCCATAAAGTTTGTCAGCAGATGGAAGCATAAAGTGCCTCAAAATCACCTGACAAAAGGCTGCATTGACTTTGGACTTAAAACACAATGGACAAACACCAGCAGAAGACACGGCACCCCAAATCATCACTGACTTCAGAAACTTCACACTAGACTTCAAGCAGCTTGAATTCTGCGCCTCTCCAGTCTTCCTCCAGACCTTGATTTCCAAATGAAATGCAAAATTTACTTTTATCTGAAAAGAGGACCTTGGACCTCTCTGAGTTACAATCCAGTTCTTTTTCTCCTTAACCCAGGTAAGATGCTTCTGATGTTCTTACTGTTTCAGAAGTGTCTTGGTAGCTCTTTACCTGAAGATGTGTGAGCGGGAGACTCTCGATAAACTGACTCCAACTGCAGTTTAGTCCTTGGAAGTGTTTAAATTGGCTTTCCTTGACAGTATTCTCAAGCTTTTGGTCATCCCTGTTGCCTGAACACCTTTTCCTACCCAATTTCTTCCTTCCAGTCAACTTTGCATTTAATATGCTTTGATACAGCACTCTGTGAACAGCCAGCACTTCCAGTAATGACCTTCAGTCAGCAGTCTTCTTCATTTTTGTGGTATCAAAGAACAAGAGATACCCAGAATTTATATTGTAATTAATGAAACTGAAATATAAATATTGAAATATTTTGAGACACTGGATTTTGACTTTCATGAGCTGTAAGCTCTAATTATCAAAATGTAAAAATGAATGGGGGAAAGTCACGTGAGAGGAGGCAATGCCTGCACTGCGCTATAATTGTACAAGATCATTTATGACTGGATGTGATTGGTTCTTGCGTTAAATCCCACCTCTTGTTTTTGTGCAAGCTCTCGGTCTGAATGAAGAGCATGATGGCATTATTGACTAATTGTGAAGTAAGTCAGCAACTGACTTGCTTAAATTACTGCTTTTTGTCAAGTCAAAATGAAACATGAAATGGTTTAAAAATGTGATGACTGTCTGTTTTTAGTGAGCATTCAGCCTAATAAAAAAAATGAAAGGTGCATCTTCGTCCCTGTGACAATGTTTGTGACAGGGCTTTTATGATGATAACTAAGTTGACTATTAAAAAGAACAGCTGAACATCAGTTCACAAAATAAAAACAAACTTTTCCCCCTGCCTTTTAAATGAGATATCACGTCGGAAAGGCATGTATTTTCAACAATAATGAAAGAAATAATCTAAAAGTTTGACTTAAAGTATCGGGTAGGAATTTATTGTACCAATAAAGTGACATCCATTTAATCATTTTAATTAAAATTATGATTAACACTCAATATGTTATTACTGCATGCTGTTATAGTGTACTACTGTAGATACAGATAGATAGAGCTCAGATGCTCTAAAATGAAGATACTGTCCTCGTCATGTCAATAGTTGGCCTCAAAGGGTTCTGCGCAGTAATGTAATAGCTGTTTCACATCAGTCACTATACTGTATATTTTAGCACAATTAGACTGCCATCAGCAACTAAGCATTTTCATAAATAATAATGTAACCTCATTCAAACCTCATAACACCTGATAAAATACCACTCAGACATCAAGCCTGGATAGGAGTCAAAACAGAGTGATTCTGTGATTGACACGTTAGCCTTTAACTTTAACAAGCATGGCTCTGGCCTCGGATGTGCCGGGGCTGGTTTCTATGGGAACAAACACACGGTGGGGTTCTGGTCTTACCCGGTGATCCTTCGCCAGCCGCCGGTGCTGCTGCAGGCCGCGTTTCCTCCGGGTCTTAGGGATTTCCCGCGGGTAGAAATGAAATAGGCCCTCACCAAAAGGAAGCTGCAATAAAACACAGCTGTATTAGAAGAGAGCTGACAGAGTTTGGCCTCTTAAGAAGTGTAGTAAAGTATGACTGATAATGTTTTTAAAGGTCAAGGCTATATGTAAATATTTAATCCCGCTGTGAATTCATAAACTTAATTAAACTCTTTAATGTACTAAAACACTCCTCAGCATGACAATGTGAAATGTGCCTAGAAAACATGCTGGAATTGTTTGTGCATGCAAATTCAAAAATGATTCATGGGATTTTTTGCATTTAAAAATGAAGGTGATAATTAAAAATACTGTGTATATTTTATTTAAGAATTTGTGTTTCAGTGTTGTATAGAAAATAATGCACTAATAAAACCAAGAGCCTAAATTTTTAAGGAAATTTTGAGGCTTGAATTGAGAAACTGATCAAACGGAAAGAATAAAGGAAAGCTACCCGTTAATTTTAAGAGAAATAGCTCAAACACGCAGTTTTATTTCAGCAGTGATTGTTAGTTCCCATGCTTTGTATATGGCTGGATATGGAGAGTAAATACTATTTTAAGTGCTATGTTTTTGAGTGAGTATTATGTGTAACAACGTTATCATATTTATTTAAGTAGTTAGCACAACACATTTTTATATGTAATATAAGATTAAAGCTCAGTCTTTATGGGTCAAAATTGGCTACTAATACCCCAAAGAGGTGATCACTTTGATGATCAGCTGACAAGAACATCACTGGTTCTAGGAAACCAGCTAAATATAATACATTGTATTCAAACATCAGTTCATATTTTTGAAGTGAAAAAATGACAATACAGTAGTATATAGTCTACTGAAATATCACTCGTCGCAAATCAGATCATCCAGTTACATCAAATCTGAATGATTATAAACTATACTTCGGCAGCCGTATTATATTTTTAATTTTAACTCTTGCTGACTAAACTATAATTTTGCCATTTATGAAGTATCAGCTCTTTTAATGTACCCTTTGGTGTAATTAATTTTATATCTTCTTATTTATTGTTAACCGTTCCCCTGTTTGCGGATCCTCTTCTATGAGTCTTGCCATGTTAAAGAAAGGACGAATCCCTGAATAAAAGGCGCTGACAGTCAATTGTGATTGAAGTCAAATAAAATGAAAAGCTGGAGACTGTCCAGTAACACTAACAGAGCTCAGTGATTAATAAGATGCGGTTTTCTTGAGCAAAGAAAGCAGAAATTTACATCATTCAAGGGGAGCAAGTGTGAATTAGGAGGAGAAAATCCCTCTCAAAAACAAAAAAAAAACATGTCAGAATGAATAAGCCACACACATGATAAGGGGTCAGGTGTTATTCCCAAGCTCGGCCACACGTGAAGCTCTGTTCCGCTCCAGTGAGAGCTGCAGACATGCTTTGACATTTGACAAGGCTGATTTGTCAGGCTAATCAAGTCCTCTGTTCGGTGATAAACGGCCCTTCATGATGATGGAATAAATAAACACTGCCATGTCAGATGAAAGACATGTTTACTATTTACACATTTTCTTACTGCTCATAACACTTAAGCAACCGAAAAGAATAATATTAGCACAAGCTCTGCTATTTTCTGCAGTTCTGAGGAGTTAACGTTTCGTTTTTGTATTTCTAACGTACTCCAAACAAGAAACTGTGATTAATATGTGTTGACTTTTTAAAAAGCACATCCTAATAAGACTGTTTTCATAATTGCCAGAATATCTCTCCAATCTCTAATTCCACACTAATCAAATGATCTCACAGCAATTGGATTTTTATTGAAATCATAATGTGGAACCAATCCTATAAACTGACACTTCTGTTTTCACATTTAGTATTGTAATGAGAAGGATTTTATTTTTAGGTGTTCTTATTTATCCCTGTAGGATTTGTCAGTTCCAGTAGGAATCCTGTACACCTTGCTTTAAGATATCTGTAGGAAATCCTAATGATATCCCAATATGACCATTGAACAGCAATAAATTAGGCACGGCTTGTAAACTGAGGTCCTGTAACATAAGAGCAATTTTATTCACCAGCCTTTCAACTTCTGAGCTTGCATTTCGCCGAATGAACGTGCACTTCATTCCAGTCGCTTTGTTTGTGTTGTCCACAAGAGAACACCTTGTACTCAGATTTGCATGACTGATAGCTGTATGTGATAGCATAATTATAACTGTGTAAGAACAAACATGCATGCATCAGAGTGTTGGTTTCTTAGGCGTTCTGCCGTGCACACTGCTGCTCACCTTCCTTGCGCTCCCGAAGCCGTGCTCCAGGGCAAGTTGCTGAGCATCTTCGTTCGTCCCCTCGCGCAGCTGGACCAGAAAATGATCGCTAAAGATGAGCTCCTCGTCCGCTGCAGCTATGAGCACCAGAGCACTGAGCAGGATGAGAGCCAGCGCTGTCCCATCTCTACAGAATCCCAGCAGCATCGTGCTGTCTTCGCCGTGCTGTTAGTGAGTGAACGCTGTCAAACGCAGAGGAACGCTGGAGCTCTTCAGCAGGGCTCGTCAGGACGCATCTCCTCAGTCATCGGTGGATGAGGCGAGGGCAGTCGGACCGTGCTTGTGTGTGGGACCCAATCTGCATGTTCTGCCTCCCTTTAATCTATAATTCATCGGCATAAGCGTGTGGCTCTTTTGCATGTGACGTTCCACGGAAAGATGCCCAATAAGCTGAAGCGGGTGTGGCTGATCGCCTCTCTCCCTCCCTCGGTAGTGTACTTCAGCACCCTGGAGAATTCCTCCATCCGCCCCGGTTATAGTTCACCCGGCTCGGATTCGCAGGGACCGCTTCAGATGGGCTTTATCATTTGCTTATTAGCTAATTTGACAGGACAAAAGTGTGTTTTTGAGCTGTAAATCGCTGCTTTACCTGTGTTCTGTTATCATCATTAAAGTAGCTCCAAAAGTTTTTAGATTAAACAAAAAATAACGTCAAGTTAAAAACAACCACAACGAGTTTTGTTTTTGTTTTTTGAAAACACTAAGCTAGCATCCAACTAAACTTTTTTAGGGGGAAATAAATTTTGTTAACATGTTGATAACTTTATTAAAGGCAATATGATTTTAGAAGAATTTTGAGTGACATTTTCCAGAACCTTATGAGCCCATTCCCTGTTAGCTGAGACCCAGCATCGTTTCCCATCTATTAAATAAACAGGGAAAATAAAAAATAAATAAATAAATAAACATATTATTATTATTATTATTCTCCTTTAAGGTCAAAGCTGCTGTGATGCGTGAATCAGTGGGCGGGGCTGAAGAGGCAGCGCTGTAGAAGTAGGCGTTGATCATTTTCAGCAGAGGCATCATATGTAGCACTATAAGCTTGTTTTCAATAAAAGCTGCTTTTGAACCAAGCAGAACGTTTTCACTTCTGAAACTTACAGAGTGATTTTATAGTGCATTAACCTGTTATATGTCAATGAATGACCTGTACCACTGTACTTAGTAATCACAGATTCCAACCTACGTCTTGGAAAATATGACCCAAATAAGAATTTTTACTGGATATTGTAATCTGAACAAGTAAGTAACAAGTCTGCCATGCTTTATTCTGACTGAGGAAAAAAGCATTACAATAAATTACACTTCCAATGGTGATTAATCTAACAATCGGTTAGCTCATATCACATCAAACCCTGCAAATTATTGTTATACTTCATTCACAAATTATTGAGGTTAACAACATCAGCATTGCGGGACTATGAGTATAGTCTGTATTAGTGTGTACATTTCAATTTCCGTACAGTCTAATCTCTAATCATTCTAATTTCAAATTAAGAAATTCTTTTAACCCTAAAAGCAAACTATGCTCTCTTCGAACTGGATGTCTTTGAAATACAAATCTTGTGTGATCCCAGGCTATCTGTTATCAGAAGCACATTTAAAACTGGAATATAATCTAATTTTATTCACATGTGTTTCATATAATTCCTTCTGGATGGCAACCTGACATCAAAATGACATTTAATTAGTCTAGCTGCTGCAAGAAAAGGCTATAAATGATCAGCCTCCTGCAGCATGTTCACATGCAATGCGATAGCTAAGCCTAGTAGCCAAGACTCAATCTTTATGTTCACAAATGTGACGTAATGATGCAGTGCCATGCTCAAATTTCTGCTGACCTACTCGTACCACCCATATTTGAAAACATTAATATTAGCTAACCATTGTGAATCGAGCTAAAGTAAGGTAATAGTTTAGAACACTGGCTGGTTATTTACTGTCTCAAATATTGATTTTGGATCATTTTTAATCAAAAAGTTATGGACTGCAGCTTTAAGCTCTTACTGTATATTAATTAGCCTGTGTATACTGTTAATAATTTCTGTAGAAATTACAGTATTACTTGCAGCTGTTTGCCAGTACCTTACTGTAGATCTAAATTTATGTTATTTACTGGCAACAGTTTGTTCAAAGATAAATGAACATGAAACATTAACAAGTATTTTACCTTTACAGGCTAAAACTATTAAAAAGCATTCTGGGAACCAGAAATCCTAATCCATAACTACACTTTTTCGCAGCAAGAACATGAAATGTCACTGGATCTGGTCACCTGATAATGTGCCATATTGTAACAAAGGAGACAGGGACGTGCAGATCCATATGCAGGGGTTTATTGAATGGCAGGGTCATACGGGCAGGGTCAGACAGCGGCAACTGGGAACAGTGAAGGCAAGTACAAGAATAGTCCAGGATACAAGCTTGGGTCGGTTGAACGGCGAACAATATCCAATAATGGGCAAGGCAGAGCGAAAATCCAAACAAGGCAAAGAACCGATCAAATCAGTGGATAAACAATAGATACAGGGAACGCTTAGTAGAGACAAACACAATACTCAGCAGTAGCCTGATGAACACGAACAGCTTTTAAAGGCGGAGACATGCGGTAAACAAGGGGGCGGAGCTGATTAATCACTAGGGATACTAACGAGGGGGCAGCGGTAGAACAAGGGAAGCACTGAAACAGAAGGGAACATGACTCGATGAAACACACACAACATTTCAAAGTAAGAGTCCACAAAACTCGACAGAGGAATACACAACAGTCCAAGGTGGAGTGTTTTAAGCAATCTGATAACAAATTTTCAGTCAAGACACATTAGTGTTTTTACCTGGTATTATCATGCATTTCTAATGTGTCTCCTGTGACGCTTGTGTTCAGATTTTCTATTATTTCATTACGCTACACTACAGGGTTTTTTTATTTCATCTCCGGGATGTCACTGGGGTGGTACCTTTTCAAAAGGTACACTTTTGTACCTCTTAGGTTTAAATATGAACACTTTAAGTAATATGCACCTTTAAGGTACCAAAATGGACTGTTTAGGTACAAACATGTTTTGAAAAGGTGACAGCTTTTGTACCTTTTCTGAGAGTGTACAACCTGAGGGACTAGTAAAGATCCAGTCAGGAAATTCAACTAATTCAAAATTAGCTTAAACTATACTATATTAGAAGTAAGTGTGCCATCACCAGGCACTCTGTAATGACTGATAGTGTGCATCCTTACTGTAACATTCCAGTGCTTTAATCTCAAAACGTAGTCTGCATTCTACAGAGGTGTCAAAAATCCCTTTTTTTATTGTAATATGACAAAAACAAGGGGGGAGGCATTCTCTTCCAAACAGTGGAATACATTTTGTCTGTTCAAATCAGTATGATGTCTTCATAAATGTATTTTGGGCAGGTGAGCGAGCCTACATTTGGCTAAAAGATTTCCAAGAAAAATGCTTTAGCCAGTAATTCTACTCTGAAATGTGTGTTCTGGGGTGAAATGCCTTTGTTTTTGCAGTACCCATTTCAATCTTACATACTGCACCTTTAATGCTATATGCTGGTTTGGCTTCTGTTACATGCAAATTGAAACACTGCTTCAATCAGAGCAATGAGGGGTCAAACGTCCATCCTCGTTGACCGACTCCACTGTCATTTATAAAGAAGCCTGAATAAATTTATTAAGGCTTCTTTTCACCGATCGCCCATAACTAACACCAATTAGAACCCAAACACGAGGTCAGGGAGGGATGCGTGTACAAACAGATGTTGTTTACTGAGCTGTCGTCTGTTGCTAATCTGAACACTACTGCATGCATAAGAGAGTGTGCTACAGACCTGAGCATCAGAGATGACTCGTCTTCTGTGGGCTGCATGCGATTTCAGTTGCCATTCTTTTTTTGGAGGTTTCTATTCAAGATGACCTTTTGTGTCTGTGCTCTGAATGGGCTCTTGTGTGAAGGTTATGTGAAGATCAGTGAGTGTTCAGCAGAAGCTCTGCAGCCTCGAGCAGGAGGACGACTGTCGAGCAGCTTAGAAATTAATAAAGGTCTGTGACGAGGAAGTGATGACATGAGTAGAAAAGAGAAAAAAATTAATTATTTATTTATTTAGAAAAATTATACTAAAAACTATGAAAGACAGCAGTGTATAAAAAATCTATAAATATATATATGTATATATATATACATATAATATTTGCATTATGTATTCACTGGCCAAGAATTTGCATTTTTCACACTTAAAATGTAAAAACAGTTCTTTGCAATTAGTAACAAAATTGGGCAATTTTCTGACCAATTACTGAGTTTGACGGAGTGACTCACAGAAATCCTCACTAAAGGCCACTCTCTTGGGGATCCATGAAATTGCTAATCAGGAACCCAACAGAAAACAAATAAGACATTTCAAGCTTGCACACTGCGGAGGAAGGAAAGCTTTAACTCTGATTATTGATTTAATTGTGTTGTGTGTTGTTTTCATAACCTCAGATTAATTAAAAGTGTACATGAAATATTACAAAAAATTAAAAAAATATCTTTACAACACTCACTTTTCCTTATACAAATACACACATTTTAGCAAAAAACTAAGATGCACAGACAAGGTGCTCAATCAGAGCTTATCTTTCACAGATGAATAGTTTTGGCTTTAAATGTCAAATATCTACTCATGCTTATGACACAAAAATTGAAATTCGCTTTCATGCAGTGCAATCTTTTTAGTGACTTTCTAGTCTCAGAATGAACATATGTGATGTGCTTGTCTCACACCTGCCTGTTCATGGATCCTTCAGTGCATGAGAAGGCTTTCTGCTAATGATCTATCTCACTCATATTTTCACAGCATATGCAGCTCTAGTTCATTACCGCTGCTCCAGATATTATGTTGGTAAATCATGCATGTGTCCTCACATTACAATAACAGCAGGAACAACCGAGCGACTGTAAATCACTCCGGAAGGTGGGGCTGTAATCTTGATGAGTGTGTTTGAATGCACTTAAACAAATTCTCACACACCTGCAATTTACAGCAGAGAGAGAATCATCTGTGCTCTTTGAGCTCCTCTGTCTTTGTTTATGGAGAGCGAAAAACTAGGGTTATTTGCAGGAATTCTGTTTAATAATCCATCAGCACGAGAACTCCAAAAAACATGCATATTTAATTAATAATAAAATAATTAATAATTAACTAATACTATATCATTAAACAAAAAATTCTCACCTTCAGACCAACCAAGAGTAGGATGAGTTTGATTCTTCATCAGATTTGTAGAAATGTGTCTCTGCATCAGTGTCTCATCAATGGATGCTCTGCAGTGAATGGTTGCCATCAAAATAGTCCAAACAGCTGATAAAAACATCACAATAATCCACATCACTCCAGTCCATCAGTTCACGCCTGGAAAAGAAAAAAGTTGTGTGTTTTCAAAAAACTGATACATTATTAAGATGATTATTTTGTCTAGTCAACAGGTCATATCATTGAGAATATTTGTAATTGATTATTTTTATTACTGAGAAGGCAGTAGAGAGTGATATGTCTCCCCAGAATTCAGAATTATTCAGAATTATTCATTTGATGTATATTTTATTGCAATTAATTATTTAAGAATTAAAAAAAAAAAATGAAGGCAGTGCAACAATGTTTATTTTTTTCCTGATGACAGTGACAAAAATAATGTGAATTGAGCTCATACAGATAACAGTGTCACGAGCCGCACCTCTGTGGCTCACTCTGACCGCCGCCAGCAGGAACCTTCACCTGAGTATTAACTGTTTCCACCCGGACTCTTTAAACCCACGTACCTAGACTGATCACCGGCCCAGGTGTCGCTCATTATCCACCCTTTGTAAACGGGTGGATCGAACCAGTCAGACGCGAAGTCTTGTTTGCCCCGGTGACAATTCTGAGCGTTTTTCTACTGTGTTGGATATTATGTGTATTACCTGGACTGTTTCATTGTTGACGATTCTTGCCGCCTGCCCTGACCTTTTGCCTGGATTTCGACCTGTCTTTGTCTTGCCTCCGTTGCCCTGTTTGCTGTTGTTGACCCTGCCCGTTGTTTACTATTAAAAGTCTGCAAATGGATCCGAACGACTCTGACTCTTCATTACAAACAGTAATACTTTTTGTTCTGCTTTTATTTGTGTGCACTCACAATGTCACCAAAACATTGTGCTTTTGTAAAATAAAGAAAACAAACAGGATGGAGTGCAACACAAAACTAAAGTGCAGCAAAACTTGCCTCAAAGCCTTGAGAAACATATCTACAGAAAGCTTGAAATGCCTTAAAATGAACCAATTCGAATGGAAAACATAAACTCTGATTATGTAATCGGCATAGGAACATATCTCTCTCTAAAGGCATGTAACTGTACTGCAGAGTCAGCATTGTTAACTTCATCTCTGCAGCTGATACACTGACTGAGAAAACACCAGTTTACTAATTAACAAGTTAAATATCGCCTTGCTATTTTACACACAGTCTTTATTTTTGCCAAGTTTTTGCGGCAAGCTTCACTTGAACATGCATTATGGTTGAGATTCCCGCTCCCAGTATATACTTAATTAATTAAATTTACATAAATATGCAATTAGACTACTAATCCCACATTTAGTTGACTGCTAGTTAACTAGACAGACCTTTAGTCAGGGGCAGTACTTGTCTTCACAAAATATAGATAATATTGTGATGCATAAAATGCATAAAAATTACAACTTAGAAGTCTTAAAGAATTAGACATCTTTATGTAAATTGCATTTATTTTATTCTTTTGATGATTGGCTGATATTGACATGGTTCTGACAGTGGAAAGCCCGGCCGTGCAGTGATGCAGGAATCAGTCATGATCACAGGTATCTCCCGTGGTCAGACAGATCTGGAAGTGAAGCGGAAGAGCACTGACCTTTCACTCTATCAGACTCATTCACCTGGTCACTCTGACCTTCTGAACATAACAACATATTGATCTGATGCTTTCAGTGAGCAGCCATCGTCCTACAGAGCCTAGGATCATTTTTATATAAAGCTTTCCTAAGCCGAGAAGATGCCCGATGTCAGATGTACATCTACATCACCAAACAGCATCTAAATAAAAACTTGTGAAAGCATTATCACTGTATGTTGCCTGGGAAACAAGCGTGACTTTAACGTCTGGAAAGAACGAAGCTCTTATTTTCTCCTGCGGTTCTACGGCGGCTCTTCTTTCTTTGGCTCTGAATGGCAGATTAAGTGAGAGGTGAGGGTTCAGACTGATCTCTGTGTACACACTTAATCACAGCCATCACATCCACACTGATTGCAGGTCTGTGTGCACGCTCACTGCTGAGAAGAGGCTTTCTTTAGTCTAATGTCTCTCGCACTTTCCTGTTCATTCAGTGAGATGAACTCTCATTCAAATGTTGCATTTTTGACCCATCATCCTGTATCTGATAAAAAAACCCAAAACAAAAAAACTTCTCATTAATGAATGAGAAAAATGACAAAGTTTTGACTATTACAGTGTTATTACCATGTTATTACTACACCCTATTTTAACAATTAAAATTAAAGAAAGAGCTACATTTTTTCCGTAATATTCATGAGAAAATCCATTTGAAATTTATATAAACATATATGAATTAGCAATATCGATTGGATTTTACTATTTAAATTTCTATGTCATGACTGCTCAAAAAAGTCACATTTATGAAACCTCCATAATCTTTTTCTGACAAAACAACAAAATATTACTCCGGAATATTTTTGAATAGAATATTTAGATTTTATCTGAAGAAACTCAGAAACTTTCATGGTACATAAGATGAGGAATGTTTCAGGCTGCAGTGATTCATCAGTAGGTGGCAGTAAGAATTAGGGGAGTAAACTTCACTTGTTTGTTTAAAGTTTTGTTGTTGTTTTTCATATATTCATGTTTACCGTCATAATTCAGTGGTGAAAGCATTTATGAGATAACTTTAACCAATGTATTTTCTTTGTAGGTATTCCAGTTCAAACCTGACCTGAATGTAATAGGAGGGTTACACATGGAGCTAAAGAAGATCCAAACTCATATCACATGCTAGTATCATTCCTTGTTCTTGAAAATCAAAATAGCCAGCTCAATATAATCCCGCACATATTATGTGATCATCCGCTCCACAGTTAACATTGTCATATGTCTTTTCTGACAGCACAGCTGTCAGTCACCGTTGCAAGGCTCCTCTGGGTTTGGTCTCTAGAGCATATCACCTCCAGAAGACCGCAGGGCCCTTCAGACTGCAGAAGACACCTGTTCAGCTGAGTTTGTGGCAGCAGACGTGACTGATGATTTGTCATGTGACACAACACTGGCTGAGGTAGATTAAATTAAATCCATCCGTCTCGCTTCCCTCTCTCAGGAAACTAAATTGTCCTGCCACCGTGCCAGAGCTATTTCTATTTTGCGCACCAGGTCAGGGATGACAGATGAGTCTCTGGCATTGCTAACTCAGTGACATGCTGTGTGTTTAGCGGCCACTGAGATACGCCTCCATCACAACCCATGTTGTTTGGGTGTGAGGACACTCACACGTCTCTAAAATATATCACCACTGCCTGGACTGACATAACAGCATTTGAAGATCAACTTTATGTCATTTATTTCTGTCTGTGGCAATTTCTCTTATAGTTCTTAATTTAGCAGGAATTTTGACTCCAAATGCTTTCACTAAAATTGTAAGAATTAAAAATAACAAGACTTTTCTGATGTAGCAAAAAAGAGAAAAGGCTGTATGTCCGCCAAAGCATTTTTTCTGGTCTCTGAAAGTTGGAAAATGTTTGAAATAAAAACTTGTGCATCCGGTCACAACTATCCAATCACAGCCATCCAGTCACAGCCATCCAATCATAGCCATCTAATCAAGGCTATCCAATCACAGCCATCCAATCACAGCCATCTAATCAAGGCCATCCAATCACAGCCATCCAATCAAGGCCATCCAATCACAGCCATCTAATCAAGGCCATCCAATCACAGCCATCC
>JAUMHE010000062.1:2371533-2397925 GCA_032359235.1 Enteromius mattozi
TCACAGCCATCCAATCAAGGCCATCCAATCACAGCCATCTAATCAAGGCCATCCAATCACAGCCATCCAGTGACAGCCATCCAATCAAGACCATCCAATCACAGCCATCCAGTGACAGCCATCCAATCAAGACCATCCAATCACAGCCATCCAGTCACAGCCATCCAATCACAGCCATCCAATCAAGGCCATCCAATC
Organism: Enteromius mattozi; assembly: GCA_032359235.1. Taxonomy (NCBI): domain Eukaryota; kingdom Metazoa; phylum Chordata; class Actinopteri; order Cypriniformes; family Cyprinidae; genus Enteromius; species Enteromius mattozi. Next base: position 2,371,732 of record JAUMHE010000062.1, read on the forward strand.
ACAGCCATCCAATCAAGGCCATCCAATCACAGCCATCCAATCAAGTCCATCCAATCACGGCCATCCAATCACGGCCACCCAATCACAGCCATCCAGTCAACAGTCCCCCTTGTTTTCCTTGGCATGCTCTATTTGTAAATTTAGTATATTTGAAAAGGAAACAGGAATGGTGAGTAATGAATAATCAGACTAATTCCCAGCCTGCGCTTGTTCTTTGTAGCACTTGTGTCTTAAATGAATGAACCGCTGATGGACAGAGAGGCTGTGATTCAGAGTCAGCTGGGGTTTTACAGGAAACCATTAATATTTTAGGGAAAAAATAAAGTTACACTAATCAAAGATCATTGTTTTGAAAAATCAGACAATCAGAATAAAACTGTTTAAAACAACCAATAGCTGTAGCTTGGATCCTACAAAAACAACAATGCCTTTAGCCCATTTAATTGTTAAGGAAGTTTTGATTTTCACTTCATTAATAAATGAAATTGTTCATTATCTTTACATTTCTTTTCAATTTCAATGTCTCAGACATGAGTTGGTGACAGTGAACACCTGCTCTGTGTGTCTGTGTGAGATGAATCTGGAGTCTTTCACACGCTTTATATTGTGCTCTCGTCCAGCTCAGGCTTCAGGGATGGACTCAAAGGCGAAGCGACCTTCCAGCTCCATCTGTGTTGTACACGGATGAAAGAATACGACACATTAGGGCCGCTGAAAATGACTCCTTTAAAAGTAGGTGATATGTGAGCACAGGGACAGGTTCACTCCATCAAGATCAAGCTGACATCTGAGAATATCCTCCAGGAAAATAATCTCATACAGTGGCCGGATAAAAACAGGACAAAACAAAACCGTAATATCCTGTTAGGTGCACAATAAGATGCTTGCCAAAATAACTGCACCTTCATATAAAAGCAACCATGTTTAGTGCAGTCACAAAGGACGTCTATGAGACAAGGCATTTAAAAATATTATTTTACATCCTGCCCAATGTTGTCAAATTAAACTGTACTTACATTATAGTGAATGTAACTGTGTACGTATATTATAAGGTTAAAAACCATATTATATTGTAACATTTTAATCTAAAAATAAAATAATGTTTTTTAAAGCAAATGTTAAATTCACTAAACTAAAAATAATATAAAAACAAGATAAATTGTCACAGACTTGTATAAGGCTAGTTTGAATACCCCATTATGATAGTTACTGCTAACATAAAAATGCACTTATTCTAGCACACTGTCTGACAGCAAATGTTTTAGCAAAATTTATATTTTTCTGTCGCAATTATTGTGCTCCATCTGTTTGGTGCACATTCGGTTCATCCATTTCTGACAGCAAAATGCAAATATTTCCATGACTTTCTATTTACAGATGGAGAATATACCTGAAATGTAAGTTCACTGAGGAAAACTGCACAAATCAATTACATAAAATGGGACATGCATCTGTCAGAGCATCTTTAAACTAGACGTGTTAACTATATATGACGAGAGATTATTATGCCCTTAATATAAATCCTGTTTATGCAGCAGCGCACTCTGTGTCCTTTGCTTTTTTTCAGATGCACTCGTATCAAACTACTACAATATAAATGGCATTACCTCCTTTCATACCGTTATATATCAATATATCTTACAAACTCAATTTACTGCCAAGCACTATAGACTTCTGTTGTAAAAAATCATCATAAACATTACTTATTTTACACATTGAATTCAAGGCACATTTACTTCAATAGCATTTTACTCTGTAGATTGCTTCAAAACAGCTTCACAGTAGCTAATAAACAGGAAAAATAGTTTAAATTGATGTTGTTGTTGTTTAAACAGATTTTGAAGCAGCTCCAATTGTAATTCAGTGTTGATCCAGTTTAATTCAACAGCAAGGTCAGTGTTTCACAATTTATTAGTTATGAAAACTTAAATCAGAAGACAACAGTGTCATCATTCAGCTCGATTTGGTTCAGTTCAATAGGGTCAGTGTTACGAGCTTCATGATTCCTGGTTTGATCATTAGCTTGTGCTACTGAAAACAAGATGGTGAACTAATGATCAGGTTAATGAGAGAAATCAATTACAAAGTCAGACATCTGACCTGCCGTTTGGGTCAGAGCCAATGATGATCATCTTCACTGCAGCACTGCAAATCACCAGAGCTGCATGTGTGTGTGTTTGTGAGGGGCTAATGTTCTTTTCCACCTCCAAATTACATTAGCGGAAACGGTAATGGTACCTCACTGTTCTCTGTCTGCTCGCAGTACTTACGCTATCACAGAGGCAACACCTGACCAGCACAAGAACACACTCCATTAGAAAAGCAAACAGGGTCTTTACAGACAACCCAAGGCGCAAAGCTTAAGTAGGTTTGCACTTTTCCCCAGCGCAGTACACAGACCCTGATGTTTGCTCAGCCGCCACTGATAAGCCTGTTTGTGAAACAATGGACAGGAATGGAAAGCATGTTCTTACAAATGTTAAGCACAATAATGTTTGCAAGCACATTTGCGGCACCGATCATGTGAACACCTTTGTGCAGATTTCCAAAGATGCTCTGGATGATTGTCAATTCAGGCTGGATAGCACGGTCATCAGGAGAGAGGTCAGGCCTGCAGCTCAGTGAAGAAGCAACTGTGACACTGAAGCTTTCTGACAGCACAAGCTCTTAGCAGAGAGGTGTGAGGCGGTAAAACGAGTCCTGTCAGATTAAAACATCTCCATGTGGAGGGAGGGTGTCCCTGTTCGACCCCAGCCACATTTAGCCACGAGTTCAGCGAATGTAGAAGATCATTCAGATATGCATTACCCATGCTTTGCATAATGTGTATAAACTATATGCAGTATATGAAAGAAATTATGAGAGTTGCGTGTTCTTTCTGTGCTTGTGCAATTATTTTCTTTTATGTGGGCTTAGTTTGTAGTCTCTTCAGCTGCTGTTATTTGTTATTTTGTCTAGTTTGTTTTCTTTTATATGCATTGGTTTCTTCAGAACTTTGTCTTGCGTCTTTCATGTTTTTCTACATTTAAATGGACTGCTTCATGTTTTAATTTTGTTTTAGCCCTTATGTTATGCTTTTTTACTCTCTCAGCTTTATTGGTGTGTAATGTTGCTGTTTGAGCTTAAAAAAACTAAATCTGCAGAGGAAGATACTCTATTTTTTCCAAAAACAGTTTTCAAGAATTAATAAATGGCTAATTCGGACTACAGCGCACTGCTTATGGATATTGTGAAGTCACAACGTCCTGTGGGAAAAAAAAGGGACGAGGCCTAATTTAGCTGCGCTAGAGACCATAAACTATATTGAAGTGTAACAGCGTAACATTGTACAGTGTACAGTGTAAGTATTGCAACAAAAACACTTTGTAGTACAAAGAAAAGTCATAAGCGCAAAATCTTCCTATACATTTGACGTTAAAACAGACAATGAAGAGAATGTGTATCCCAGGGTTATTAATGCACAGATATGTTTTCTCACAGGGTTTTTCTAGGAACTAGGCACTAGGGCAATTCCCTGAAAACTAAATGCTCCCTAAGGACACTTTCCTGGCTGCATTAGCACTAACAGTAGAAAGTGATTTGAGTAAGTATGTATGCTTCATTTATATTTGTTTTCATTTGTTTTTTATTTGTTTAAGGTATATTTCGAATCCAGTGTTAATCGATATAGCATTTAGCAGTCCTGACTGATGCTATAAAGTGAATTTGGAGTAAAAACGTCAATAAATGCTTCTTAAGTTGCTATTCAACTGCAGGTTATAAGTGAATCTTACTGTAATGGTGTAGCTCGCTTCCCAGCAGACAGAAAGGCAGGCAGGCATGAGATCAGATAAACGTGAGACATTTAATGACAAGACAACAGGATACAGGGAATGGCTGGAGAATGCGCAGAGACTAACATACATTAAACCATCGACTGACACTGAACACTACACAAGGCGAGGTTTAAATGCAAACATAATCAAGGACGAAAATACAAGACACCTGGGAAACACGGCTGGGAGGGGGTGAAACACTAATGAGATGGGCAGGGCTACAAACAAGGCAAGACACATGTACACAGAATCAAAACAAAAACAGCACATGGAACATGACAACGTGACAAAACACCCCCCCTCCGGAAGGCGTGTCCTCACGCCGACCTAGGAACATCTAGGGGCGGGCGGGTACCCGAGAGGCCGACACAGGCAGAGTCACAGGAGGCCTCCCGGGCATGATACAGTTCTGGAGCAACCATGGCGGATCTGGAGCTTTGGGCGGCCACGGCGGATCTGGAGCCTTGGACGGCCACGGTAGATCTGGAGCTTTGGGCAGCCACGGTGGATATGGAGCCTTGGACGGCCACGGCGGATCTGGAGCCTTGGGCGGCCACGGCGGATCTGGAGCCAACGGTTCCCCTGACCGTGATTCGAGGCTGGGACCCGATAGCTGCGGATTGGGAACCGCGGGGATTTCAAACGGCACTCCTGGCCGTGACTCGGACAACGGACCTGACAACAGTTCCCCTGAACGTGATTCAGGGCTGGGACCCGATAGCTGCGGATTGGAATCCACGGGGATCAGGATCGGCATATCAGCCTATAAATCTGGATCCACTCTGGACTCGGGCATCACAGACTGGAATCCGCAGGACTGTATATCGGCACTCCTGACCGACACTCTGGGACCGGACTCGGGCATCGTGTTTAGTTTGTAGTCTCTTCAGCTGCTGTTATTTGTTATTTTGTCTAGTTTGTTTTCTTTTATATGAATTGGTTTCTTCAGAACTTTGTCTTGTGTCTTTCATGTTTTTCTACATTTAAATGGACTGCTTCATGTTTTAATTTTGTTTTAGCCCTTATGTTATGCTTTTTTACTCTATCAGCTTTAGTTAGTGTGTAATGTTGCTGTTTGAGCTTAAAAAAACTAAACCTGCAGAGGAAGATACTCTATTTTTTCCAAAAACAGTTTTCAAGAATTAATAAATGACTTGGGCATCCTGGACTGGAATCAGCAGCAGACGGGCTCCTGGCTGAACTTCAGGAACTGGCTCGGGAAATTGCGGACTGGAATCCGTAACAGTCTGTGACGCCGGCAGGCAGGCAGGCACGAGATCAGATAAACGTGAGACATTTAATGACAAGACAACGTGATACAGGGAATGGCTGGAGAATGCGCAGAGACTAACATACTGACACTGAACACTACACAAGGCGAGGTTTAAATGCAAACATAATCAAGGATGAAAATACAAGACACCTGGGAAACACGGCTGGCAGGGGGTGAAACACTAATGAGATGGGCAGGGCTACAAACAAGGCAAGACAAGTGTACACAGAATCAAAACAAAAACAGCACATGGAACATGACAATGTGACACTTACTCACAGCGCTTTAAGAGATAGCAGCATTTGTGAAACATACAGTGAATATATTTATTAACTAAAAATCATGATTTTGGTTTAATTTCTATCGCACAGCCCTAAATCAATGAACAGGGCTCTTCCTATTTTGCTGGTTTAGATCCTACTCTCAAAAACATTAGTTGTAAGAACTTACTGGTACAAAAGCCCCAACTAAATTAATGAATTAACAAGACACAGGTGAACATAATCCATAACCAGTACCAAAATACTAAATCCAAAAACAAGGAAAACGACAAACAGAAACAGAAAATGCAGCCTGAAAAAATTACATCTTTTTAACAATCTGTGGTCATCTTTCTCTCCTTTTGTGGCAAGACTGACTGAATGAACAGCATGCCACCTCTCGTTCGGTTTCACCAGATCCTCATTTGTGTGTTTAAGAAATAAAATGGTTTTGGATGTCACCAAAACGAGTACAACACACAGATCAGCTGCAGGGCAAGCAGAGACAATTTCATTATTGAGTTGAATCCTGTTTTGCAGGCTCAGCGACGGCAATGAAAGGCATGCCGGTTCAATACCCTCTTCAGAAAGCAGGCTTAATCAGACATCTGCTGAATAAATACCGCTCTCATAAAGGCTATTTTGCAGCACTCAAAACAAACCGTGCATTAAACACAACCTGAGCTATAAAACCAGAGAGCAAAAGGTGCCTAGAAATCCTTATTTAAAAAAAGAATATTACTGGCTGTCATCCACCAAGTAGCTGTGCACGCAATTCAATCAATGAAAAGGCCATTAAGCTTAACAAACCTGCAGGACCTAGAAACTCTCTATTGACTTTTGAAAATAAATAAAAGTTCAACTGGAATAACGGCTAGGAAACATTTACCCCTGCATATATGTGGCACTTAAAATAACCCTGGAGCTTATCAACCCAAGATGTAATAGTTCATAAACCACCTGTATTGCACAGTACACAATAGTGTTTAGTTCAAACTCTTAGTCATTCTGAAGGCCTTGATGAGCAGCTTCACATGAGTTTCATTAGTACGGTGTACATTTTAGGACATCCTCAGACCTCAGTCATAAAATGAAAAGGCGTCATGCCTCAGACTAAAAGGCTTCAGTCACTGGACAAAACGGCATCGTGACTCAGACTGAAAGGCTTCGAGTCTCAGGAAAAACAATGTCAGGTGTCAGGTCTCGTACAATTAGGCATCAGGTGAAACGGACTCCGATTAAAAGACATCAGACAAAAAGGCATCGAGCGAAGTAAACTGGAGAGTGACTTGTTGCCCCGTGTCTTGTCACTCACACACGGTTCAGTACAAGTACCATTCCAAAAATTGCGGAATCGAGTCTGGTTCTGATTCCTGGTTCTGGAATAGAATTTTCTGATAGAAATGTTTTTTTTGTTTTGTTTTGTTTTTTTGGAGATTAGACCGCCTTTCATGTTACGATCTACTCTGTCATGCAGCGCTCAAAATTGTGGACAACATAAGCCAGTGTCACAGTAAAATAACCTCTGGATCATTTTTTGAACTGGTTCATTAAAACTATATCTGAAAGAATGAATCAGGAAATGGATCTGACTTCTAATCACTTTTTATGAACAGAAGGGATTTTAAACATAAAAATAAAAATAATCTTTTATCTCACAACTAAAAATGCTTTTAGCGAGCGTAAGGAGGCGAGGGCATCTTGAACAGAAGGCTGCATCCTCAAATTCAGATGATCTCAGTACCAACCCGTTTTCTTTCACCTGAGTCTATTTTGGCCGATGACTTTCTGTCTGGCGCCTTTTAATCTGAGTCAACTTCGGCCAATGCATAATTGTACGAGACCTGATGTTGTTTTTCCTGAGACTCGAAGCCTTTCAGTCTGAGTCACAATGCTGTTTTGTCCAGTGACTGAAGCCTTTTAGTCTGAGGCATATGACGCCTTTTCATTTTATGACTGAGGTCTGAGGATGTCCTAAAATGTACACATTAGGGTTGGTGCTGAACTCTCCAGGATCTGAACCCCACTCCCGAAATCCATCTGAAGAGCAGTAATATGCTACTTTTTCAATGGTGAACAAAATTAAAGATACCATACAAACACAGTTCATAGATCAACCTCCACGAAGACATAAATATTTAAATAGTTTGTGCAACTACAGTAAAATAAATAAATAAATAAAATCAACAACATATTTTCCACTTTCTCAAGTACTCAGAAATGTCATTATATGTTAGACCAACAGAATTTTCTCAAATGTTGTTCCAGCAAGCACCGTGTCATGAAGAAATAATGCATATGCTGTAGTTTTATTTGCTGATTGTTTTGCGGCTTGTTGACTTTATTTTAACTTTTCTTTTGTTACTTAGCTATTGTTAGTTATGCAAGGACAAGAGCTGGACATTAGCTGGACAAGAAATCCCAATTGTAAGTCGCTTTGGAAAAAAGTGTCTGCAAAATGACTAAATGTAAATGTAAATCTGTTGTTGTCATGATGATTTTACTGGCTAAAAAAGACATTGTGTTTAGTGACTGAACAAATTCAAATAGACAAAACAAATACAACTATTAGAAGCAATAGTTGAGAGAACCTAAAACAATTTTTTACAGTGGTAGACTCATGCATGGCCAGTCATGTTTCGCAGGGCCCCATGCAATTGCACAGCCAATAACCTTACTCGTATCCACCTCAATAGCAGCAGAAGTGTTTTGAACTACAACATGAACACAATAAGTACATTGCACTTATTTTTTTATGTAAGTGCATGGTAGTTAAGGCCACTTAATATAAAGACCGGCAGCTGGACATGAGTGTGAATCGCCTGTCTCATGTATTTGTCCACATGACATTCTTACTTGGAAAAGTTGTACTGCATAGCTTCTGCCACGCGTCCGCATAAAGAGCGCTTGTGTGGGTCATGTTAACCCGAGTCTGACTCAACACTCTCAATCTTTCCACTGGATTCTTTTCCTCTAATTGCTCCTCTTCAAGTAAGCACAAAAATTAAATATCAGTCACAGCCGTGAGCACGCAATTCGGCATCAGCTCTTAATTGCTTTACTTAGGCTTGTTCTCCTTCCTATGTTTAATTGGTTGTCATGGCGAACTTCACATGCAGCAGCAAGGGAGGGAAATCGCAGAAGCCACCAGGACAAAAGAAGATTAGAACAGCCAAAAGAACCAACTCTCCCACATAGAGACGTGCCACGTCAGCCAAGTGCTGCTAAGAAGGGTGTTTTGGTCCTGCTAAATTCAAGGAGAAAGCAGCTGGGCTTGTGATGTTCGGACATGCACCGGTGAAGAGCGGCTCTTGCTGTGACTGGCCTTCTGCTGTGATGGACATGTGTGATTTCATTTGACAGATGCCACTTGATGTTTCTGTAGTGTATGAACAGTACAGGGTGAAAAAACAAACATTCTGATAAACTTCAAAAACCTACATAATAACATCAAAATAGAAGGAAAACTAGAGTATAAATAGAGAGAGAGAGAGAGAGACTACAAGTCATAAGGGTAAATTTTGATTTTATTTGAATTAATAAGTGTAGCTGCACTGGTCTAATGATAGCCACGCTTCATACAGATGTAATTTGCGGTTTATTTGTCTCTGCCTCTGTCTCTTTTCAACAGACACCAACTACAAGAAACTACAAGAAGCAAAGCATAAGCATGTTCAAATATGCTTTTCCCAGAGTCCTTTTTCACAGTCTCTCATTCAAATGTCCACTGATATCCAAGTACACATGTGCGTCCAATCTGAATTCAATTACATCATTTACACTCAGACATTATTCACATAAACTGATATAAACACAACATTAAACACACAATGCAACAGACTTAAACATGAATTACCGTGTGCGCCCTCTTAGACCATGTGGATAAAGGAACTCTTGTCAGGCTGTAAACCATGTGCGTTTCTCTGCCTCCATATTAGTTCAACCCAAAATGCAATTGTCCCGTGCTCAACATGTAACCTGTTACACTTCAAGAGTCTTAAAGAATCTTTCTTAAAGAACCCTTAACCTTTTTTTTAAACATTTCAAGGGGGCACATTCACTTTTTATGACCTTGAATATCACATTCATGGATTTATATGAATTTTTTACATAAATATACACATCTCTGACATTTACAGTAAGCTTTCCATTGATGTATGATTTGTTAGGACAGGACAATATTTGGCTGAAATACAACTATTTGAAAATCTGGAATCTGAGGGTGCAAAAAAAAAAAGTATTGAGAAAGTCATCTTTAAATCTGTCCAAATATGCATATTACTAATCGAAAATTATGTTATATTTTGAGTAGGACATTTACAAAATATCTTCATAGAACATGATCTTTACATACAACTATTAACATATATGGTGTTTATAATTGGGTTTAAGTAAACATCTGTTGAGTATTTTAACATAAAATTTTGGATTGTGTTGAATTTAAAACCGTAAATGCAGCGTGTCCACCAGACCCACAAACACAGGCTGAATTACAAGGGTACAACACCCAAGGGTTAAATATTGAAAAACAAAAATACATACTCAGTTTAGTAAGAAAATATACTATGGATTAGTATCGGTTATTGATTTTGTCCACCACCTACAGTACATCAACAATCAAACCAAATTAGAACTGCTTTATGGCCATGGACAGTTTGTCTATTATTGTTACTGTGGAGAAGTAGCAAAACAGCTAAAAACAGCTTGTTCAGGAAGCAGGCAGTGTTAGATGCACGTCACAGTGAATCACTCTCACAGATCTAATCTCCGAGGTTACAGGTCATTCTTCAGCATCAACAGAAGATTTATCTTTCAGTAGATTTATGATGATGAATTAAGGCAGTATTTTTTTTTTTTTAAATAGCCTATATCTTGAGCTGCATAACAAATTGCAAGAGATTATTTACAAATTATAATCCATTACTGATTACAAATTACATGACAAAAATTGTAGTCAGTAATGTAATACATCATAATATTATAATAAGTAATATAATCAGACTACTTTTTGATTACTTTTGTTGCAACTCATTTATCACATTGAATTAAATAGGACAATCTTGTACCATAATGTGGGAACATGCTATTGTAATAATTTTTATATATATATATATATATATATATAAAATTTTAAATCTCATGGGTACTTAAACGGGTCCTTGATTATGACCCCACTTATATAACACTCTACACATAATTTTAAATAAAAATAAATCTCACATTTTTCCCCGCTTAGCAAAAGAAATGTCCTCATTCCAGATATACTAAGAACCAATAAATCTCAAATTTTTTAAATGCCAGAATTAACATAAGAAATATAACTTGTCATAGCACAATATCAAACATTTTGTAACCATTGCACAATACTAATTGTCATCACTTGGGAAACTTAATAACAAAAGGATTTTTTTTCTCTTAACAAGAAAACTTCCTAGGCCTTTTAATAACACGCCCTGAATTTTGACACATTTTCTTCCAATTGAGGTGACTGCTGCACAGCATGAGGAACTTGTGTTATGCAACCTGAAGGCCTACGTACATGAGGAACAGAAGAAAGTACAGAAGCCTCATTTTCACCGACCCACAGCCCTTCTGACAACAAAGGAAGAAACCCAGGTAAAGCTGTGTATTGTGGTCTCACCTCCTGAACACTTTTGTTCTTATCTTGACCAGCACATGTGGAAGTAAGTGCTGGTTCTGTCCAGTTGGCCCTGTAGGGCTTCAAACGTTCATAGTGAACTACCTTTGGTTCTGCCTTCACATTTAGCACTGTGTAAATAATTCCAGCCATGTCCACTGTCATCACCCGATATGGTCCTATCCATTTTGGCTCAAGTTTCTTTCTTTGTGTGGTTGGATCATTCATCCACACCAGGTCACCCACCTTAAAAGGTCTGAATTTCTCATACCTATTAAAGTAGTACTCATGCTTCAGTCTCTGATCTGTACTAGTGTTAAGCACTTCTCGATATACGATTGACTAAAGCTGAACCATAAGTCTGCGGAGTGTCTATTGCTCCATCTGATGGAGAATCAAGGTATATGTGTTCCAGTAACCGAGGTTCCCGACCTTGGGCCAAGAAGAACGGTGAGTACCCAGTGCTAGAATGAGGAGTAGCGTTAAATGACAGTACAACAGCAGATAAGTACTGGTCCCATTCACCACCACTATGAAAGAGAACCTTGGCTAACTGATCCTTCAATGTCCTATTGAACCGTCCTACCATTCCGTTTCCACGAGGATGGTATGGTGTAGTTCTCTTTTTTCTGATGTTTAAGCTCTTACAAATGCCCTGCAAAATCTCTGACTCATACTGACGTCCCTGATCAGAAAACAATTCCTCTGGAACACCGTGTTCAGGTATGTACTGTTCACACAACAACCGTGCCACTGTACTGGCTGTCTGATCCACCATAGGATATGCATTGACATATTTAGTGAAGTGATCTTGCACCACCAACACATACCTATTTCCGCTGGATGTGACAGGCAGTTCTGTGATATCAGTATACACAAACTGAAAAGGTCGTACAGCACTAAGAGACTGAAGAGGTGCCCTTCGCTGAGGAACAGGCTTTTTCCTAGACTCACAAACCTCACAATGCTGTTCAATGGCACTTCTCATTCCTGGCCAAAAACACAAACTCTGGGCGCTGTAATGTCCGGAACAGGGATGACCATGCAAATAGCGTAACATGTCCTGAATGAGGACATCAGGAATGACCACCTGATGAGTTTGGGGTTTACCTGGAGCACTACAGGCTGTACGACACAAGACTTCACCCTGCAATACCAACCGAGGAAACTGCCACCAAAGTTGTCTCAATTTCCCCTTTACTTGTCAAAAACATTTTTCCAGGGCTCAGGTATTAATTAAATTTACAGCTTGCATCATACGTCTTATTCCCTTGACACACTTCTGTGAATGCCCCGTCTCACCTCAGAACCACTGCGCATGTCATCGCGCCAACCTGTCTATTACGTCACATACATTAACATACCAAATTACTCCACTTGTATAACACTCTACACATAATTTTAAATAAAAACAAATTTCACACTAAGAATTCAGAAATGGCCTTTGAACTTGAGATCAGGAGCCTTCTCTTGGCTAGACTCGAACAGAAGACTTCTTGGGGCAAGACTTGGTATCAGAATCATGGAGTAGAGTGGGTGCCACCACCTCGAAAATTTCTGCAGCGAGGGCTGACACTGAAGGCTGTCTGACAGTCTCCTTGATGGTGACAGGACTTACAAAGAATTCAGAAATAGCCTTGGGACTTGAGATCAGGAGGCTTCTCTCGGCTAAAGTGACTGAGAATCAAGGCATAGTTCATAAAGTCTCTCAGAGAGCACTTAAACTTCCCTCCAGGAAACCATGATTTCACAGATTCACTGACTCCAAAACAAAAAATGTCCTTTAAAGCAAACTTGTCGAAGGGTGTGATGTGTCCAGACAGAGGATTATAGGAAATGGAGTCCAGGGTGAACTAATGGGCACTCCAGCTAGAGATGGTGACAGTTTGGGATCATATGAAGGCACTTGCATAAACACCACATCCGTAGGGGCTGCCATTGTTGTTTCACGGGCTATGTGACGTCAGAACTTGGAACTGGGAGTACATCGATCTAATACGAGTTCACGGGTAGGAAGTCATGAGTTTGACTGCCGTAGTGCACTTTCACGGATTACCTGGAACACAGCATAACAAGGAGGGCAAAGAAACAAGGGAACACAGAAACAATGGAGAACAAACCCTTCAAAATGAGAGTCCACATGACTGATCTCTGTGTGAATGTCCACAAAACTGAACACTTTCTGAGTGTATATAAGTTGCAGGTTATTTTAAAAGGGAAGATGAAAAACAAGAAAGTTCATAGAGAATCAATAAATTAATATTTTTTATTGCTATTTTGTAAATAATATGTAATCATCTAATCTATAAAACGTAACTGTAGTCTGATTATGGGTATTGGAAAATGTAATTTACTCTAATTACAAGTATTTAATTTTTGGAATCTGATTACGTAATCCAGTTTACATGTGATCAGTTACTACCCAGTTCTGCCTATATGCAACAAAAATGACTTCTGTTGGTTGCTGTGATGTGTTATATAAGAAATTTTGATTTGATTCATCCTAAGGTTTTCATATCCACACACAGAATGCTTTTGAGAGTTTGAATGAACTTGTTTTATGAAGAGAGAAATCCTCATACTGTGAATCTGTGTGAGATTCAGGGTCTCCATAAGCACTTTGAATAAAGACAGATGAATGTGATGTAATTATTCCAGCAGAGCAGCAGAGACACACATGAAATACCCTTCGAATGAATGACTCATCCTTGTTCTTTTCTCTTCGGTACATTACGGGATGTCAATACTTTAGATTCATGTGCTGCTAATGCAAACCCTCCAGTCAGGTTTCATTTGTACATGGAACAGAGAATAAAAGAGAGAAATGTGAAAGGACAGAATGGAAAGTAGAAAGAAACTATGAGAAAGTCTTTTGAGGACACAAAAACAACAGCTTAGTTTAATTAACGCTTAGCTATCAATAAAATGAGCGTACAATGTTATAACTGAACAGCTTATCCTAAATGTTAATTAGCTTTTATTAATTTTGTAGCTACTTGTCATTTCTGAAGGCCTCCATGTGTCTTGAAGATGTCAGACAAACTTCTGATGTTCACTTAAAGGAATAGGCATAATAGGTCTCTTATGCTATAAGTCTATATGCTTTTATGTAGATGTATGAGTTGTCTGTCAATTGTGATTCTTTTTTTAAAACAGTATTTAAAACGATAGTGTCGCAAAATGTGGTCATGTGATCAACATGCACGACAAAGAAGATATAGTTAAACAGTCATTAATGAATCCACCCAGAGGGTGAAAAGGCAGGCAGGCAGGTGACACATGTAGGAAACATCAACAATACTGAACAAAGGAGAACTATACAGGCTGGAACTACAGTAGGGTTGCTAACGGGGGCTGACAGGTGGTGATGATTTACAAGACTAAAACTAATCAAAGAAAGACAGAAACTTGGTCAATGAACACAAAAGGGAAGAAAACGCAACAAAAACAGTTCTGAGGTGGCAGTGACAGAAGACCAAGGTGGAGCCGAAGGGACGAAGGAGCCTGGCAGAGTTGGTGGACTGACTGGCCACGGTGGAGAAGAGGGAGCTAGGAGCCATGGGGGAGCTGCTGGGTCGACAGGTCGAGGTGGCCAGCCAGCGAAAGAGAAACAACCTCCATGGTAGTTTCAGAACAGGCAGACAGTTCAGGGCAGACAGATGATGATGAAGGAAGGGCAGGTAATATACATAGACATTGAAGGTGGTAGTGACTATGAAACTGCTAAAGTCCCTCACTTATGAGTTAATAAAAAGCTAATAATTCATTTAGTTTTAAAAATCAAAATAAAACACTTGAACACCTTGAGATTTAATTTGTTTAACCTCTAAAAAATGCTGGGTTTAAAACAACCCAACTTTGGATATTTGACAACCCAATGCTGGGTAAATATTGGATGGAACACATGCTGGGTTATTTGTGACCCAGCTGGTTGAGTTAAAAAAAATGTTACCCACTATGCTGGGTTGTTTAATTTAATTTATTTATTTTTGTCAAATGTTTTTTTCAGGCATATTCAGAAGCATGGTTTGCATGATAGTTACATTGCTATTTTATATTGTGAATACAGTCAAAGCTAAATGCTATGACGCAGTAAGATTTTTGGAAAGAAAACTTTTGAAAGAGAGAAAAAAGAAGAATTAGGGGAAATCAATACATTTTTAATGGTTTGCTGCCATTTTATGAATAATATAGTTGCAACAGAAATCTGAATATGAGCATTTTAAATGTAATATAATCCATTTATGAGTTTCTGGAATCTGATTATGTAATTCAGATCACATGTGTAGTGTAATCAGTTACATGTTGGAGGTATGGTGTCTAGAATATGTTTTTAAATGTTGTACTGCATCGTCATCTAACAGCAACCAAAATAAAGCAATGGTGAAAGATTTACGGCTTGTTCAGAGCATCTATTCATTTTCCAGACGTAAGTGATGTCATTAACAGCGCGAGATATCAGTCTTGTCACAGTGGTTGATTTGGTCTTTAGTTCATGTCAATGAGGAGCAAGCAAGGCCGGTTTGCAATGCAAATCTCTGGCAAAACCCACAAATCAATACTGAGGCGGCGTGTGAAGTGTTTTGCACTCCTGTCAGATTTCACAGGTCCTGCCACATGCACACTGGACACATGCTTTATTTTGGCAAAAGCTAAACGATATTTGACTTAACGAATCGGAAGGAATTATTTCACTCGCAAAACTGCCTGTAATGACTTTACCTTGACGACCGTGCTGTTTTGCATTGGTGGAGGAAAGCAGTTAAGTGGCGTTACGGCACCGTTTCGGAAGTACTGAAGCCTGCCATTACCTGTTTCTGGCCCATTTCTCTCAAGGGGAAAAGCAATGAGCACAGTGCATTTACAGCGTGATGCTTCCTCAAACACTGCCGTCACTATAGTGACCACCATACCACGGTCATGAGGGCAGGATTTCATCAGGTGTAAGTAACATTGTTTTAGAAAATAACACCCGTAATATGTCCAATAAAACCTTTTTTCTGTGTCTATATCTGCCTGTGCTATAAGCACACGCTCATTTTGTATCCCTGTTCCTGTCATAAAAAGTTTAGTGGGCTTTCACAAAACCCAAAGCGTTGTTGTTTCTTTTTTTAATGGCGATGGCTGGCTCATTTGAAGCTTGTGCTCATAATGATTTAAGTGCTGATGGTTGTTTTTTTCTGATTTAACCAGTGCATTATTCACAGCAAGCATACCATAAATGTGTTTAATGTATTTTGTGAACAGCAGCAGCACACATTAACTCTGATCAGGTGGTGATCAAGTGAAACTGAAAGATCAGTGAAATATATGAGTAGAAAAAAATATGGCGTCAACATTTTAATGTTTTATGGACTGTACTTAAGTTTAATGTAAATAAAGTATATGTTTCATATATTTTATGTTAGAATACATAAATCATACTGAATGTTAGAACATACTAAACATATAGAACTTGAATCCTAAAATCTTTTTTATATATAACTTTATTATTCTGTACCTTTTTAAATGTGCTTTTACAACTTTTGTAATACACTGACAACCACAAAAAAAAAAGAAAAAAAAAACAGACTCTTTCAATATAAAAGTCTTTACTGCTTACTCATTAAAACAGTCTCTTGTAATCACACACACTGTTTCTTAATGCTAAATAATATTATTAAATGCTACTATTATTTATATACATATACTGTAAAACATTACTTTGGTGTAAAGCTGCTTTGCAATGATATGTATCATGAAAAGCGCTATACAAATAAATTTAAATTGAATTGAATTGAATTATTATTTACATGAAATATTGTTTATCGAATAATAATATTTAACAAATAACAACAACAACCATCATGAAAGTTGCTGGGCAATTCAGTCAAAGGACACTGCTCAGATAAACAGCACTTAAATTGCATTTTGTCCTGCAAAGCAAAAAAAGATCTTTATTAACAATCTACACATTTGAAGTCTAAACAAGCAGATTCTGACCTTAAAGAAAACTCTTAAAACTACATTCTGTGACACACAAACTGTATTATTCTTTAATTATACTGGATTTGGGCATCCACCATGATACTCTGTGAGAAATAAGGCAAGCGGAGTGATATAAGATACAAACGATGAAGCGGTTGGAGGAACATCACTCTTATCAGCCAATCAGATCTGAGGACCAGAAAGAGCTGCTGTGTCATTGCTTTATCAGGCATTACAGGCATGATGAGATGAACATGAGACCAATCCGCCGATCACCGCAGATCAGAGTCACACAAAGGAGGTGTTTGGAAAAATTAATCGTTGAGCGATTCGTTTAGGAGTCGTTCAGCAACTAAGGTAAAAAATAAATGCATATTATAACACAGTGTTTTTTGACCTTACATGCATGTCAACCTGTTGTTGGGGACTCCCAAAACTAAAATATCAACCTTTCATAACCCATAATAGGTGCACTTTAAGCCAAGTCATCAAAAAACAGATTGTGTCAAAGCAGCTTCACAGAGATAAACACATAGAAGAATAATAATGGAAACTTTGCTTTTGGGAGAGCTCAGATTTTGTTGTAAAGCAGCTCTAATAGACAATAGTGTCATTATTCAGCTCAAGTCAGTTCAGATCAGTAATCAATCAGCTACATGTGAACATGAGTTCAGTTCAGTGTTGATTCAGTTCAGTTCAATATCAGGGTCGATTCAGCTGTAAAGCAGCTCTACAGAAAACAACTGTGTCATCATCAGGCTTAATGCAATTCATGTTTTGGATAACATTTCAGAATACTGTTCTGTTGTTAATGAATAACTACATAGGAACAAATGACTAATGCATTAAAATCGTAGTAACTACTATTATCTAGTAAGAAACTCTGATTAATGAATAAGTTAAACTTGTAGTTCACTATTAGCTAATAAATGACTTATATGTTTTGGGGATCTTTTCATTCTAGAGAAATATTTAATAATTAATGTGATTTATGCATTATTTATAATTAATTCTAAAATGAAGATCATGGCAACCCACTAGTAACGAATCAAGTATTACCAAATCCTTCGATAGGAACGTCTAATTACTTCAAGCAGTGTTCTAAAATAAAACACATGATCTTATTGTAAACTTTTGAGATATATGTAAGATTACATATGTAAGGATAGAATTTACTACATTACTACTGTAACAAAGGAGACGGGGGACGTGTGGATCCAAATACATGGTCATACAAGCGGGGTCGAGACTACAGCAAACAGGGATGGTGGAGGCAAACACAAGAATAGTCTGGTACAGTAGAAAGGGTCGGATGATCGGCGAACAATATCCAAAGGGGCAAAGACAGAGCAAACATACAGAACAAGGCAGAAGTCGGTACAGGGCAAAACAAAACACAAGACTAGGCAAGACAAGAAAACGCTTGACACAAGATAAACGTAATGCTCGGCCGAGACTGGAACACAAACGACTCTTTAAATACACATGATAACGAGAGGATGAGATAATGAGGGAGGAGGGGCTAATCAAAAACCATAGCGACAAACAAGGGGGCGGAGACACAAGGGAACAGACATTTTCAAAATAAAAGTCCACAACTGACTAAACAGGGGAGCACTGACCGGAATCATAACAACTACATCCTTCTGAAGAAAGCACTAATTATTTGGATCAGTATTCTAAAGTAAAGATCATTGTAACCCACTAGTAATGATGATAAGTTTTACCAAATCTACCAAAATGAATTACTGGAACCTTACAAATACTTCAAAAGTTTACACTGATTTCAGTCATTTCAGTTCAGATCTTGCCTTTAGAATACTGATCCAAAAACTATTTGAAATTCCTTTAGAAGGATGTAATAACGCCTGAAGAACTACTATCCAACCACATTCACCACTAAGAGTTTCTTATAGATACTAGTAGTTACTAGAGTGCTAATATTGCATTACTCATGTGTTCTTCTGTAGTTATTCCTTAATGATGGAAGTGTTACCAAATACTGATGTGATCTAATGGTGTTTGAGCAAAGCTGTACTTTCAAAGCTTGGTTACAGTAGATCTCCAGTAAGTCTCAAGTCTCAAGGTACTGTTCATTCGGGGGTCACACTTACTTTAATGAAAGGTGACAAAGCTTCAGACCAAACTCCTGGACACAGAAGAGTGTTTTCTCTGCAGTCTTGGAGCAGTGGCTGTCACGTGCAGAAGCCTCATGTGAGCAGGTGGAGGTTGATTAGGGTTGGCAGCGAAAGAGAAAGAGGTCCTTCTCAAGCCTCGGCGCTGAGGAAATCCCTGCCATCCGGAGACAAAGGCTCGGATGATTGGCCTGCTGGGAGAGATGAGCTGCTCCTGCTGGCATAACACCCACACTTGTCATCCTGCAAACAAGCCGGAGCATTTTGGCACTGGATGATCAAGCAATTGCTTTAATGTCTTTCTCCAAACAGCCGTGTTGATCAGCAGCTTCTGTCTCTGTGCAGAGATCGATCGTGTCCCTCCTGTCTGCTGTAGTTTCTCCTCATTGCTGTGAAAAGTCACACGGTTCTTAGATCCCGGTGCTTTAGCCAAAGTAGGACACGTTCCTGGATGCACTTCTGAGTCCTGGTCTGTCCGGAGCTCGTTCTCTGACCGTGCATGTGATGCAGTCTCATTTACAGGTTACAGGTTACAGGCTAACTCTAACCCTAATCCAAGTAAAGTGTGTGTGAAGTTTAAGTATAAGTCCACTCTGGATGTGTTTCCCCAGTGTTCTGCTTGTTTGTTATGAAGACGTCTCTGTTGGCAGGTGGTGAAAGCAGAGGACAGTCGAGTCCGAATCGAGACCTAGTCCAAATGAAAATATAGTCTTGGACTCAAGATCAGGTCCAGTCTCGAGCCCTGCATCGCTGCATGTGACCTCTGTTCTCTAGAGGGATTCACATCACATTTCAGTGGATTCCCATGCCTGCCACAACAGGATTTACAACCCTGTTTCTGACCTTCTGTTTCTTTGTCTAATCTACAGACTATGACACACCAGACTCCCGCTAGGCCACCGTTATCAGTGACATCTGCTCACCTCAAACACAGAAGCTCTTCAGATTAAACCAGACCTCCACAGAAACTACTGTGATTACTTCCCAACAGTATTGTACCTTCACACTGCTTACTTTGAAAAACATTGAGATGTTTTGTGGAAATGGGTTGGACTATGAATTTCTCAGATGCATTTAGGAAATGGCCCGAAACAAGCAAACACTTGCATTAATCAGCCAAGCAGACATGGATATTAGCCAATGCAATAATTTCGAAACGGTCAAATATCGACACTTTTAATGACATTTAATCATGTAAGTCTGACTTCAGTGTGTATTCATGCAAGATCAGAAAGAATGCACGCTAAGACAGAAAGGGAAATGTGCTTGCAGCTGTGAATTGGAGAATAACGTCGACTACAGTGCGGGGGATTTGCTTATTAAGTATTTTCCCAGGCCCACAAACAATCAAAGACTCAAAGAGCCGAGTCTAGTAAACAGCATATTTACATCAGGACCACTGTAATGGATTCAGATGCTTTCTGATGAGACTGAGATTGATTTTCTTTGTGAGCTCCTCAGTTGTGGACTGTGCAGGCTGAAGGAGCGCAGCTGCTGCCCTCATTTTTAAACACACACACACAGAGAGGTCTCGCCATCACTCTGTCGCTCCGACGGGCCCGTCGTATCCATGGAAACGCTCCAATGCTGATGCTGGCGAACTGGTGATCGACTTTGGCTTGGAGGAGATGTGGCATGCTGTGATGGGATATTGGCTAAATCATCTGGGATGCATGGACACACAGGGCTGTAGAGCACGGAGAGTGAACAGTGTACGCCTGGCATTTCAGAGAAATACACACATTAAACAATGAGAGGCAGAGTAGCTCGCAAAACGACCAGAAGCAATGCATCTGCAGCATATACCAAAATATGTGTAACTTACAAATCATGGAGATTCTGTCATGTTATGGCTGTATACATTTATACATACTTAAAAAAATATATGTATTTATGCAAAAGTGTTATTGCAAAGCTTTTTTCAAGAGTTGTTTTCTCGTGCAGATGCAAACCATTAAAAATACTAAACAAGTTAGCTCCCTCTAGCGGCTGAAGAGCAAACAAAACACCACAGCTGGGTCATTCTGTGGTGCCATGCAGACAGGAGAAGGGCACTTAACAAGGTTTGAAACTGATTCTGTCAGACTAATAATGTGTTCAAGAAAATTGTGCAAACTCAAACTAACAGTACATGTTAATGGGCAGCACTTTATACAGTCTAATTCCAACTGAAGTAATGTGTGACTTTTTAAAGTGTCTGAATGTAATTGTGTCTAAATTTGACATTACAAGCCCAAGGTGTTTATGTTGATAGTTATTTACTTTTGAATTATCAGTTGTTTGCTATATATTGATGATGAGGGAGCTGACATTTAAAGACTTGCAGAGAGAATAGAAACACATTTCTAGGTTTTATTTTATTATGTAATAGTTTCTAATGTAATAAAAATTAAAATGAACACAAATTAAATCAAATGGATTTGCAGATGGGTGTAGAACATGTAGAAGTAATTTTTGATGCATATTTATGTGCACTGCACAAAATGTAACCAAATTTGTTTAAATGTTGTTTGAGATTTTCAGTATAATGTTGCAGTCAACACCAGCTAAACCAAGACCAAGACCAGAGTGTGTTGAGACCAAGACCAAAGCAGCAGTTTATCTGAAAGATCCACAATTACTGCTGTAAATTTAATCAATAAACGCAATTAGAATAATAAGACACTATAAAGAACTTTGACCGATCAAATGCAAGCACTAACAGCAAAATTAATCTAAGCTGTGCAGAGATGGCACAGAAGCTGCATCTTAATTATTTCGATTGCAACTGCATAAATATGGTTAAGATTAATGTTTTATTAATAAAATATTTTTTTAGCCAGGATAATTTTTTTAAAAACTCAGACTAAAAGACAAAAGTCATATACATTTACGATGGCTTGGGGGTGAGTAGATTATGGGCTATTTTCATTTTTGGGTGAACTATTCCTTTAATAGGTACGTGGTTGCAAACAATTTATTTTAGCTACATAAAAAATAAAAAAGTTGAAAGTTAGTCAACTAAACTTGTTTATTTAAATGTAGCTAAAATACATTGATTGCAACCTTGAAAAAAAGTTAGTAAATTCAACCTTTTTTTTTCAGTGGAGAGCAGAATATGACTTCTGGAAGATTAAGACAATGTTAAAGGGATAGTTCATCCAAAAATGAAAATGTGATGTTTATCTGCTGACCCCCAGGGCATCCAAGATGTAGGTGACTTTGTTTCTTCAGTAGAACACAAACAAGGATTTTTTGTAATGACAGTCAATGGGCACACAAACTTTTAGAGTTAAAAAAACATGACATTGAATAACTATCTGAGATTGTAGATAACAGTGTCAATGGTCCATGTGAGAGATAGGTGGCAGTAATCCACAATAATGCACAGAACTGAACAATAAACACTGTTCAGTTTCTTGCAAAACTGATCGTTCTGTGTCTTAGGACATCGATGTATCATCACAAGCCACAGGGTTTAATTTGGATGTGTCTGTGAATGTTTTTTTAACTTTAAAAGATTGTGTGCCCATTGACTTCCGTTATATGACTGAATGACTGCAACAGTTTGAGTTAAAAATCTTCGTTTGTGTTCTACTGAAGAAACATTTTTTGGTGAAATATAGATATACGTATGCCGAGAGAACATGGATCTGACATCAGTGAAAGCTCAGCATGAATGACGCGGGAGGGAAATTAAAAAGTGAGCATGAATCAACATGAGGGGAGCTGTAATGATGAGTGCGCTCCTGCAGTCACTCTCCTAAACGAAGAAGGAAATGTCAGGCCATGTTTAACCAGCCCAGAGGGCAGACGACACACTTCTGTGTATGAAAGCAACGGCTTCTGACTCATATCTTTAGTCACTTGACACCCATAAAATCAGCTACCGAAAAAACGTATTACAAACCACATTTACTCCTGTCACACAATGCCTGGCTGTTTTTGCAGATGCACGTGATAAAAATAAAAAAGGTACCAGATACCAGGATTTATTCATCATTATAATTGGTTTCATGTGGTTCGTTTTTATTATTTCCAACACGAAGATTCTGTAAGTGTCAGTATTATCAATATTATTTTGAAATGTCCTCATCTGGTAAATGACTAGATAAATCGTGGAACGATGGGTGACACCATAATGCATTCACTGCCTCACTGGAATAAGGCTTTGTCAGTTTTGATATTCAATTAAACTAAACTATTTTTATTCATTGCTGGAGATGATTTGCATAGCTTGAAGGGTGACATGTCCTTGTTGACAGATGGGACATTACCATACCTCTCCACGAACTCTTTCAGACCTCACACACAGCTCTGCTCCTCCATCCCTCATCCATATGCAGCACTTCAGATCAGCGTGATGTGTGTCTGCTCATATTCTCTCATCATTTCCTCACCCTCAAGATTTTGTTTTGCTGCATTAAGGGAATCTGAGTAGGAATAAATATATTTATTAGGCATTTATAATATAAGAGTTCGCTATTTGTCAGGTATTGCGTTATAATAACTTTTATGTGTTTATATCTGCTTATAATGCCTTTGTAAATGCGTTATAAGTCATTTATTATAAACCCTTTACAAGGGGAACCTTAATGTAATGTGTTACCGACATCAGTAACATGGGGGTGAGTAAATGATGGCAGAATTTACATTTTTGCTCAAACTATCAATTTAATTTGTCAGATACAGTACATCAGGAATAGAGGTCACTTTTGGTCTTTATCTCTGTTCCTTTTGCTATAGCCAAATTATGATCCACATACAAAACACGAAATAAGGTTACACAGCAGTAAGTAATTGAAAGGCTTGACACTGGAAAACAAAAGCTCCATTCAAGACTGCAAATTGAATTTGGATATATCCATTAATGTCACTACAGCAAGAGGGAGAGAGAGAGAATGCTCTTCAAGGTAATTACCTTCAATTTTCTGCTATTAAACTCCATCAGAATGGACAGAGCGAATATCAGAGATGAATCCGCACACATACAGAGAGCGCTGGCCTCCGCTGTGTCCACATCCGAGCGGGAACAACCTTTATTTATGCATATTTATTCACACAGATGTCTATAAACTAACAAACTAGTGAATCATTTGAAACGGGAATACATAAGGTCAAAATTTAGAAAATGAAGGATGAATTTGTCTGGTATGTGTTTTTTTGAGTAGGTTTATTAAATGTGGACTTTACATAAGATCTGCTCAAGGGTTTTTTTGCATAGTGTTTACTGTGGCAAGAGGTTGTGTACATACTGCCAACAGACACACCATAATAGTACTGAAATACTTCCCTGTACTTTTCTATTCCAGCCAATGTCATTTAGTCACATAATTCTTTCAGATTTGCTCCAAATAATAAAATATCCAAAAACAAGCATAACTTCATCCTCAATACCAAATGCAGCAGCTCTTTAGTAGTTTCAGATGCAAAAGGATATATTTGCAAAGTGATGCATATACATATTTAGTTAAAACTGTGTGCATGCAAAATAAAATAAAATAATTACATAAAAGGGGACCACAAGAGTGCTTCAGCAAACCTCAAGGTGACTTTGAAAAATGTCCTGGAAAACCTATATGAGGTAGACTAATAACAAAAGTTTTGCGCATTTTTATAAAGAATATACATTTTTCTTTTGCCAAAGAATTTTCTCATGTAGAAGCTGTGAGAATGAATCTTTGTTCCTAATTCTTATATGACTAGAGAAGTTGTGTAAATTAATTGGTTAAAATTACGATTATTTTATAGCCTATTTCACTTTACAGAAGCTAGTGAGTACCCATAGATTACAATAGGTTTTGAAGGCAAACAGGGGTCTTTGAATGTTATTGTGAAGGCCTTAGAGTTAAAATGGTTGAGCAGAGCTTTCTTCAAGCGCAAAAGAAGTCCATGTCCTACAGACAGAGAGAAAATAAAAACATATAAATTAAAACAGAATAAAAAGAAGTAGAAAAAAAGCGGTAGATGAAATACTTACAGTGGTTGGGATCTCAACCGTTTTCTTCTGAAAAACGTGAGTCTCGTTGACATGGTTACTGGGGAAATATCCAATCACACCCATCTGGTCTACATATCGCTCGCCGTAGACCTGTGAAAGAAAAGCTGCTGCTGTGATTTCTGGGTTTGTTTGCAGAGAACTGTTAAATATAAAGGCACGCACACTTCCAGACCAGAAGACTCCGGCTCCCTCTACAGGCTTGAGTTTAGAAAACACATAGATCATCTGGCCTCGTCTCAGGTTTATGTATCTGCAGTCTGAAGCAACGTAGTCTTCAAGAGCTCTAGCCATTGAAAGCACATCTGTGAGGCAGAAACAAGTCTTCAGAAGTAGAAGTACAGATAATAAAGACGGTCAACACCAACCTGACTACAAAAACAAATAATACATGTACATATTGCTGAAACAGAGCAGAGGATTATATTTCATTCCTTCTGGAATTATATAAACATAAACAAATTCTGGTCAGTTAAATATAAACTTGAAGTTTTGTTTTCACCCTCATTCTTTCTGTTCAGTTCTTTCTTCTATTAATTCTTCACAAGAAACAAACTATAATAGTTGATGAACAGTGTAACTCACATGAACAGTCCTTGTCTGCACAGATCTTGACGTCTGCCAGTTTGTCCATGAGAGCGGCGTGTGTCCCATAACACACAGAGCCCACACAGATCCACAGGAAGACCAGGCCGAGTGATCTGTCCATCTTCATGTAACTGTACAGCAGGAATGACTTCTCCCTGTGAAGAGCAGCTCTGAGAGTCCAGACACACATTCCAGCTTCAGCTTCCGGACTCACACTCACCCGCCAGACAAACACTGAGCCGCATGTAATAACTCTTACTAACAAACATCACATAGTGCTGCATTCATAGCAATAATGAACATATATGAAAATCAATGAAGGCAATGCAGTTTCATGTGCACATTCACAAAACATTACACATATCTGCAATAAACAATAGGAGTATGAATCTTTGTCATTTCTAGTGCACTGAAGTAAGTTGTAATAAAGACTGAAGGAATAATGGTTTTCTTTCTGATTACAGTTTTTTCCAGACGCTAGGACCCATTTCTCAATACTTAGGTCACTTTTGCAGAACTCTTCACACAGTGAGCACAACAG